>OZ034971.1:4228078-4583078 GCA_964030785.1 Siderastrea siderea | reverse complement strand
CCACAGGAAGGTATCGTTGAATAGCTTTCATTTGAATGGTTATCACTTAAGCTAGAGTCACCTTGTATGGCATAACAAACAGCACCACAGGAAATTGCTGCTCAGTTTCTTTCCTTTAAATCTTAAATGTTCACAGACCAAAAAAATTAGAACTGCTTTCTGCAGTGAAATAAACAGCACCACAGGAAAGTACTTACAGAGACACATTTGTTGCAGGTTTTCAGAGCTTCTAGTTGGTGCGCCGTTTTTCTCAGACGATTTACATCCTGAACAAGGGAGAGTTTATCTCTATGAGAACAATGGGGGTGGTGATCTTAAGGAATCTCACAACCTTCCCTTCATGTTCAGTGCAGACAAGTGGAGAGCAAACTTTGGTCGTGCAATCGCTGCTGTTGGTGATATTGATCTGGATGGTTTCCAGGGTATCGATAACTTTGTAACTTCACTTGCAAACAGGTTCCCTTTTGTCTCAGGGCTGCAACAATACACCGATGCATCGGTGAACCACAATATTTTTTCCAACAATACAAATATTGATATTTAAATAAGATATGGCGATATTATGATAAAATAAAGTATGCTACATCAACAAATTTGGGAAATCACTGTCTTGAAAAATTCCTTACCCAAGCTCTACATTTTAGCCCTTGTAAGACGATTTGATGTTGTGTTTAATTACTGTCTTAAATTTATTATTATGGAAATAAATTACTTAAAAGTAAGTTGTCGGTAACTAGTTCTGTCGTACACAGTAATGTATCATTTATCGTATTGTGGCCCTTCTATCGAGATACATTTCATATTGTGGGAAGATGTATCGTGGCAGCCCTATTATGTCTGTAAAAGTTTCCTCTGTGATCATGCCAATGAAAGGATTTTTTGCCCAATTAATTTTGTAAGTCCTAGAAAAACCGATTTTATTGAAGAAATATCTTCAAAATGTCTATAATTAAGAAAGTCTGTCTGAGAAGTAGGTTCTGTAGCAATGAATCGAAATTCATTGTACCTGGTATTTCAAAACTAACTTTTATTGCAGAGATTTTTTTTTTCTGTTTGAACAATTGATGCAATGTGAATTTTATATTATTTTGTTAGCTGAAAAACAATAGTTTGTCTGTCTTCTGAACTCAGGGAGCAGCTTAGCCATCTTTTTTTTTTCTCGTAAATTTTCTTGCTGCACTCTTTCCTGCACTCTTTCCTGCACTGTTTTAATCCCCTCATTTTCAGTATGAAATAAAATGCACACCCACTTAAAATTAAAAGTAGATGACAATGTGTGAATGCAAAATTTACTGTTGTAGAATTTTGTCTTTAGTAAAATTAGTAGTCAATACTTTGTGTGTTGTTTTCAGATGTAGCCATTGGTGCTCCATATGAGGATAAAGGCGAAGGTGTGGTGTACATCTACCGAGGTTCAAAAGACGGACTTGTTCCAACACCCATGCAGGTAGACAGCAAAGAACCATATTCATGGTATAAACATTTAAATTGAGTCTGTGGATGAAATCCTAAAGTATGGCCATTCAAGTGAAAGCTACTGAGCAGTACTTTCCTGTGGTGCTGTTTGTTATGCTGTACAAGGTGGTTCAAACTTTTTAAGTGAGTAGATGAATGTTAACCCTTTCCCGCCCAAGAGTGCCATATGGCACAGGATGCCATCACATGCTCAATATTTGGTCAATTTGTGTGAATTTTGCACAACCAAAAGACCTTGGAAAGATCTGCACACTGAAGGCATAAAATTGAACCCCCCTCCTATATGAGACTTGATTTACCACACTTCCAACTTTTGGAACATTTTCCCTTTGTAATTTTAGGTTCAAGTTGATATCTGACAACAAGCAGTGCACCGAGAACTTCAAATTTAGCTATAGTTTAGGGGTATACCCAATATGTATGAGGAATAGGAAAATTTTACACTTTTTCCTTTTTTTAATTTTGGACACTTCTCAGTCTAATCTAAGACATCCTCAAACCCTGGTAGTGTGATTTGCAGCACACCCTAGAAATTACCTTTCAAATGGTACATCACATGGGGTCTACCAGTTCATTGTTGCCAATTTAGAAAAAGTTGGCATTTACCTTGGGCAGGAAAAAGGTAATAAAAGCTGCTTGGTTACTTTCCTGTGGTGGTGTTGCTGTACAAGGTGGTTTTAAATTTTGAATCCTCTAAAGAATCCCCTCCCCTCCTGCCCACTCCAAGGATTGCTATTCGGGTGAAAGCTACAGGCGGCTTTCTAATGTTTACATGTACAAAGAATTTTCTTTTGAATTGCTGTTGGCAACAATCTGATGTAAATTTGCATGTGCATGTGAAATTCACGCACTAGGAATTTGCAAAGCAGTTCTTTAAGTATTGCTCGAAATGATAGAATGGCGCCTGGTTCTCCGATTGTTTAATTATCGTTATCAATTGCTGTTACTCTTTTACAATCGCTTTACAAGAGGCAATCAAAATTAAATGAGAATTTTAAGTTCCAGTTTTTAGGGCTTCATGTGCGACGCAAGTCGCGTCATGCGCTACGAGAATCGTGTCTCGCATTGCGAGAATCACGTAGCGCATGATGCGATTCATGTCTTGCAAGAGGGTGGTAATTTGAGCAGTACTGTACTGAGTAGTACCTCTCTCACTCACTCAGTGGTTTTATTATGCTGTACAATTATTGCAAGTTAAGGTGGTTCTTACATTTGACTCCTTGAAGGAAACCAAAAGTTTGACTGTTAAAGTGAAAGCTACGACACTGTGGGCATGGTGCCGTTGTGTCATGACAGTTTGCAAAGTGAAATTTTGTATTTGGGTCAGTGAGTCAAGAGAAAACTGGCTGGTATGGGTTAAGAGAGAGACAGTTGTTATTTTTGGTTTTTTCGGTTTCTTATTTTATTTTATTTTTTACAAAATGCCTTGGTGTGGTTTTTTTTCTTCTTATTTAATGATTTAAATTGTTTTCCTTCAAAGGTTATTAAAGGTTCGACAGTTTCACCTGGTATCAAGTCATTTGGTTATTCGTTGTCTGGAGGACTTGACATGGACGCTAATGGATATCCAGGTACAATGTACTCTTGTATGCTCACTTTCTTGGACCAGTATTATCCACTATATTGCTACTGTTACTGGTACTGGTAGCGCCATGTATGCGTGTTACCTTAAATGCTACTGCTACTAGTGGAACTGCAAAGATTTAGGTACTGCTCCTGCTTACGATTGCGCTTACGATTCGTCACTTACAATCTAGTGAAAACCAGATTGTCAGAGCCGTAAGTATGATGAGCCCTGTGATTGGTTTATTCTGACACTTCTGCTTACAACTCCAAAGATCTGGTTTTCACTAGATCGTAAGCGACGGAGTCATAAGCGCAATTGGAAGAAAATGAAGATGTTCTGGTTCCCTTTCGACTCTGTAGATTATAAGCACTCTTATGACTCAAATTACGACTCTGACTCTGTTGCTAGTGAAACCTATGGAAGTTGAAATACGTATCCTGGCAGCAATATAATCAAAGTGACATTGAGTTTCATTGTACATTATCTCTGATTTTCAGATATTCTTATTGGAGCTTACCAATCAGACACTGTTGTCCTACTTAGGTAAGTTGTGCTGTAGAGTAGACTGCAAGCAGTTTCTTAATTACCTTCCTTTGACGATAGTGAGGCAAGCCAAACATGAGAATGGTGCAAAACTTCAAGCTGCATGTAATAAGGGCGCAAGCTTGTGAAATCTTTAATGTTCATTTTTCTCAGATGTTTGCCTGCTCACAGCTTTGTGACGTCATTTCAACTGATAATTTTTATAGCTTTATTGGCTAAGGATAAACTTTGTATGTTTAGTGAAAATCATATTTGTAGTCATTGAAGGATTTTTTAACAGTGTTTACTGGTAGCTTGGTGACCCTGTGACTAAAAACCATTCACTCCATAAGTTTGGGGGTCTAAAGGTAGGGGGTTAAGTAGCAGGACGTCTACAGGAGGACAGCCAACAGGATTCTAAAGGTTGTCAAGAAATGGAACAGTCAAAGAGTATCACAACATTGCTTGAAGGCGCTGTTACACTAGGCAATTTTTCTTGCAACTTGTCCCGCAGCTTTGTTGAGCCATTGCGAGACAAGTTGCACGCAATGTTGCCTAGTGTGACACCTCTATGCAACGCTGGAAAAATTTGTTGCAGCATTGCGAGGATCGTTGCGAAAAGTAGAACCGACTTCTACTTCTCGCAACGATTGCGGCAATAAAAATGTTGCGAGACATGCTCATTTCAGGGTATGTTACACTGGGCAATTTTTCCTGCAACTTGTATCACAAAAAAATTACGAGACACGTTGCAGGAAAGATTGCCTAGTGTAACAGCTCCTTAACATTTTTCCATAGTAATTCCGGAAAGAGGCGGGGACTCTAATGGTGGAAGGGGGGCAGGGGGCGGGAGACCAGGAGAAAAGGGGGCCAGAGGTGTATGGGAGGTGGGAGAAGAGGGGGCGGGAAGCAGGATTCCCAAGGTGGCGGGAAGAGAGAGAAAGAGTGGAAAAATTATGTAACAATGTGCAATCTTTTGTAGTTGAAAAAGCGCAAAGAGGTTACAGGAGCCAACAAATAAAGGCTATGGTAAACGTGAGGTTTAAACCTGTCTCCTCCCCCCCCCCCCACCCCCTTCCCATTGAAATGAGTGAGAACTGGGTTTATAGGCTGCACGACTTCAACCCACCCCCACCCCCACCCCCTCCCACTTTAATGCATTAATTTTGTATTCTGGTTCACTAACAAGTTGAAAGTACATTACAGTTAACTGAATATCACTTTTTCTTTCTCCAGATCTAAACCTGTGATCTCAATTTCCTCAACAATTAAAATTGACCCCGGCACATTTGACATAAAGGGCCACAAAACCTGCAATGAGACTGGTGAACGGAATGTTAAATTTGCCACGTTATGGTGAGGCTTGCTTCTTGGAAATACAGTGACATCCAATTTTTGTCACTTGTGTTGTCATTGACCCTTTTAAGCCCCAATATCAACATGCATATTCTCCTCACTGTTGTCCGTTTTTTCCTTTAGTTGCTAGTTTGAAGAATTTACTTATTAAATACCAAGAGATTTCATTGTTGGTGATCATTTACTTTATTCTTATCACCTGTATGTTTTGATCAGGAAGTGTTGTTGTAGAGAGAAATAAGATCCTTGTCATTATTGGGACTTAAAGGGTCATTTCAATGAACAGTTACAAAATTTTGTGTCGTCATGTCCTTTTGAAGTGGAGATAATCACTGTTAGCATAATAAATCAGTAAAAAGCGAGCCAACAGACAAAAAACAGACATTTGTATGGCATAGGATTGTTCTGACATTTGACAACTCATATAAAATGGTTTGTTGTTAACCCTTTAAGCCCTGATATAAAATGTATATTCTCCTTACTGTTCTCTATACATTTCTTATGGAACTAGTAAGGAGAATTTGTTTCAATATCAAGACATCTTATCCTTGGTGATCAGTTTTTCATTCTCATCACTTTAATGTTTGAACAAGTAGTAGTAATGCACAACAAGTAGTAATAATATAAAGGGAAATTTCATTTTCATTACTGTTAGGGTTTAAAGGATTAATGATGCCCAGATTTTCTGTTAAGCCTTTGCCTAGTAGTCTGAGACATTACTCCACGTTATAAATTTCCAAAATAATTGTTTGGTGATGTCATTGCCTCACCACATGAGTTATTAACTTTCCCCTTTAAAAGTCGGTGAAGTATGATCGTGCAGGTGAATGTAGTCGTGAGAAGGACTGTTTGTGTCATGTAACGTTTCGACAACCTGAGCAGAAGTCATCATCAGAGTCAAGTGAATTGTGAATCGTCAGTAGATGTTATAAGTCGCTGGTCGTTGTCCTGATTGGTCGACGAACTCTGTAATGTTATTGGTCATCTGTCAGTTAAGCCGTGATTTTATTGGCTGCGAAGACTGTAAAACCGGACTGGTGCATTTCGATCTGTCTTTTGCTAGTCAAATGTCTGTTGGTCAAATGTCTGTTTGTCTATTGTTTGTCTATCTTGTTGGTGTCGACAATAAGTCGTTTGTAACGTGCAGCTAAGTTGTTGGCAACGGTTCAGTGGTGTTTGTTCTAAGTTAGTAAACTAGCTTTCCAGAGGGATTCGTTGCAATGTTTCCCATTTAAGTATTTTTATTTTTATTTTTTACAATTACTAGCTTTTTAATTGATGTCTGCACAAAGTACACAGAAAGATCAGGGAGCGTGAGCGATCCAGTGGGTGAGTACATCACTTGAGAAACAGGTCAATGTCATGTAAGTTTTGGTTGTTATTTTTAACCTTTTCTCTCGTGGTCAGACAAAAGTGTACGCTGCCCATTTTTTTTTTAATGATAATATCACCTGAAAAATAGTGTGTTAAAAACATTCAAAACAGCTACTCGTATTAACCATAATAGTGTACGGAGTAAAACTGCGATTGGTAAACACAAAAATTTGGATTTATCAACTGAGTTGATAAGGTCAATTGGTCACCGTAGAGAAATTGAAAGCTGATATTTTGAGCGTTAGTCCACCGTCAGAGCGTGGGCTAAGGCCTTGCCAAACAAAAGTCGCAAGCTATCACAAGTTGAAAACTTGCATTAACTTGTGACTCCGTTTGGCCATGACTTGCATGTACTTACGATGGTCTGCGATGACCTGCGTTCACTTTGTTCGAGATCAAATTTGCACGCATGTGAACGCGTTTTTCACCGTTTGGCCACCCAACCCAAGTCGCCCCAAGTTGGTCTCATTATTGTTTTCCTTTGGTTAGGCTGCACAGAACCGGCTTTTTGGCAAATTGAACTTGCGTGTGCGTGCGAGTCCATTTGGCCACCCATCGCAAGGCTGTGTACGCAAGTTGACATTTCTACACTTGGCCAGGGCTTAACACTCGAAACGGCAGCTTTCAATTTCTCTATGGTGGCCAATTTACCTTATCAATGAATTGATAAATCCAAATTTTTTGTGTTTCGCTTCCCCACCACCGCAGCACCACCGACCGTTTCCTTCGAAACTAATCCCCTTCATTTGGCGGGGTAAAGACTAACTTCGTTGGACTGTCGTTGCCTTTCAAATAAAAAAAAATAATAATAATTGTACGTCTTTTCCTTTTTGTTCCAGTTTTTTCAGGTAATTTTGCCCGTACAACGTTACATTCTCGCCACCCAAAAGTAGCAAATCCCCACAAAGTAGCAGGGTTTCATATTAACTTTTTCCAAACCGTCATCACCCGGGCAAGTATGTTAGAAAAAATACTTGCCCTGGCGAAATTTTACTTTCCCTCACAGAACTGCAAAATTGACATGTGGAAAAGAGGGTTTTCGCATTTGCATGTGCTGTAGTATAACAGCAGTAGAGAACACAATATTGATCCTGCAAACATTTCTCAGTTTTATGAGAGATAGTTGCATAAGATGTTGTCCAACGAATAAAGTTTACAAATATATGAATCCTCTGTTCACGAGGGAAGGGAATCACCGAATGAAAATTGAAATTACGATTACTTCATTGAAAATGCAAACAAGTAAAAAATTGCTCCTCAATACTGACTCGTCTGGCGGACGAGTTGTTGAGTTATGAAACTCGTCCGAAGGACTTAATTGTCGTCTCGGATGACCTGGGGACGGGTGAGTTGCATAAAACCTACAGTAGTGTCAGACGTTGACAGGAGTGAAATGTCAGACTTTGACTGGCGTGAACATCTGACGTTAGAAGTTACGCCGGACGTTACGTTTTATGCGACTCGCCCCTGACGACCTCTATTGTGGATCCCTAAAGTAAGTCCCCCTCAAAATTAGGTCTGCTAGATTGGAAAGTAATGAGGGTTACGGTACTTCCGAAACGTTATTCTTGATCTTTCTGTTTATCTGATGTGTAGAATGATGTATTAATTTCTATTTTCAGGTGTGGTGTTAATAATGCAGTCTGACATTGATTATGTTGAAGCATCTAAGAGAGTGCTGTTTAGCTCAAACAAAAAGGATGAGATAAATCGTACAGAAGATATCTCTCCCAGTGAAACATGCTTTACTTGGAAAGCTTATCTTAGGGTAAGCTGGATTTGAAGAGGAATTTGTCATAAGATACAATACCTTATATTTGTACTTAAATTTTCTTCAGATCTGAAGGTCGGCGGTTCCACGCCCAGTCCCTGCCATTGTGTTGTTTCCTTAGACAAGAAACTTTACCCCACTTTGTCTCTCTCCACCCAGGTGTATAAATGGGTACCGGTGACATACTGCTGGGGATAACCCTGCGATGGACTAGCATCCCATCCAGGGGGGAGTAACAATACTCTCAATTGCGTCGTGCTACAAAAACCGGGTTAAGCTCCTGCTCGTGTGGGCCACTTTGTCTTGTGAGCGACTTTACCTTACCTTTTAATTTCCGCAATTGTTTTAGGTTTTTTAGGGAAAATGCGACAATAAATTAATGCAACATCTAGGTCTTTAAATCTTTTATTTCCTCCAATGTTGCAAAAAAATCAGTATTCTCCTAAAATATTTGGTCTGTTAATTTACGAAATTAAGTGGCCGGGAAATTTAGCAAGAATAACGCATCCATATGTTACCTGTAGAACTGCCGTGAATTATCCTGCATTAATAAACCTTTACAACTCTCTTTTCAGGAGGGAGTAGGTGACATCTTTCCGGACATCAAATTCAAACTGACATCTAAAATTGTGGAGAAGACTCCGCCCACTCCGAGCAGTCCAACAGAAGTACCGTCACTTGTGCCGTACGCTGTGTTTGATCCATCAAAGCCACAAGAAGAAACTGCAGTGGTAGGTTTAAACTGTTCGTTAGGAGCACTACTAGGGTTTGCTTATTCCACAAGGGGCATTCCGCAATGCGTAGCCATTTCTTCTTCCATATTTCAACTACTCCCTCTACATTAGTCTTTTGTGTCCAGAAGTACTTAGTACTTAGTGCTTTAGGATACAGACTTCCCTCTTGAAAGATGCAAGAATGATGGCTTTGGGTATTTCGGTAGACAGATTGTTCCGCTGCTTTGTAGTTCTGAGGCTGAAGCCATTCTGGTTTTGTTCTCATCTCATCATTTAATTTTGCGAGGTTATGACTATGGGGAAAAAGCAGATCTTAGCAAGGGTTAGCGGAATCAAAAAAGAAAAATGTGGGTAACCACGCATTTTTCAGAGATAATTAACCAACCATAATTCTAAAAAAGCTCAGTTAAAATACAAAGAATCTATAGCATTTTCTTTCCATATTTGAGCTCAATAATCTCAGAAAAATGCGTGGTTACCCCCAATTTTCCTTTTGCGTTCTGATGGCACTTGCCAAGATCTGCTTTTTTCCACAAAGTCATGAACCGCACAAAAATACCTTTGTATCAGTGGCAAATCCTTAAGAAACTTGAATATCTCGGACCAGGGGTGCGTTTCTCAAAAGCCCCGAATCTTTTTGGATCGATTTTGGGCACGATAATTCACCCTGTATCCTGTAAATAAAGAAGTTTCTAAGCATTAAACTTTCCTGTAAGTTATACATTTCTTACCTACAAGACATGTTAAAATAGCAGCTTTGTAGATTGAGTGAAGTGTTTTCGGGGCTTTCGAGAAATGCGCCCCACACCCGAGATGCACAGAACGTATGCGCAGTAAAACACAAGGAGGCACCATCCTTTGAGGAGGAAATAATGGTATTTCGTTAAAGTGGTAAAAAGAAAAGGTCAAAACTTTTAATTAAACAATGTGTCTGTCCCTATGAGCATAAAATACATCAAAAAAGTTCTGTCAAAGTGAAAAGAAAAGGGTCACAAAAAAGATGGTAATTAAGTTAAAAGAAGTTCTAAAATATCTTACTCCTGAAGTATCTAGAACACTCAAGATGTATAGAAGACAAGAGATAACAGAGAACGCCTCGAATTTTCTTTTGTTATTTTTCTGATGTGCCGCCCAGCTTATCTATTTGTCAATTTAATTAACTCGCGATTTTCTCACCATGTTTTCACCTTTTCTTTGTCGTCTTGTAGCTGAAATTTAAAAGGGACTGCCAAAAGTGTGTCCCAGATTTAGAACTTGACGACAGTAAAAGCAAACGGTAGGTTTGGAAAATTTCTTGTTTTTTTTTGTCTAAATTAAAATAATAGTAGATCACTGTAATACGGTCCACTGCTGATACCTGTACACAAACGTGGACATGTAAAAATTAAGCTTTGCATGGCAGACTACAAAGAAAAAATATGTGAAAAGTCCCTCTACGTGTAGAGGGACTATAAACCACTAATTTACGGGAACACTTGTGGCAGTAGAGTTCATTGAAGGGGCTATGTCCCGGGGATGTTTTGTTTTTGGGTCAAAACTCGTACTCTTCTTAAAAAAATTAAGAGGAGAATATTAAGTGATTTGCCGAAAGGCAAAACACAACGTAATCAGTTTGTTGAGTGATGTTTTAAAAGACACAAGGTGTGAACCAATTCTTCAAGTTGCAATTCCATTATCATCCTGGCCATCTGTGGCCAAACAAACTAAGTTATTTTTACTTTTAGCAAAGTAACTTAAAACAAAACTGAGCTTGGGGTTTCTTTGATTCCGATATGCCTCAAAGCTTTTTAAAGTGATACTATTAATAGGTGACGTAACTCCTTTAACCCTTTGACTGGAAAGCAAACAATTCACCAAAAATTCCAAATTTTGTTTCGTAAAATCCTAAGAAATAAATAGTCCTATGCAGAAGTTCTGCCAAAGAGGTTTCATTTGAATGGTAACACGATAGGATTTTGTCAACAGGTAAAAAAAGTTAGAGTGACAAATCATCTCACCATAACTTGGTCTAGGAGTGAAAGGGTTAAATAAGTATGGAAATTTTGTGACATACTTGTCCTGCTTTAATACTGGGCTACTTTCAGGAGTCTTGTTGATCTATTAGCCTTTAAGATGACGTTGCACGGGACAATTTGCAAAGGCAATTTTTAGCGCAACAATGTTGAGCTAAAAGTTGATGTCATGAAACATGGGTTGGCGGACGATTTTCTGCGCAATTTTTGCATTAACCAGCTTCGAAAACTTGCAACAGCGAATTACGAATTTTACGCAAGTTGTTTCGTGTACTTATATAACGTGCCTGTCGACAATTTTCGTTGCCCCCGTTGCGTTAAATATCGTCCCGTTTAACATACATTAAAAATCGACCCTGAGTTGCACTAAAAATCGTAGTTGCGAGTCGTCCCGTGTAACATCACCTTTAGTTAGGACTTGATTTTTATTTGTTGACAGGACACTTGCTGTCGGAGCTGAAGTTTACAAGTTAGAAGTCACCGTGAAGAACAAAGGAGATGACGCTTATAATGCTAAAGTGTACGTTACCATTCCTAAAGGAATCAATGTAGGAAAAATCTTCAGAGTACTTGGAGAAGATGTAAGTAAAGTGTTTTTTGTTTGATCTGAATGCAATCAACTTTGATTAACAAGGATAATACTTAACAGTCTTTTGTCTGATAAATCTGCGGCCCTTGAATTTGGTATCAGGTTGGAATGTAGAAATGTTGGTTTTTAGGGAGGGTGGAAAGCCGTTTAACCCGGGGGAAAAAAGCTGGAGCAAAAATGAGAACCGATAACAAAAAATCCAACCATGTATGGCGTCAACTCCGATATTTGAATCTGGGCCATTTTGGGTAGGTGGGGGCGCAGTGGTGTAGTGGTTAGGACTTTGGACTTCAGATCTAAAGGTCGATGGTTCGATGCCCAGTCTCTGCCATCGTGTTGTTTCCTTAGACAGGAAACGTTTCCCCGCATTGTGTCTCTCCACCCAGGGCCCGGTTGTTAAAGCAGGAATAAGCTAACGCAGAATTAGTGTCAATTTTAAATCCAGTGCTATAGCCAAGCGATGAAGATTTCTGTAAATCTTTTTGCCCTACTTTTGGACTTTGGATGCTTGCAAACGGCCAATTAAAATTGGCTTTGAAAACCCTTGATATAGAAATAGGAACCGTGGTTAACTTTTAATCCAGAGTTAACGTTAGCCGGCTTTTTAACAACCGGACCCAGGTGTATAAATGGATATCGGCGACATACTGCTGGGTTTAACCCTGCGATGGAGGGATATCCCATCCAGGGGAGAGTAGCAATACTCTCAGTTGCTTCCTGCTACAGAAAAACCGAAACCTGGTTAAGATCCAGATATTTAGGCCCCCTGTAGCTCACGTGCCTTATCTTTTACCGTTAAGGCTGCAACGATACACCGACGCATCGGGGAACCGATATTTTTTCAAACGATACGAATATCGATATTTAAACAAGATATCGCGATATTAGTAGAGAATAAAATATGCTGCATAACAAATTTGGGAAATCACTGTCTTTAATATTCCTCACCCAAGCTCTACATTTTAGCCCTTGTAAGGTGATTTGATGTTTTGTTATTACTGTGTTAAATTTATTGTTATGGAAATAAATTATTTAAAAGTAGTTGGTAACTAGTTTTGTCGCGCACAGTAATGTGTGGTATCGTGTATCGTATCGTGGCCCTAGTATCGAGATAGGTACCGTATCGTGGTAAAATGTATCGTAGAGAATCCGTCGGTTTGTCTTTGTTCAACGAACGTTTTGCTTTAGATCAAACTTTTTTTTGTTAACTTTAGTTTGTCTCTCTGTATTTCAGAAAGATAGGTTGGGAAAACCATCTGTTGAGGTGACTAAACTCAGCACAAATGAAACCAAGCTGACTATCGAGGTTGACAATCCCTTAAAAAAGGAGGTACAGTGTAGATGGTATTACCGACCTTCAGATCAGACTACGAGTACGAGATTGAGTTCGCGTACGACTTTCGAATTTCAAAACAGCTACGTTCTCAGAGCTCTCGTTCCTCCCTGTTGCTGACCAGTAGAGAAGGATGCTATAAAGATGATATCGGTGTGACAGGTGACAATCTTAAGCCTGCGTCGAGGAATTGAGAAGTCATACTCGTTCTCAATCTCGTACTCGCAGTCCAATCTGAAAGTCGCTATTTTATTGATTCAATGCGCTCGACTGTATGAGTTCTGAGCTAGTTATTGTCGAACTAACTTGTTGGTGTATGTGCTTTGTTTGTTTTAGTCTCAGAAGTCAGTTCTGATTGAGTTGGACACTTCAAGATACAGCGACGAGCCGGATTTCTTGCCAATAAACATTTCTGCTGACAGGTATGACGAAGATGATGGTGGTAACGTAGGCAATAACGATGACGATGACGGCGACGACGATGATCTCACCATGATGATGATGATGATGACATCGTGATAAAATGACGGTTATTCACTCTGGGCTTTTACAACTTTATTAAAGAGTTTTGGCTTATAAACTAGGGGGAGTCTTTAAAGGCAATGCATGTATTTAAAAAATTCGGAATACTCTGATACGAAATAAGTTATGGTTTCCTTTACATGCAGCATTATCCTGATACATTTTTCCATGTCTTACATGTTATGTGAGGACGTTCATGCTGGGGAAAAGTGGAAAGGGGGCTTAATCTGGGGGGGGGGGGGGGGCTTATAACAGGCATTTTTTGGGTGGAGGGAGGTAGTGAGTAGATGAACATACATGTATAAGTGGGAGGGCTTATAACTGGTGTAAATTGAACAGAGCTTTACATTAATAATTGTTATTATATATTGAGCTACATGAACTTACCCTGTGAATCCTGATTATTGCTTTTGTTTACCTGCAGCACAAATCAAGAGGAGGCAGACACTTTAGCAGACAACTATAAATTTTTGAATATATCCATCAAGTCGCAAGCTGATCTGGAGGTCAATGGGTAAGCTTTCCCTTTCCACGCACCCAAAATCCTAAAGTGTGACCTTTTAGGTGAAAGCTACTGAGTAGTACTTTTCTCTGATACTGTTTATTATGCCATATAAGATAGTTCGAACTTCTAGGTCAGTGGACAAAATCGTTAAGTGTGACGATTCAAATGAAAGCTACTGAGCAGTACTTTCCTGTGGTGCTGTTTATTTTGCTCTACAAGGTGGTTCTAACTTTTGAGTCTGTGGATGAAATCCTAAAGTGTGACCACTCAAATGAAAGCTACTCAGCAGTACTTTCCTGTGTTACTGTTTATTTTGCTCTACAAGGTGGTTCTAACTTTTGAGCCTGTGGATGAAATCCTAAAGTGCAACCATTCAATTGAAAGCTACTGAGCAGTTCTTTCCTGTGGTGCTGTTTATTGTGCTCTACAAGGTGATTCTAACTTTTGAGTCCGTGTGTGAAATCCTAAAGTGTGTCCATTCAAGTGAAAGCTACTGAGCAGTACTTTCCTGGTGCTGTTTATGATGCCGTACAATAGTAGTACTAACTTTTGAGTATGTGGATGAAATCCTAAAGTGTGTCCATTCAAATGAAAGCTACTAAGCAGTGCTTTCCTTTGGTACTGTTGTGTCAGTGATTTGTGCTATACAAGGTTGTTCTAATTATTGTTTTGATTGGTTGTTGTTATGATGTTAGTGCTTCTCTGTTGATGTGTCTGGCTTTGTTTCAGTACCACTGTTGAAGAACAAGTATCATACGGTGGTAAAGTTGTTGGAGAGAGTGCAATGAAACGTGTTGAAGAAGTCGGCAACGAAGTCATACATAAATACTTTGTGAGTAGTTGTTAAGTTGATACTTGTATTTCCTCATGAATTGCACGACCACTACTTTGGACTAATCAAAGTTTTTTCAACAATCTACCTATCTGACCGTTGTGGGTGTTATTTTTGTTTTTTCTGGTCCTGTGTTGCCTGATCAGTTTAAAAAGACGTTTGCCTTCAAGGGGTGTGGAAATTGTTGTCACTGAAAGAAACAGCTTGTGGGAGGCTTGATTGGAAATCCTTTAGAAACAGTTCTTGAAACCTTTTATGATTCCCTGAGGACACTATTAGACCTTTTATTGGAAACTCTCTGGAAATCTTTCACAAACCCATAAGAAACTTTTTTCAAACCCCTTTAGCATTGTTTAGGTAACATTTTTGGCCAATGACGTCACAAAGGTGACGTCAGTGGCTAATGTCATCAAAGCCTAAAAGAACGGCGCTGTCCTATACACGATATACGATGTACGGTATCTGTCTTCGTCTGTGAGGCCGGGGGGGGGGGGGGGGCGTATTCTGTGAGGCATTGTACACTGGCAGGATTTTATTCACGATGTAGTCCTGCGTTTACTTAGCCGTGGTACAAATTTTCACAGCAGCTAACACATCAGAAACTATACACAAGACGGACTCGTCAATTTGAGAAGCACTTAAGTGCGTGAATTCACGTACATATTGTTTCTGTTTTCCTTTATTCAAATTTCCAAGCGGAATTATTAGTTTTCGTAGAAAAACATTTTGACTTCCAGCCAGCTAGACGGCGTCAATTGTTTATCGCTTTCTAGTGGAAATTACAAAAGAAAGATAAAGAAAGAAAGATAAATAATGAGAATCCCGAGCTGAGAAGCAAGCGGCTTTTGCATAAGATTGATACAATTTATTTGTTCTTGAAGAAGCAAGCTGGATATAAATATTTCGGTGCTGTTTGAAAGCAAAGCAGAATATTTCTCCGGCTACAAACACTATAAGTACAAGCCGAGACCCAAAACGGGTTCTAAAAATAGATGAACTGTAAGAATCTGCGTGTTTTGCTTAAATTAAACTTCACATATCAAATTCCATCCCGCCTATGCAAATTAGACAAAGTAAAATCGGAATTTGCGGGGGCTTGTTCCTAGCTATTCCTAAAGCTGAAAAACGTGAATAAAACTACTATTAAAAATCCAAGTTACAGTGGTGGTCAATTAATTCGAGTAAAATCTTTACAAGATACCAAATGCTTGCAGCTGCTTGTAATTTGAACCTTCGGAATGTAGCGCAACGCTTAAAACACCTCGAACCGAGCATTCTAATAGAGACCTACTGAATTTTCCAATTTTTTTTTTCACGCCTATCAGGAGTTGAATACATAAAAAATGCAAGAAACAGACGTGTTAGGATATGTTGTCTTTGAAGAAAAGGGAAACGAAGAGTTTTATTTACTTCGCACGCAATTCTAATGTCACGCTACAATTAACTGTCACGTAGTCACGCTGCTCGTTACCCTGTTTTATGATAACTGAATATGTTGATTCTTTGCTCTGGCGAAGACATGTTACATGTTTACATTACATTGTTTTATACTTTTGTTATTTTTATACGTATTTTGATTATTTATATTGCTGATCACCGGTTTATACCAGCTGTTCCTCTGTGTTCAGCCGATCGGTTTTTTTTATCAGGATAAATAAAGACATTAGCCGCAAGTTGTCGGGGAAGGGGAAGGGAACTGCACAGTCCGCACTGCAGTGGTGTGAAACCCATAGGTTGTGTTAATAAATTTCACCATATTGCGGACCAGAACGTCATTGGCTCTGCATGCATTGCGTGCCTATGTTTGGTAATGTGGAACCCCTTTAAAAGCCATCACTATATTTTGGAAACCTTTAGACACCCCTTCCCACGAAAACGTTTGGGAAACGCTTTGAAAACTGATGAAAACGCGTCGAAATTGCTTTGGAGACTTGGCTCGGCCAAACTCATGTTCTTCATGTAATGATATTTGGTTTAGCATGTAGGGTCACATGTCTCCGTTTGTTTAACTCAATTTCAGGTGAAAAATCGAGGTCCGGATCAAATCCCCTCGAGTGAAGTAGTAATTAGGTGGCCTTTTGAAGCAGAAAGTGGGAAGCATTTACTTTATCTTATAGATGTTCAGGTAAAATGTTCATTTTTCTTATTTACTGGTATATATTGTATAGTTTAACATTAACAGTGGTGCTTCTTAATGGAGAAAATCTTGGCGTTTCAAAGCTACTTGCATGAATAATCATGTTGCTCCCAATTTAACCCTTTAAGCCCCAAGAGTGACCAGCATCTAGGTTCTCCTCACAATATCACTACATGATCAAACATTCAGGTCATAAGAAGAAAAGAAATGATCACCAAACAATAAATGTTTTGAAGTTTAAACAACTTCTCCTGAAAAGCTTTTTAAGAAACATATGAAGGCTGGTAAGGAGAATATGCATGTTGATTTTAGGGCTTGAAGGGTTAAAGGAAAGAAGAAGAACAGACAAAGAAAAGATAAGAAAGAAGCAATGTTATCCACTAGAATAAATCTCACAAATACCACAGTTTACTAGCTAAATATAAAACCATTGAGTTGAGGCGGTGTATGTATTTGGTACATGCTAATACTGTCTAAAGCAACTCACATTAATTTACCCATTCCATGAGTTTTTAAGCATGAAAGTTTGCGATAAGTTAAACGTTTCTTGTTTTGAAGAAATGTTAAAATAACAGCTTTGTTCATATGTTTTTACAAATGGCTTTTCGGGGATTACAAGAAACGCCCACCTGGTCATCAACATGAAGGGGCAACGTTTTGAGAACATGATTTCATATTGTTTTGAACCAGAGCGGTTTTCAAATGAGTGTCGTAAACTGACCAAACCAACGTGATTACTCTGACCAATCACAAGGGATGTAAACAACACAATGAACAATCAGAACTGGGAACAAATACACGTAGTCAGCGTCAAGCGCGAGAAAACACGTGAGAGCAAGACACGCTTGGTTTTGGTTTATGTCTGATTGGCTGAGAAAGTGGTGCGAGTTTATTAACCAGTCAGATAGCGTACTAAAGCAAGACCAAAGCAAACGCGACATTGCTTTTGACACTCAATTGAAAACTGCTCTAAGGCGGCCTTAACACGTCAAACCAGTGTTGACCAACTCATGTTGGCACACTCACACCGGTTTGTGTGAACGACACAACAACATGTTGGTAAACTGTTCACGAGAATAGAGACAAGTTCTATTTATCGCCAACAGTTTGCCAACATGTTGTTGTGTCGTGCACACACCAATTTGAGTTTGTCAACACGAGGTTGTCAACATAAGTTTGACATGTGAAGGCCGCTTAAGGTCCCTAATGTACATCAGATGCTGGCTGTAAGTGGCTTTCCACTATTGTTAAAATTAACGTACATATGTGAATTTAAGTGGGTTTGCATGGGTAAACAAAACAACAAGTGCTATACGAACGTTGAAGTTGAACAACGTTCAGGTGTATTTCCAGTGTCGCGTAAATTTACGTCCGTATGGGAAAATAGTTTCGCCAAACGAAGTCACAAGAACTTGCAATAACTGGCGACTTCGTTTGGTCATGATTTGCCTGTGGTTATGATTGCTCGCAATAATATACGCTTAATTTGGTCTGGCTCAAATTTGCACGTAAGTCAACGTAAGTTTTTCACCGTTTGGCCACCCAACGCACGTTCACGCGAGTTTGTTTTAGCATGGTTTTTCTTGATACGGATGCACGCGCAAGGCTGCACTGAAATGGCTTTTCTGCAACTTGTGTCGAACTTGCGTTTACTTACGAGTCCGTTTAGCCACTCATCGCCATTCTATCTAGAAGGAAGTCACTTCTGTAGTCGACTGGCGACGTTGACTTGCGACTCCGTTTGGCTGGGGCTTTAAGAGTGATTGAGCACCGCCCAACTTTTAACGTTGTCGGAAGTCGTTCATATATCGCCTCTTGTTTTATTGACACACGCAAACCCAGTTAAATTCACGTCCGTTCGTACTTTTTACGTGACAGTAATCTATATCTTGGTAACTTGACCGTCTCGCTGTCTTAAGCCTTGGCCAAACAAAGTCGCAAGTTATTGCAAGTTGAAAACTTGGGGTAACTTGCGACTCTGTTTGGTCACTGTGACTTGCGAGTACTTGCGATGGTTTGCAACGACTTGCGTCGTCTTTGATCGAGCTCAAAATTGCACGCAAGTGAACGCAAGTTTTTTAACCGTTTGGCAACCAACGCAAGGCAACGCAGGTTGGCTTCAGTATTGGTTTTCTTGAGGACGGGTGCGCGCACAAGGCTGTGCTGAAATGGCTTTTTCGAAGCTTGCGTTGAACAGGTGTCTACATGCGAGTCCGTTTGGCCAGAGCCTTAAAAAGAAAGCCATTTTAATTTTTCTTGAATGCTGCTGTTAAGTAATTAGCCTGTGGATATCAAGAACGTCTGCTTTCCAGAGGAATTTTTTTTAACCCCCTGGAATGTTCGAGATGCAATAGTAGAAGTTGGGTGACAGAAACTGAAATATTTCTCATCCTTTCAGTTTGACGGCAAAAGAGTTGAGTGTGACTTCAAACCTGGTCAGTTAAATCTGTTAGGATTAAAGGTAACTGTGAAAAAGAATCGTTGTCATCTTTACCTTTCTCTTTGTGTATTTATCCTTCTGTCTGTATTTCAGTCTCTCGTCCGTGTCTATCTAAGGGCAGAATTGGATGGTACATGCTTTGTCGCATGTGACATGCTTACATGTAAATAGAAATAATAATGTTTTTACGTAAATCAAACCTCAAATAACCTATGTCTGTTGTGCATGACATTTGATGTTTGAAGGGCCATACGATATTGTACACCCCTAAAACTTTTCCTTTTTTTTGTGGAGTACATTTGTGCTCTAAACATAGCTATCGTTCTATTTATTGAGAGCTGCAAAATATGCGATGGTTTGGAGTCTACCTACGATAATTATGTATGCGTGTGGATAACCGATTTCTTTCAAAGCCACAATTTTTTTGTGATATGAATTTGTCCTTCCAACGTCAAGCTTCTGTCCGTCCACCTAACTTCCATTTTTTCTGCTAGACGTCTTCATCAGAAAGCACCTCTGGCCAGCAGCAAAATGATACGTCAGTTGACGCTGCGGTGAAAACACGCAAAAGGCGCGAAGCGAGAGACCAGGAAGCGGAGAAGACAAGCACAAAGGTCAAAAGAGAAGCGGAGCCTGCCAAAGACAAACCTCTGAGTGAGCTGGTGAGATTGTGATCAAAATTTGAATTCCCCTTACATTACAGTGTGGGACAGGCGCGGTGGTGTAGTGTTGGGAATTAGATTCTTTATCAGCCTGAATAGTGGTTCAACGCTGGGCTGGTTTCTTCCCACTAAGCATAAATTAGCACTCCTACAACCCGCGCTGATTATTTTAAGAAAAGCTTTAGTTACAGTGGAGCCATTTTGTGGAATTACTTACCCCTAGAATTAAAAGAAGCAACATCCCCTCGCGAGTTTAAAAATGAATTGTGCTCGCTGCATCACTATAGTCCCAAATGAGGGTAAACACAGAATCCTTGAAAAGTGCCTTTTCTTTTACTTTTTTCTAATTTGATTTTAACCTACATCTTAGTTTTATTGTGACATGTATTTAGATGAAGGAATAACCGTGTTTAAATAAAGTTTTCCTATCTCATCGCATCACTTCTCATCTCATCTCATCTCTTCTCAGCTCATCTCATTTCTTCTCATCTCTTTTCATCTCATCTCATCTCATCTCATCTCATCTCATCTCATCTCTTCTCTTCTCATCTCATCTCTTCTCATCTCTTCTCATCTCATCTCTTCTCATCTCTTCTCATCTCATCTCTTCTCGTCTCATCTCATCTCTTCTCATCTCATCTCATCTCATCTCATCTCATCTCATCTCATCTCATCTCTTCTCTTCTCGTCTCGTCTCGTCTCATCTTATTTTCTTTTACCGGTCAAGAAACTTTACACCACATTGCCTTTTTCTGCCCTAGAAGCCCTAAGAGTGCCAGTGAGCAGTTTTGAATGCAAAACCAGAAGAAAGACAGCATTGATAGTGGAGCGGGGGAAGGGGGGTTAGGTTGAAAGTCAATGTAAAATTTACAAAATGTATCAAATGATTCTCATCAAGTGAGAGCTGAGGGTTTCTGACTGCAGCATCACGTATTTAACCCTTTAAGCCCCAATGTCAACATACATGTTCTCCTTAGTGTTCTCAATGTGTTTCTTATGGAACTAGTTGGGAGAATTTGTACAAACATCAAGACCTTTCATGTTTGGTGATCATTTCCTTAATTCTCGTGACCTGTATGCGTTATAATGCACTGGTATGATAAGGAGAAATTTGATGCTGATCACTGTTGGCGTTTAAAGGGTTAACAGTATTTTCTTTTTAAAATTCTCCTCTAGGACTGTGAGTCAGGAACAGCCAGGTGCACAGACATTCGTTGTACTATTAAATTTTTGAAAGCAGACGATGATGTTACAATAACAGTGGTGTCTCGCCTTTGGAATGGTACAATGATAGAGGCAAGTTCTATGATAATTATTGTTCCCAGCTTAATTGTCATAACTAAATTATCATTCAATCATTCTCATTATCATTATCATTGTTGTATCTGCTGTGCTTGCCCTAACAGAGGACTCCCTGTAGTTTTATGGGGCTAAGAATTCACAAAATTGCACAGTTTTTGAACACTGCATGGTGACGGGCTTCTTGCCTTTTCCAGTAAAGTAATTCTTTTATTAGTCATGAGTTTTCAAGAAACTGGTGAGTAAATAGTATTGGGTAACTAGGGTTCCGGACGCACTAAGGTTTTTGTATCTTACACAAAAAATGCCTTATTGAGTGTGCGTTGATCTTTCGTCGTTGACATGCGCAATAATAAGCTTCTTAGGTAGAATCTAAGGTTCAAGTTCAAAATTTTCGTCACGTTATATTCTTGACTGTCTCTGGACAAAATGTTTTTGATGATTTGAAAATAGTTTACTTACCGTGTTACTTTGTTGCTGTTTTTTCAGGATTATCAAGGTCAAGTGTTGAAAGTAATATCACACGCATCAGTAAGATCGCTTAATACCTTTGTACAGGAAAATAACAAAGACAATAACAAAGCACAGGTATGGCTTCAGATTAGTTTAGAACACAATGAGTTTAACCTTTGACCATGGTGATCAATGATAACTTTTAGTATATACCAAACCAGTGGATAGTGTTTTTCGCACACTCTGATTGGCAACTCAAACTTGGGATAGCATCTGCTATTCAACTCCCAGCATTGTTCTGGATTTCGCGCGAGAGTTTTTCCTCGTTTCTCAGAAAAATAGGAATTATATGGTGCTGGCTTTCCACTGGATTAGTATGTACTAAGCCAATTATTCACCTCAGTGTCGGTGAAGAGTGGTAGATATTTAACTTGCCGGTTCCAACTCGGCAAATATCCACCACTATTCACCTTCACTTCCGGCGGTGTATAACTGTTAATTATAATAAAGTTTCGATATAACGCGCGCTCTGATTGGTTGAAACAGCATGCTTTATCAGAGTACAGATGCACGGAGTAGCCCGTGACGCCATTCTGCCCGCGCTGGCAAGCTGAAAACCTTTCTTGCGCGCGCTTGCAAGCTATGAAAAAACTTGATTTCTTGCAATTAAAAGCCAGTTTCTTTACAAATGTGAGCAAAGCTATATTATAAAACAAATAAAAAAGCCAAAATCGTGCTTCGTTCTTTGATAAGGCACTCAAGGAAGCCACGAGAGCACGAAAGAAGTAGGGAGAAGCACTCGCCTGCGGCTCGTGTTCACCCTACACTTCTTTCGTGCTCTCGTCACTTCCTTGCGTGCTTTATCACAGAACAAAGCACGGTTTTGGCTTTTTCATTTGTTAAATGTAGTTGGCACAGAAGTGCTTTCCCTACCCACTCAGTGTAATTTTGAAGTTCTGACAATAGATCAAGCACCTTTTCGGTGGCCAGCCGAGATTGACTAAGGGGAGAGGAGACGACATTGTCATCGTGGGAATGTCACTATAGAGGTGTCCTTTGATAACAGTTTCATCTTGGCTGACAACTGCAGTCAACTTCTAAAGTACTCCCTGACGCATTTCTAGTTACAGTATTAATAAACTGGCTGTTATTTTCTATTTCACTCAATTCTTTTACACCTCAACATTTCTGGACAGAAGTACAGGCCGAGTTGTCAGGGCGCTGGACTTGGAGAGTGGAGGTCCCTCGTTCCTCTCCTGCTCTGACCATACGGTGGTGTTGTTTTACGGTAGACCCGGTTTCAATTACTCAGCCACGATTGTTTTTCCCTCATTGATTAAAAAAATGTACGAAAAATCTAAAACAGCAAAATCGATTCTTCCTTACCTTAGATAGCTATCTGACTATTTATTTGTAGGACAACCTGAAAATGGCAGAGAAAAGAAGAAACGTTATTATCTACGTGTATATGAGTTGCCGGTACACCGCTAACCAAACACTAAAATAAAATACTGTTGTGTTTGCTAAACCAGGTTGGCACTCAACTAAATCCGGACAGGAATGTACCCGCACCTCCTAAAGCACTTCCCAAGTGGGTTATACCAGTGTGTGTTGTGGGCGCAGTTCTTCTTCTAGTACTGATAGTATTTTGTTTATACAAGGTGAGTGGGTGAGACACAAATGTGCGTTTTAATCTAGTTACGAAAAAATCGTTAATTAAGTGCGGATTATTAAAAGACCAAAAGCATTTTAAGAAAGTACTGCTTAGTAGCTCTCATTTAAAAGGATACACTTAAGGGTATCGTCCTTGTACTCGAAAGGAAGAACTGCCTTTTACAGCGTGATAGACAAACATCTTCACGGGAAAGTACTGCTTAGTAATTTCCATTTAAATGGTCAAACTTAATAGGACTTCATCTGCAGTCTCAAAACTTGGAACCACCCTGTACAGCATTAAGAACAGCACCGCAGAAAAGTACCGATGTGCAAATGTCATTAGAGTAGTCATTTGAATAGTTGCCTGCAGACTTGCACGTTTAGAGCGCGTTTGACAGCATAATGAACGGTACAACAACGGAAGGAATTGTTAGCCGCCTAGACGTTTCTTAAGCTTTTGAAGTCTTTGAGCTCTATTAGCCTTGGTTATTTCTTTTTCTTGTTTGAAACTTGCAGTAAATCACAATTTAACAATTATTTGCCAAAGGCGAAGTCGGCTCGGTAAATATTCGCCAATATTTACTGAGCCTGAGGCGAATAATTGTTTTAGTATAATTTTGAGATGTGGACATCAAAAAGTAAAAAAGAAAAAAACAACGTAAAAACTTGACAAACAACACACGAAAAAAGTAACTTAGCTTAGCAGCCGCGCCTTGAAATGTTATATTCACCGGTAGCACGGTGAATATAGCATTAAAATTATACTAATTGTACTTATTACATTCTGAGGAGGATGATATATTTAGTTCTCAACACTAACGTGTGGATTGTACCTTGTTTTTAGCTGGGATTCTTCAAGCGTCAAAAGTACGACAAGAACATTACTGACCCAGGAGAAATGGAAGGAATGTTGGACAATGGGAAAGTGTGAAGTAAATTTACAGTTTTTTAGAACCTATAGAAATTCTATGCCGGCAGCTTTGCTGAATGGGCTAGTGAAGGCCAGAGAATGTTACTTCAGTGGCACTGCTTTGTGACAGAAGTTATGTCTTCAGTGAAGACCCTGATCAGTGGAAAGTACGGTCGCACCAATCCTGGTGGCAACCTCTCTACACTGGCCACGTTTCGTTTTTCACTGGCCCACAGGACTCCCACATGGGTAGTGTGGCCACAGGTCTCCCACCCTGCCTGATCTCAGGCCGGTCTCTGTAGCATGAAGCAACTGAAAGCATTACTACTCCCCAAGCCCCCACGACTTCCTAGATGGGCTGCTACCTGCTACTCCATCGCAGGGCCATATTGACCCTTTAAGTCCCAACATTAATATGCATATTCTCCTTAGTGTTGTCCATACATTTCTTATGGTACAACTTAAGAGAATTTGCACAAACGGCAAGACATTTTATTTTTGGTGATCATTTCCTCTATTCTCGTGACCTGTATGTTTGATCGAGTAGGGATTTTGTAAGGAAAAATTAGATGCTTGTCACTATTGGAGCTTTAAGGGTTAAGCATTTAAACTGTGTGTCAGTGCAATTTGGCAAAGTCAAGCTGACTAGTTAACATTGCACCCCCACATTCTTATTTTTAAAACATCCTCATAAGGGCCGTGTCCTGTAAATTCTGTTCCAAATGTGGCCATTGTAGAGAGGATTGATTGCCATAAAAGTTCATTTGGCCAGGCTGTAACACCCTGGAGTATGAAACACAGCCCTGCTTCTGTAGATCTATTAAGATGTAAATTTTTATGAATGGTTGTTTTATATACAATTAATATTTTAATTGTTTTGAATGCTAGGTTTTAATGTGGTATTTTCCTTTTGCATTGACTTTTGAACATTGTAACATAGGACTACTGGTAAATATTGTGCAGTTAATTGCGCAAAGTGAGTTCACAGGCTTAGCTTGTGACTAATTATGGCATTAACTCTTCTAATCCTTTTAATTAGAAGTGCAGTAGGCAAAACCATTCGTATTGAGTCGGTCGTTCTTGCTGTGTATCGTTGATTTTGCGCTCCATTATTTTTTTTTTCTTTTCCCTTTTGCTCTGACAACATGCAAGTGAGTTTTATTGGATGGCATTTTCATATTCGTGTGCCAGGCCTCGCTTTGAAGAGGAGGCTTAAGGTAATCATGATTCTGAAGTGACCTTTTGAAAGGATCGCCTGGTCAATTCAGTCCTGAGTCAAACGGATTCAACTTCTTCCAACACTGGAGAAAACCAACCTCAGAATCACTTTCAGAATCATTTAACATCCTTCAACAGGGTGCAAAAACGCATTCAACGTGCCGAATTCAACAATATTGAACGGTGCTGAATGAAATTTTTGAGTTCGTTTGGCCGGGGCGTAATGTGGCCAGATTTAAACCTTATCTAATCCTACTCCTGCCCCCTCCCCTGCAAGATAAATTGGAGCATATTAATATTTAGTCGCTGAAATATAGGGTAGAATTTACCACCCTGTGTTGAATACATACACACGCAGGAAACGCAGTTTACACAACTGAACAACGTTCAACAGGGCGACCAAACGAGTTCAAGAGTGAATGAAGTGAATTCGTTTCAGTGACCATCTAGTACATACATCTTGTTAGATGTTTCGGTTGAAGTATCGCCGTATATTTTTACGAGTTGTGCTGTATCTTGACGAGTGTTAAGTTAACCCTTTCACTCCTAGTAGTGGCCAAAGTAAAAATTTAAGAAAAATCCCAAATGTCATTTTTTTTTTTTTTTCAAATCCCGCAAAACAAACAGTACTATGCGAACGTGCTGCCAAAGAGATTTCATTTGAATGGTCACACCATGAATTTCGCCCACAGACTCAAAATTTAGAACTACATTACATGTCGCCATAACGGACTCCGGGAGTGATAGGGTTAAGCATTGTTAACTTGACATCCTAGGTATAATGACTAATGTAATTGGCAAATTCATGGTTTTACGTTTAAGATATCAATATTATTTTACGTTGTGGTAATGTACCTTCTAAGATATTTCTATTCCCAAGCATGTTTGAACATAACAAATTCCAATCTATTTATCGTACGAAGAGCCAGTGTAAAAGCTGTTTAGGTTATTGAAAGCTGGCATACTTTGGAGAATCCAAAATTCTTTTGTCGTCGTTTTGTCATCATTTCTAGTGTTTAGTTCAAATTGTAAATGTTAAATCACAGATGGAAGTGTATTTTTCCAAAGAAACCAATTTCTTTAGCGTTTTTTTTTTAACATTGGGAGAACATTGTTCCGTCTTTAAGAAAAGCCAAATCACTTGGGTTTTTTAAGAAAATGAACATAAATTTTTAACATTTCTTGTTTGGTTAAAAGCCAGAGTTAGTGGACTAAAAAAGTACCAGACGAGTTAAGCTTACAGTTTTTAAGAATAAATTCAAAAATCGTTCCAGTCGCGAAGCTTTTTAAATTATTTTACCAACGAGCGTAAATTTCCAAACAAGAGGTGCTTTTATGTAACTAGATTTTACCGTGGTCATAAAGAGATCTCATTTGGTTTGCGACGTGATGTTATATTGTTGTAAATTAAATCTTGGGATTTTTTTCCAAAAAATGTTCTGTATGGTACTGGTTGGAGGTCAATGGTGTTTACTCAAACTGATGAGTCATTTTGTCGCTGCATACAAGATTAACCGAAGGCCTTATTTTAGCGCGTTTTAATTTCCAAACCACAATTCTTATTAGTGCCATTCAAGCTACCTTTATAACTAAGAAGTATTGTCCATGTTTGTTATTTTTTAAATTCAGCTGTAAATTACAGTGTTTATGGGCGAGAAAATTAAAAGTAAACATTTTTCAAGAAATACTGTGTATGAGATTTTTATTTGGAACGTGATTTTAATTAATGACTTGGAATATTTGTCTTCTGAAAGGTGACTTGTCTATTTGTGATCACAGGCAGCCCGAGCGCACGATGAGACCAGCGCTTTTGCACATGATTTGAAGCGTTTTGAAACGATTTGGCCAAGATGCTGTTTTTATATCGTGGTTGCTAAAGCAAATACGAGATATTGACGACGCTTGACTTATGTTCACTTGCGGGTGCTTGTGTTTCGGACAAATTTGAGCTCGATGAAAGTAAACGCAAGGCATGGGTACTGTACGCTAGTCCTCAAAGCGAAATTGCGTTGACTTGCGAGTCCCTCAGTGCTTTAAAACATCTTTAAACTACTTATAACACTGAACTTTCCTGCTATGAGAAGCATTTTATGCCACCTGTTTCGCGCCAATTCTCTACTCATAGGATATAGGCTGATTGCGTGTTTGAGTGGAGCTAATCAGAGAGCCCACTTGCTCGTATCCCACGACTGTCTGTATATTAACAGCTGATAGCCTGTTAGTAGAGAGCCAATCAGACCGCGTGCTTACTCGTACCCATGGCATGTCTCAAAATGTCCTACATATAAGCACATGCAGCGTACCTGCAAGGTTAGACTACTTCTAACAATGGTTTTGAAAACATTTCTTAAACTACATCCATGCCTTCAAAGGCCTTTTCATTAAGAGCTCTTTAGTAATACGGGAATCTGATTGGCTGAAAAGTCGTTTCCTATTTAAATTACTCGTAGAAAACAGTCACGTGCTTTTTCCTGAAAAATTCACAATTCTCATTTTGTTTTGTAGATATGCTGATATCGCTGATTTAGCTCACAAGGCATACATCTACATCTTATATGTTTCTGTGAGCAATACACAACTCAGTTGCGCCTGGCAGTTTAAATGTTAAATGGATCATACCTTGCTGAATCTACCTTTTTAAACCTTCATAAGCAAAACATTTCCGAAAATACACCTAGGTGGTAAAATTGTCCTGTATTTAAACAACTTCCCCGTAAGCTCTACCAGGCTAAAACTACTTCTGTACACGTTAAACAGTATAGAACGCTCTTGGATTAACGCGCCGATTTAGGAATTTTCCATAGAGCAGATAGAAAGACTGGCAACTTGTACCAGAAGCCATAATCGACGTGATTCGGGGCAGAGACCATATTAAGGTAACCATTCTGCTATCAGTGTACTTTTAGCAAAAAAACTGCTCCAAATTAGTCGTCATAAAGTCACCACATACTAGGGGACCACTTTACAACCTAGTGTCGCAGGGATAGGTGCTTTGAGCGTACGAAGGGGACTGGTCCCCGTGACGAGATGCGGGATTAGAACCTTCGTGTGCTGCGACATTAATAACCGGAGGCTTCATTTGTTCCGACGTTTATATTTCGGACGTTTAGTTTTGTCCGAAATTTTTAGTACATGTTTTATCGAAACATGGCCAAATATTAATTATTCTCTGTTTTTCAGTTCGGCGGTGTCTCTCTCTTGTGTTGCTGAACAGTGTCTCCTGGCATTGTAGATTATGTTTTAGCCTGATTAAGGGCTAGAGTGGACTGTTTAGCTGTTTCGTGTAGATACAGCTATTTCAATTAACGTTGTCGGACAATCTTCGCGACAAGACTGCAAGGTGACCTGGGTAATTTATTAATAAATTTACCAAACTTAGGCTATTGCTCACCCCTACAGAAAATAGATCACCTGGACAAGTGTTTATGGTACTTTTACCCATCCTATGGCAGTGACAGCGGTAAAATTACAGCCGAATCACACAAGATGTACAACTACCCATACTAACTTTCTGTCTTGTCGTGTAAGCTCGAGGCTTTAAAATCCGACAACGTTAATTGAAATAGCTGTAAATTTATGAAAGTGTCGTAGGGGCCAGTACTTGTGACTTGTGGAATGTGACCTATAAGATCCACTATTTTAGTTCTCGATTTTGTAGTATGCCGTAATAGGAAAAAGCTTTTTACACAAACTTAACTTTTGAATAAATCTTGAACAAATTCTAAAAATTCTAAAGTCTCAGACATTTGAATGTTCGAGACTGGCTCCTCACATGGAAACGTGTCTTGAACAAGTCTCAGTTGAATTGCAGATAATTATTCATGAATACATTATTCAATTTTATTTCTCACATTTACCACGAGTGGAAAGCGAACGATGCGCAAAGAGTTATTTGCGCCTCGAATTTTGTCTAATCGGCTATGGAACCTTGACGGCAATTTTAAAGGGGAGCAATATTGTCGAAACGAAGAACTGTCGTCTTCTGCCTGGGTTTTCAAGCCGAGACGATTCCGGCTGAGCGATAATTTGCAAACACGTGGCGATGGCGACCAACGGTCAACAGTTCAACCGTCATCTAAAATCTTCAGGTAATGTAACTTTAGCTTCAAGTCGTTATATGGTTTTCTTACTTATTTGTAGCATTTATCTGATACAGTGGATCCCTTCTTTCTTGAATCCCCGCCATCTCGAACTAAAACTCGATTCCCTATACTGTAGTCTTAATGCCCCTTTAACAGTCTAACAGTTAATACGGGTGTTATACCCTGGCGGTCCAAACAGATAACGTAATTGGTACGATTAAATTGTTCAAGTTAATATTTGCCCTCTGTTATATTTATTTTCACGTAATTGTCGTTTCATTTTGAGCTATGTGAAATTCAGTTTATTTTTTAATAGTCGCTTTCTCGGAAGGCATCAATTTCATTCTTGCCACTCAGGACCCGGGGAGGGGTGGCATGTTTATTAGTGAGGGGAGGTGTGAGGGCCTGTTTGCACGGGATTAGAATTGATTAAAGATTTGGCCCTCTTTTTGGGTTGAAGATTTCCTAATGGACTTATTTCGGATAGAAAGATTTTGGTAGGGTTTTTATGGTTGATAAAAAGCATGTGTTCCTCAGGGTTCTCGATTTGATGTCAGACAATTGAATCTGTTTCATTTGTAAACTTAAGAAAGAAAGACCGGTAGCTCAAAATATCTTGGATTTTTAATGCAGATAAAAACGACTTTTTTAGGAACGTTCTGGGTCATTGGAGTTTTTTGAGCCAGTTTTTAGCTTAATAGGATTGTTTTGGGGTGTGACAATTTGGCCTCATTTGCACTTCCCCGTTAGTGATACGGCCCTCGGGCTCTAGGACGATGCTGAACTGCGTATTATATATAGGGTGGAATCATTTGCAGCATACGCGTAGAGCTGTCGCTTTAGCGCGTGGGAATTTTCTTCTGTTTTTTAGCCAAAAATCGATAGAAAATTCGCACGTTCCAGCGCGATAGCAATACGCGTATGTTGAATGAATCCACCCATAATAACCAAGTATCTTTTTATCTTATCATGAATACTCTGAACAACCGTTTGGGTTTACAAATATTTTTAAAATCTACCTTTTAATGACAATTAATCATAATAAGACAGTTACTAAAAAACAGCGTTTAAAAGGCGTTCCATTTTTACTTTTGGAAGTAAATATCTTTGTCCAATCGGGTGACAATAGTGTTCACAGTTTTCGTCAAATTAGTTTCCAAAGACTGCCATTTCTTCCATTATTTCAAGGTCTTCGTACAAACAACATCTCAATAATATGACTGGGAGGTTGAAAATTTATTTACTTTTGGAGTAACACTAAGAAACTATTATAATCTTTTACACCTGTTTTGGGTCCTGTCTAGTTTTTTAAGTCATCCAATTCATGTCTGAAAAACAAGACCTGTTCATTTACATCTAATTTCTTTTACCTGGGACTTGTCCACTGGAATCCTGTCAGGGAAAGTTTTTCCTAATAAGGCATGTCCAAACCTCGTTTTTCAAAGTAGCAGTGTACAAACATAAAACATCGCAGCTTCATTTCTTGTTCAATATGTAGCAGAGAATGTTTGGTTTATATGTATATGAGGGGTACTCTGGTCAAGTTACGGGGAGGTTCAAAGAATTTATTTGGTTTATCAACTCAGGTTTGTCAGATCTGGGTTTTAATTTTTTTCAAGAATGATTTCCCGGTTACGATTCACCCGTCATGTTGTGTTCGCCTGTTGAATTTTTGTTGTTATGTTGCGCATAAAACGGCTAATTCAGGGCGAAAACATCAGAATCCTGGCCTGCGCTCTCGACATAATATGGGCCGAAAAAGCACGTTTGTTCGCTGATAATCTGTGTGCGATCAGCCAATGAGAAAGCTAGGAATTCATTAGCCAAGGTTGGGAAATTAAGATAAGAAAAGAGGTATGGTAATTCATGATTCACAGCGGTCAAACGCAAAAATTAACGTCACTTCCGGTATTTCAGAGCCTTGAAGTTTGAATTAGTCCAGACTTTTACGAGCGCGAAGTTCGTATGAAAACGATACATAAAATGTCCCCATAAATGAAATTTCACGCCGATAAAATTTGTGGATGTCAATTACTTCATTTCCAACACATACTCAACGTAAAAAGCTTAAGTTTTCAGAAACGGCGTTAAGTTTTGCGGTTAAAGTGAAACTTTCGACATTTGTCTGTATTTTCCTTTGTAAAATTATGACGGGAACTGCGCACGCGTCCTGCGTTTGACCGCTGTGAAAATTCATGATGGTTCGTTTTTACCCATGCGTATTTGGGAGTAGGGGGGGTAGGGAGGAGGGCTCGGTATCAGAATTTGTCGCTACATTTGCTCTTCGTCTTTCTTTTAAATCTGAGTACTTTCTTCAACCCCTTGGTGTTCTCGTTGCTGTTAGTGTTGTTGTTGTCGTCGTCGTAAGTGACTTAGTTTATCAAATTAATAATGTACAAAATGTTAAGTCACTTGCATTCACGATCCCAGCCAGGATCAATTAACTTGTATGCGCCGGAATATTGGAAGTTGTTTATTAGTTCAATGTGATACGAGGGCGAAGTAATACGAAAGTTCCGAAGATGTAGTTGGAACAACTTTGCCCCTTAAGTCTGTTTTTTGTTTCACATTAAAAAGTTCAAGAAACAGGTGTTTACCACTTTAAAAGGCTCGTCGGTAGAGTTACTCCATCCAAAAAGATGAAACGAAAACAAATTGTCGTCAGCATCATCATCATCATCATCATCATCATCATCATCATCATCATCAATAACAACATCGCAATCATCATATTTATTATTCCTGTAGACGAACCCTAAAAAGTATAGAAAAATTTTCAAGCACTTTGCTACCAAAGACGACCCTAACAGGCCGGAAGCGTTACTCCATACAAATGGAATGAAACGAAAACAAATTGTCGTCATCACCATCAGCAAAATTTGAAAATTATAAAAATTTTGAAGCACTTTACCCCCCAAGAAAAAAGGTTTTGGTTTGACTTACAATAAGGGCAAGTTTTAGTTTCTTCTTTATCTAACCCAAAATTCTGCGTCCAGTCCCTCAATCTTCCTTTTCTTAATTATACTCGTCTTTCTCCATCCAGGTAGATGTCAAGAATGGAATGGGAAATGTAGTAGAGATATGAACGACTTAATATAAAGAGGTGAGATCTAGCAAAGCGGTTTATAGACCTATATAAGGGTTTATTCTGAGATTTTCATGGTATAATTATTTGGGAGAAGAGCGGTATTCATTTGAGCGTGGAAAGTAATACACATTTGCTTTGACTTTTTTTCTACTGTGCTCTGTGATTGGCTAAGGAAGTTCGCCCCATTTTCTGATTGGCTCCTGTGTTGTTTGCGTGTTGTGTTTGTTGAGAGTAATTACTTTGACAATCAAACGAGAAAAATGATTATCTTGAGATAATGGAAGCTGAATACATCATCACACAAAATTTATGTAAACAATCATCTTGCTGTTTTTACTTTTCAGCAGAGCAAACCGTGAACTATATATTCATAGCGTTCTCAATCATTTTGGTAAACAAAACCTGTTTCCAACGAATTAAAGTCATACGTTTTTAGCTTAAATTGGTTTCGACCATCACTTGTAAATGTTCATGAAGATAATGGGACAACAGAGAAAACTCGGGATTGAAGGCAGCATTCCGTAAGAAACAGTACGTGGCCTTGTGAATTTTCGGCTTTTGGCCTCTAAAAGGGTACCGAAACGCGGACGCCATTAGATTAGTTCCCCTTTCCCCCTACAAAAAAGTATGAGAATGAAACATTTTACGTTGGGGTGCCTGTTATCTATTCCAAACTTCCCTTTTGTGTTGTACCTCCAGCCAGATTGTTGTTGTTGTTTAGTCAAAATAGGTAGAGACCTTACTTAGCATGTCTTAACATCATTCGTACTTCTTTTTAGGTAAACGCCAGGGATAAGATGGGAAAACAAACCAGAAAGACCTTCACGTGCAACATTGTTGAAAAGGTGAGTTGAGTCTCTTTGAAGCGAGTGTCTTAAGGTGTTTCGATACAGTTTTTTTGGGACCATACCTCACTTTTAAAATCGGCTCTTAGACAGTCTTTATCTTGTCGGATCAACGTGAAATTTGCAGTACTTTTTGGTTTTGGATTGAACTTAGCGCGGTGTACGTTTTGTGAAAATCGACATTTCCATGACAACGATAAACAAAAAACCTCGAAAACACTAAAATTGAAATTTTGCGCGATCCAGACTTCGCTTTGAAAAGCAAACACCAACATCTTAAACTGTGGTGTATGGCAAACAAAATATACAAGAACAAAAAAAATCTGTATGTTTGTTTCAAAGTAAATCGCAAAAACATTTCCAACCTTAGTTTTTTGCATAATAATAGTAAATGCACCGAAAAATAATCAATGCTTTGATGAAATGGCTCGAAAATACTTTCAAAATGTGTCTTTTACTTACTATTTTACGCCTAGAAAGTTTTGTTGGAACTAGTGTTCGCGATCTCGAGAACGAATTGTTTTTCTAAGATCATTCGTGTAATAATTTTGTGGTAATTTTTGAATTTGAGCGCTTTTGCGAAAATCTTAAGAACGGCTCGATGGATTTTTTTAAAACATTAAACACGCGTGCTTGACAATGTGACTAATTTTAGTGTCGAGTCTTATTAACATTGATTCACTGGAACACTTTTAGATTTAACGCTAAAAAGGACGTATGAACCGACGGAAAAGGTTGCGTTACAAATTCACAGTTGGCAAGTAAATGCTAATATATTCAAAGTAATGCGTAATTCTTGCTTCGTGATTTTTATCTGATTTCTTTGTTCTTTGTTGCACTGTAGATTACAACGAAAAGTAAATATCGCGGAGGAATGCTTTGCGCATTACTTTGAATATATTAGCATTTATTTGCCAAATGTGCTTTTGGGAACAAGAAGCCGGGGTAGGTCGCAAGGCTGTCATTAAGGGTCATAACCTGTAACCAATGTTACGGCTAAGTATGCTTGATGGGACCCGTGATGTTACGGATAAACTTGGCCTCTTTTTGGTATAATTTACTAGCAAAGCAACAAGTTTGTTATGGGAGTGAAGTTCAGGGCAACAGGTGACCGAAAACTTAATGACAGCCATGTAGGAAAGTCCCTCCCCCCTCCCCCCCCGCCCCCTTCGCCGGCGGTAACTGCCAAGATTAAAGCTATAAGAATGATACTCAGAAGAGAAAAAGTTCAAGTTTCTCTTGAAGGTCATTACTAAGAATGCTGCATCACTCAACCTTTCAAAATTACGTCATGGTTTTCAGACTGAGTTCCCAAGTTGGTTACCGATGTATTAATTTCCTTCATGAAGCAACCAAATTAGCTCAGAAGTAATCAAAACTAATAAAATAGTTCAAAATAAATAAAACTATAACAGAAGGTTTTCAAAAATTTCTTTGGTGAAAGAAAGCAAAAATCCCAATTGTTGAAAAAAGAAATTTCCTGTTGAAATATGATTGGCATCAAAACATCAATTCTTCACCAGCGACATGTGACATCAAATTGCTTTATGATTTTTTCAAGTGGGGCTACAAAGTTTGGTGCCTTTTTCCTGAATATATGTACAGAAAATTATACGCTTTTGCGGGTTATTGAACTGACAGCATAATTCAACCTTTGATACTCCATGGGTAATAATCATGGAAGAGTATATAGTGCAGGGGATAGAAAAACCATTAGAAAGTTAATACTTTGTCAAACTAAAATGTTGTATTAAATATTGTTGTTGTATATCTAACATTTTGTCGTGACTCCATTTTATTTATAATTGTTTTAATTGCACAGGACACGTCGAAGAAGCTTTAGATGTCAGAATCAATTCAAGCAAGAAAGAATTAAATCAAAAGTACAGAAGAACTAAAGGTAGAGAATAATTTACTTTACGAAGAACAGCAAAGAGGTTACCATAAATGCCTGCAGGACGGCTGCACTTTTTTAAAGGAAAAGCTGTAGACGCAGCCATGGATGTGTGCCTATAGTACAAGCACTTGTACACTGCTAAGAAGTTCTTTTTTAAAACTGATTGAGAAAGGCACAAATCCACAAAACCTGCGAACACACAAGGTACGAGACAACAAGACCGCGTGGATTCTCTTGCACGCGTCAGACCATGCGAAATATTTACTGTTTTGAAGTCTAAGGCATTTGGGTTAGGGGAAGTTTTTTAGTGTATAGGGGCAATATATTTTCACATGCAGCCGATGTGCAGGCATTGATGGTAATTTTTCTAGGAGTTTCATTTTTTAATACGTACAGTGCAACGCCAGATATAACAACCTTCACGATTCAAAACCATTTGACGTAAACTATTTTATAGGGAGCAGAGCCGCATGAATCTTTTGTCTGTTGATTGGTTCTTTTAAGTTCATGTCGGGCCAGTTAGAATATTAAGCCATTATTTTCTGAAGGCTTTCGTAAGGAAACAGCATTTAAGAAACGATTTGTTCAACGTTTACTATGGGTATTCATCATGGATGTTGAGGCTTAACGACACAATTTGTTGGTAAAAATTAAGCTATTTGTTTGATTGTGTTTTCTGAAACGATACGGAGGTGAAGACAAGATTTTCTACTCAAACTATATTAAGCTCTTTCGGCAGTTGTCAGTACAAATTGCGTCAAATTGCGTGTCAGAGTTTCAGTGAGGATAACGAAACGAACAATGCCTTGTCAGTTTAAATTTTACCTGATTTAAGTCGTTTCACGGGCACGAAAATTCCAGATCATCATGTTTCAACGAAATTTTGCTTGGTGTCTACTAAATCATATTTATCGACGAAAAAAAAAACATATTTTGCTTCACGAGCAATAATAATGAAAAATCATGGCTCGCGGCCACCTAGAGAATCACGGTTCAAGAACAGGAAGCAAACAACCATTCCACGTTTTCGTCAAAAAAGTCAATTTATGGCTTACAAAAATACTCCCCACTCCCCCCACCCCATCTTAAGTCAAGACATTGCTCAGTAAGAATAATAGGCTATTTGTCTGTTATCAGTTAAATCTCGGCATATTGTTTAAGTAAGGCTATACAGGTTGTTATTTTTTTCGGCTTTTTCTCTGGATCTGTTCTAAGCTCAAATTCAGGCTGATTATAATTTGAGTTTGTACTAAACACCTATTTAGTAAGTCAAGGAATTAGGGCTAGTTGCTAATTGAAGTTTTGACGATTTTGAGGTTTCAGTAGGAAAATGGAACATTTTCGCTATGACGTCACACGTGCAAAGGTTTCTAGTAATTGTGGTAAAGGTTGCAGGAAATATGGCCTTGATGAGGCAAGCAATCAATGAGCTTACCATAGAAGACGTTTTTAACCTCACTTACTCTTTCGAAAAAAGTCCGGAACAGCTGAATCTTTGGTTGCCTTGCTAAGTAGCTTTTACAGGTAGCAATCGAGTTCTACCTTTTGAAAGATGCTGGTAACAGCTTACATAAAAGTAAACTTTTTACAACATTTGTGAGAAACCCTAAGACTTATCAAGCTGAAGGTTAAAAAAATTTGAGTGATTCCCATCCTTACTAAAAAAATTGCAGCAACTTTAGTTCGGTTTGTTGTGTTGAACTTATGTTCTGGAAATAGCTTGCTGTAGTTGTGACCTCAATTTTAATGGAAGGCCAAGAGACTCTACAAGTGAATTTCAAAGGGGCGTCACAAAACTCTCGGAACAAATCACAGAATTGAGAAACCAAGAAACAAACAACAGAAACAATGGCACTAACCCTGAAAACAATAGAGCTTCGTGGTAACAAGGTCCAATGAAATTAGAGGTTGTAGAAAGCTTCGCGCCCTTTTAAAGCCATGTTTTTACGCATATTGACAAGCATTTACAAATTGCGAAAGTGCAAGTGACTATAATTAACTCTTAATTGTCCATACAGGTAAAACTAGCTATCCGCTAAGTGAAACCCTTCCCGACTTGCATTCGAGTTAAAAATCAAAATCGGGCTAGCTCTGAGGTCTGAAAATAGTGAATTTTTATGAACGAATTTATAATGTGGCATATCATCTGTTTCTTTTATTTTCAGAGGACAGGTTTTGTACTGACTAAAATGTTACATTATCCAGTGAGAACAAGTAAACCTTCATTCACCTTATCGTAAAGCAGTTCCGCACCATTATTAACCCATGCTTTAAGCCCCAAACCAACATGCATGTCCTCTTCAGTGTTCTATTTCTTAAACAACAAGTTGGGAAAGTCTGATTATACACCAAGACATTTTATCTTTGGTAATAACCTGTCATATTCCTGTGACCTGTTTGTTTGGCCAGGTTGTGATACTGTGAGGTTAAATTAGATGCTTGTCACTACTGGGGCTAAGAAACAGTCGATCAAACGCATCGATAAAAAACATCCACCGCACTTCAGTTCGTCCTTTTCACTGAGAAGTATCATTACTGTGTCTAAAACCAAACGCTGTTTCTTTGTTGGACGATAAAGCTTTCAGATTTGTAATTTTGAATTGAATTGAACCAAAGCTAGCAATCACCAGGAATAATTTTCTTCAACTGCCACTACATCCATTCAGGTGACCAGTTGATCTAAGTTTCTTAGCTGACGAAAACAAGTTAACTTGCCTGTATCGAAAAACACATTGAAAGTCTTGTTTCAATGTCAGTGTTTTGAAGCTTTCACTAGAAACTGAATAGATTTCTTTTCGGCTAAAATGCTGAAATTTGCGTTATTTTTGTAATCTTATTTACCAGCAGTCCGTTTTAAGCCAACTATTAGTTAATATGATAGTGTATGGTCGTCTTGCTGGGCCAACCACGTTGCTTAACAGTTACTTTTTTACTCTAACTACCAGAAATCTTCACGCGTGTGACGCATAGTGAAAATGGCCCACTGATGAAACGAGACATTTGCAATGTAAAAATATTAGGTAGTGTGAGCAATTTTTCTATTCAAGCCCTGACGTATTGCGAGTTTTCGATAAGATACCAACTGTAGAACAACATAAATATAAGGGTGCTTGTCGAACAATTATGAGTTGAAATTACGGCCGAACGTGAGCTGATGATGATGATGATGATGATGATGATGATAGACTAAATTAAAGTGTCAAAGTATTTAACATTGCTGCGAACTGGGTAGACTACTACGCCAGCTCGAGTCAAGGCAACCTTTAAAATATTGTACTATCAATTTTCACTGTTGTGAGTTAAAATTCAATTTTGGCCAAGTGCGAGTTTGCAGTAAGATACTGAAGTTAAGGCGGCATTTTGTTGGTAAAATGTCCTGTGTGTTCAAATCTGGCCAATTGCGGGGTTTTAATTAAAATTTAATTTAATTTAAAATGGTAAGCTATCAGTCTGTGTCAGTTGAAATTGCGCCTGCATGATTGTGAGTTTTCAGTAAATAGGTATTGAAAAAAGACATTTAAGGTCGGTACACACGAGGGGACTAGTCCCTGCGACTGGTCCCCTGTAGTGTGTACACGAAGGAAATAGTTGCGGGGACAAGTCCCTTGAAGGGTTTAAATTTAGGGCGCTTTAACTGAAATTCGCCGAAATGTGGAGACGAAAAATAAAGCGATCCTCAACAGTGAAACCGAATTTACTAGATTAACCACAAAGCATTAACATAAATCAACTGCAAACCGGTTCATACCTCGTGTGGTCTATCAGTGTTTGTCATTTGCAATTTCGACGAAGGTTTTTCTCCAGTTTCCTATATTGCTGGTACAGAAGCGTAAAAAGACAACTGTTCGATCAAGACTCTCAATACAGACAAGGTCAACAGGAAAAAAAGTAAAAGATCCGATGAAATATTTTCATTTGGTCGCAGGGACTTGTCCCACGAACAGTACACACGAAGGGACCAAGCATAGCTTGTGGGACTAGTCCCGGGACTGGTCCCACGAATTCAAACAAGTTTGAATTCGTGGGACTAGTCGCAGTGACCAAATTTTGGTCCCTGCGACCACATTTTTTGACTAAAATGGGTAGTGCACACGAAGGGACTTGGTGCCCGGGACTAGTCGCAGGGACCAGTCGCAGGGACTAGTCCCCTCGTGTGTGCCGACCTTTACAATAGGTGACGAACCTATCGTGCTATTTCACTTAGTTTAGATTTCAATTTTTGCCGATTTCTGGTATCGATTGCTGGTATCCTGAGGTTTTTAGGAAGATGCTCTGAGCGAAAACGTCTTTTTTTTAACTAGCCTGCATTCGTTTGATGTCAGTTGAAAATTTGGCCAGTTGCAAGAATTTAGTAAAGAGTTAGAGTCAAGACAACAATGACTTTATTTCTATTGCCTATTTATTTGTTATCAGTTGAAATCTGACCAATTGCAAATTTTCTTTAAGATACTTTTGTCTTGATGTAACTGATGTTTTACAAAAGTATTATGCAGCCTATCTGTCTGTTGCCATTGGAAATATACGATAATTGCGGATTTCCAATTAAGTGATTCCCAGTGTTTTCCTGGTGATTTACTACATGTCACATTTCAGTTGAGAAAACGACAATATTGTTGTTAAACAACAACAATATTTATCGATATTTCCCAACGCCTACATTACGAGAAAATTTCCACCACAAGTAGAAAAGACCTGATCAGGGTGAAAGAAGCCAGTTTCAAAAGTGTGAGAAGGAGCGTGAATTACGTAGATTTAAGTGAGCTATAATTAAGTTCTTCTAGTCAGCCGTTTTGGAAGGAATTTGAACTTCGAGTGCAATAAAATTCGCAAAAACCTCAAAATCAAAACTGGGTCTTTCCCGAATCCATTTTCAACAGTGTAAGTTTGCTGTAAGTTATTCGAGGTTTTAATTAATGACTTCAAGTAAACGAAAGAATCATTAGACACGATGTTCAGGCTCAATCTGAATGTCAGGTTTACGGTGAGAATTTTTGCAATTTAATTTTCAGCAGTGCCTTCACTTAAACTTTTCGCTCGTTGTCGGTTTTTAGCAAGAATTCATTTGCGGTTCATACAGATTTCGTAAACAAAGTTTAGGCCATTTCTTCAGTGACCATTTTAAAGGTGATCATTTGTCACATTTTTACTTTAAATTTCGGGTTGTCCCGTTCAGTTTTCAGTAAGGTCTTTAAGGCTGCGACATGGTTTTCTCCATCAAAATATTTCAGTTTCAATTTTGAATTGTTTGTGAGAATTCAAAAAGTCGGAGTCAGGTTGAGACACGATGTCACAAACCTTAGCTTCTTTGCTAATTTTCAGTTTCATTTTGGGTTGCTTGTGAGTTTTCAACAAGAGGTGATTCATGCTCCGCAGCACGCAGGATTTTGTAGTTTTCTTTTTAACTTTTGATTGTTAAGACAGTTTTCAGATTTACGATTGTGCCTCGATTTCGCAGTGAGAATCTGACAGTTTCAGGCGGATCGTATTTGAGGATTTGTTTTCATTTCTATCTTATTAGTCAGTAAGACCAAGAGAGGATAAAGGATCCTCTCTTGGTAAGAAACGACACGATTAAAAGTGAAATTTTTAGCCATTTGTCTGTTTTAGTGACAAATTTGAAGTTTGTTTTGGTCTATATGTTGGCTGTTTCCAGCTTTTTTGTGAGGTATTAAGGTTGAGAGACCATTTAAGAGTAAAAATGGGAGATGATTGACAATCTTCGGAACAAATTTTGCTCCGTGTAAGAAACTGTAAAAACTCACGGATGATGTAAACAAAGGAAACAAAAGATAAAAACAGTTGACGCAATGCTTTTACCGATGTCTCGGTAAAAGCATCGAGTCAACTGTTTCACTCTTTGGAAAAGATCGTGTGGTTCAGAACTTTCCGAGTGGAATTTTATGTTTATCATTCTGTTTTCAGATTACACGGCGTGGTTGTTTTACTAATTCTATTTCACTAATTAATGATCACCCACGATTTCTTATTTAAGATGTGAGCGGGAGCTTAAATGTTGACATATTTTGCATTTTTGAGTATTTCTGGAATTTCTGTGTAAAATGGTTAAGCTATTTGGCGGTTTTCGTTTAAATTCTTACTATTTCACGCAGTTTACAATAAGATGTTTAAAGGCCATGCGATTTCTTAACACGAACAGGTCATTCACAAGTTTCCCAGTTTTCAGTACAGAATGTTGATACAAGATTTATCAGCGAAACGTTCACAGCTATATCACTACCGTTAAAATTCAACCATTGAACGCAGTTTTCAATACCTGGCTTTTCTCATCAAACGTGTTAGTTGTATCTGCGTTGCACTGTATAAAAAACGAGGGCAAATTGACATTGTACTACATTTGCTTCCAACTGTAGCATGCTACATTTCAGGTCGCAAAATGCCTAAATCGTACACAATTTGTTATTACCTTACAATGTTCACGGCTACAATTTTGTGAGGTTTTCTAGACAGCGGTTTTCAAAGTACTAGAACATGTATGCAGTAGTCGTAAGCAAGTTGTAGCGAGAATGTTCTGTAAAAGGCATGCAGGTTACCTGGCAAAATCATTTCAGTCTAGTAGGTCTTTCAGCAATCTATTTCACGAACACTTATTTTATTTCGTCTATTATTTATTAATTATTAGCTTTTTCAACACAAACTGTAATCGTTCAAATGCTTGTTGTATTCAACTGTATGCAAATTCTTTGTTTTGACTAATGATGGTAACCAATGTTCAACCGTCAACAATTTTCCCGCCAAAACACTTAGAAAAATACGGGCGCCCAAAATACGCATGCGCCGTATTTTTTGTTTTAATTTTCAAAATCTTGTACTTAAGTCATTTATAATAATTAGAAGTCAACAGCAATAAAAAGTTTAAACAGTTGCTTCAGTTTCATTGTCTTCTTTATTCTCTCTCTAAATATCTTATTATCTTTACAATGCTTTTTCGATAAGTTAATTACTTAAGAAAAAAATCATCTAATTAATAAAAAGGTGTGGCAACATTTTTCTTCCTGTATATACTAAGTCTTTTGGCGGGAAAATTTCAAAAAATTTGCACAGCGTTTCCCCTGGCAACGTTTTTGGACAAAAATTTAACGGGACACCCTTTGGAAATTGTTTGCAGAACATTTTTAGAGTATCCTTAACAAATTTAAACCAGCCAAAAGAACATACACCATTTCGTACAGCAGAAACCAACAGATTAACTAATTATAGCACGAAATGGTGTATAGATGGAGGATATTAAAGGCAACATGGAAAGCTTTGAGATCTTTATGCGAAAAATTTCACGTACAAAAATATTGCACTCTGCGAGTTTTAGATAAGTTTTGGATAAAAAAAATTCAGGATAAACGTCTCTCGTTGTTAGTAATAATATTCTCAATTGTTCTTTCACTTTTAAATTGTTCATAGCTTGCGATGTTTGTTATAATAACAAGGCTTTTTCTGTAGGTTCAATTTTTGTAGCACAGGAAAAAGAACAAACTTATGTGTCCAAAGAAATTTTGTTTCTAGCCAAATATAACGAGGACTGATTTTCTTAAATGTGGAGCAACTGGTGAAATTTAGTAAGCAATAGCAGATAATTGGCTCCATTTTCTTTTTGGTGCTATACGTACGAGCAAGTTTAGCTATGAAACTTTAATCTAAAATATTTCATCCTGTGCTTCATCGATTGCCAACAGAAAAAGTCTTTTCCTCCAACGCAATAACTATAATTACAAGTAAGAGATACTAAAACCCAATGTCTAGTCCTGGAAAGAAACTCAATGTTTCAAGCCTTGCTCCTAAACACTCTTCTTTTTCTCGATTGAAAATTTCTAGTGCTAGGTTATACAGACCACATTAAACACTTGAATGATGCAAATTATACAAAAAATCGGTTGGTTTTTTGTGGGATTATTTTTCCAACATTTGATACATAAGAATTCACCCGCAAGATGCTATTTTAACCGATGTTTTGATATCTCAAAATCAAAACGTATCACACCAATTTTTTTATGAACACATGAATTGCAAAAAAAAAATGTAAAAACACAATGATAAGAACTGAAGACAATATTGCATGTCATTATCGATTTGGAGCAAAACTTGCCAACTAAAAGTTGTTTTGTTTCAAAATCAGTACGACTTCGTAGGAATATTTCCTAACAATTTAAGTTGGTAACGATAAACAGGATAATTGTGCAACAAATTTATCTTGATTTATTTGCTACGAATCTGTTTCAAAATCTCAACGTGTTGAGACGAACAATGATGGAACTGGACAATGGACCTTAATTACACCGAAAACGTGCGAAGAGCTACTACTTAAATATTCATACCGACGTGATAGTTGTTGAATTGCAAAACCGTTGTTCACTAATTTGTTGTTCGCTCGAATCGCTAGTTTTTCGCTAGAATCGTGGCTTTACCTCGGTATAAGAACCTGTAAAGCTCACGGATGACGTAAAACAGAGGAAGCATAAACATTTTAAACAATACCGTACAGCAAAACAAAAGGTAACAAACAAAGAAAACCTTGTCAGGTTCTTACACCGAGGTAAACCCAGAATCGTAGCTGGATTTTGTTAGAATCGTTGCATGTCGTAGTAGGACACTTGCGCGATGGTGTCATTTGACTACAACTACCAGAATTCACTTCGTTTTTCCTTTTTTTTTTAAATTTGTAATCCCAGTGAGGTTTAAACAACAATAGCACTAATTTGCACTAGAAAATAACAAACTGAAGGATTCTGGTAGTAGTAGTCAAATGACGCCATCATGCAAGTGTCCTATTGCATGGAAATTCACTGTAAGTTATCACTTGTTTGTGAAGAACTGAAGAATCTTTTGGACACTGCATTTGGTTTTTGTTACGTTGTCCTTTAAAATGGCACAACGTTTTTGCGATAAAAAGACAGCGGCAAATAATTTCTGACAATTTCAAGTGCTAACATAAACAAGACAATTGTGTAAAAAAAGATGCAAAAATAACTTTTGCTACTTGTTCTTCATATCTTAAAATTTGTTTGTTGAATAAATAATTGCGACAATTTTTTTTGTTTTGGTGATAAAAAATTTAAGTGGCAACCAAGGCAAGTGCAACAGCGTAACAAATAATGTGATTCAGTTCTTGCTAATGCTTTTTCAAAATCAAACTGTAATTTGTTGAATTTGAAATCGAAGAACGAGCCGACGGCAACTGTTCTGATACACTGAAAAAGGCCGAAGAATTGTCCGTTTTGGCAATAGCAAAAGCCGTTTGGTTTGTTTTTTGGTCTGTATAACTGGTTAACATTGATCGCCTTTAGTCCCAAGAAGACAAGAGAACAAAAGCACTTTTCCTCAAAATTGGTTTCCTTAACAATATCCCTTCCATCCAATTTTTTCAAAACAATTGAAGCCAAAGAAATTTTTAAACAAAATTTATGATCTAAAATAGTTTTCAGTGGATTTAATAGCTTAGATCCGAACTTGAATAATTCCTTTGCTCTCTTGTCTACTGGAAATTAACTATTTGACGTGGTGATTGCCTGGACATTTTTAATTAAGAAGGCACTGACAGTCTAATTCATATCCGTAAACACAAATTTCGGTGTAAATTACTCGCTCGAGACCAGTCTTTGGTTAATTCTTGCAACTCAAGTTTCAGTTAAGTTGATTTTAATTTTTTGAGTCTGTGGATGAAACCATAGAGAGTGATCGTTCAAACGAATGCAATCAAATAGATGTTCCTGTGGTGCTGTTCATCGTGCTGTGGATGAAATCCTTAACTGCGACCATCAAGAGCCTCATAGGGCCTCATTCAAATAAGAGATTTTGCAGTTGTTTCCCGTGATACGTCCGTTTAATATGCATTACAAGGTGGTTCTAACTATTGACTCTGTGGATGAAATCTCCATTGTCCATTGAAATGAAAGCTGTTACTGTAATACTTTAATTTCTGTGACGCAGTTGGTTCTAATTTTCCTGCCAGTGGATGAAATTCGTGAACAAAAGCTTTTTTTTTGGTGCTGTTAATGGCAGGAAAGTTGCAATCCGTTATTTTTTAACATGATGAACTGTAAGTGCCACCTTAAGACTCCCACACTTTTCACCACATCGACTTAAGTGATTAATCCACTGCTTAATTTATCGACACGTCGAGCGATCAACAGTACAAACGTTTTTAAAAGGCGGGGCGCTCTCCTTTTCAGGCCGAGAAGATTCAACAAACGACCAATTAACATCAACACAGCGACAACAAATTTGTTGCGACATTTTTACATGAAAATGTATTTCCGGAATTTAAACGGAACAGTAAACTGAATTATTATGTTATCGACCGATCGCTCAACGTTTGAAAGGTGGCTGAGATTGAAACTTATCACAAATTATTTTGCTTTTTGCTCCAACCCAGGTCCTCTCAAATTAGAAATAGTTTCAGACAATTAGCTGCGCATTTCTACCAGACGAATAAATTTCATTATCTCCCATCCAGTTCAAGTCCTGCATCAATTTGGCGAATAGTTCAGAGAATTGGTGGCTAGATCGACGTCGTTCTGCAAGATAAATTCAATTCAACATTTCCCCTGAGCAGCAAGATCAATGCGCACTCTGTCTTTAAAATGAATACCTTTGATTCAAAAATACACACTTAAAAGTTGGGTCAGCCACCAATTTTACTAAAGCTATGTTAAACAATTAAAGATCTTATCTTTGCCGAGTCCTTTCCTGATTCGTCTTTTCCATGTTGTTATCTTGCAACTTTTCTGTAGACTCCACGAGTTTCTTGGTTTTCCTGAAGATAGACACGAATAATAAAACTAATTAGTTCAAATTTCCCGTTATTAAACTACATAAAAGGAAACTATTATTGAACCTCCTAGAAATTAAGGTTTAAATGAGACCACGTTGGATCTGGTTTTCAACGGTGCAACCTCTCTGGCAGTAAACTTCAAAATCTCCTTCAAGAGTAATATTACCCCCAGGTAACACATCCGAGAATTTTCTTCAAGCTAAGACCACTTCACTCTTGTGGCACAAATTAATTGCCGAAAGGACATGTAGACGGTCCATGTACACTCGCCTGAATTTGAATTTCAACTTTGAGCGACACTCAAGAAAATATTAAACCGCACTGAGCAATGGTTTTTACTATTATTCTACGGTGAAACTTAACTTTTTTACAATGCAGCTTATATTCACCTATTGTTGAAGTTGTATTTTTCGTCTCAGATTCCTCCACTTCGTTCCAACCTTTTTGCGTTTGATATTTCAGTCCCTATAAAAAATACAAAATAAGCAATACAAATAACCAGTTCAAGTGTTCAATATTCAAACACACCAAAGGAAAACTCGCCAACAATGTTGTAATATTAACCAAGGCAGAAGAAAATAAACGTTTGAAGTTGAATATAAAATCGAAGTGACACTCATAAACCACGTGCTATTGTAGTCGAACGACATTTTCACCCTCCAAAGAATTTTTATGGGAATATTATCGCAAAGTAGCTAATATTCACCTTTGGTTGAATTTGCTTATAACTTTGGCCTTTCTTTCAGGAGTTTCAGATTTCCCTCGAAGGCATAAACCAGTCTTCAAAAGTACAAGCCATCTTCACACCACCAAGGCCTTCGTGGTTAGTTGCAAATTCTACAAAAAGTCATGAATACTGATTAGAAACAGCAGCCAATCGCTGACAAATACGTCAAATAAATAAACTAATCGGGAAGCGCATTCTTTGCACGCTTTGCAGCCAGCGAATTCAGAAGTGCAAAAAAGGAAAAGGAGTCACGTGACAACCTGACTGCATAGGACAGAGTATTTCTTCATTTTCTTTCTTTTTGCCCACGATGGCTGGATTCATTCGTGTGTGGATTCATTTGTGTTTCGGTCTTTTTCACACACAAAAAACTACGCGTTTAGTTCTTTTATTGGCGAAAAATAGTAAAGGTTATTCCTTGGTTCCAAAACGAAAGGAAAACTGTAAACAGTATTTTCGTGGTCGGGAAATTAGGTAGGACAGGGCGGTATTGCTCACTTCTGGCACTCATACATATACTTTACATCTTTAGTATTTTCTTTTTCATAAATTTTGAGTCAGTTGGCTAGTACGCCTTCTCTTGTAAGGCCCATGGTCCGGTGGGGGGGGGGGGGGGGGGGGTTGGGGAGTTCAAGGATCTCAGTAAAGTCTGGCGATTTTGAGGGAAGCTGGTGGTGCTGGGCGACCTCTCCTAAACTGCAGTTTCGTCACCAAAACGAGTCTGTACAACACGAATCACATCATATTGACAAAGGGACTTGGATGAGATCCGAAAGCTCTGACGAACTTTCCATTTATTTGTTTTTATTAATTTTTTCTCTGGTGTTCAAGAATAAGTTTTGTTTTTATTGACATGCTTTCCTAACAAAGAAATCTTCACGCTGTTAACATTAATTATAGTTTGGCTGAGCATTACTATTCGAGCAATGACGATGATCTAGATCTGCTACCCTAAAAGCTTTAATTTTTTTTAATATATTGATTGTTATTACTGCCTCAAAATAATGCAAGGAACGGTTTCATATTACACGTCGAAAACTTCAATGCGGTTACTTTTGTTGTTATTGCTCGGATTGTTCTGTGCCTTTTTTTTCCACAGCCGCAATCATTCAATTCAATGCTTCACTAAAGAATTATCGTAATGTCATATTACTTTTTAGATTTTTCCTTTAAGACCAAAATTGCCTCACTGTTATTGTCAGATAACTAGAAAGGGAATCAGTGCCACTCAAAGACAACTTGTGCCTGTACATTCTTTTCCTTCTTTCCTTTGTTTATTCTTGGGGTGGGGAGGGGGAGGAGTGGGGGGGGGGGGAGGGAAGGGCTCCAAGACCACTCCGTTGGTTTGACCTGAAATTATCATTTTACCGTGAGAGCTCTATTAAGCCCCTCCTCTCTATTACCCCCTCTCCTCCCCCCCACTGACAGTCAACTTTCTTAATACGCCCCCCTCCCTAATAAGCCCCTTCCTCTCCATGAGGTTGCATGGCCCATGTAAAGATTTACCAAGCCCCCTGCAAAGCTTAGATAAAGAACACATAAACTCTTCACTTCTTTCGAGGTAGTTCCAGAAGAGGAATCTATCCTTGAAGATGTTCCTGATGACGAAGAATATGAGGATGTTGAAATAGACTAATAAAGGGAAAATTGAACTTGGCATGTGAATTTTCTGATACATAAAACAGTCAGTTGCTGGTAAGTTAAACGCAGTGTTTGAGAGTTGTGCAGAAAACATTTTAAGATTAAATGTTTAAACATTTGAAATACCACCCCTTCTTTTAAGCTCCCCTCTCTAATAAGCCCCCCGTTCACGAGGCCTGAAATAAGCCCCCGGGGGCTTGATAGAGCTTTGAAGGGTGTTCACGAACTTTGATGGCCGTAGCCATCCTCAGTTTCCCGACGGAAGGGGAGAAGGAGAGATTCCACAGATTTTAAAAGGACCTACAAACATGGACTAAGAGGCCTTATAATTTGCCTTATAGTTTGTTTTTCCTTAACTAGTAATTAGAGCGGTTTTCAATTGAGTGTCGAAAGTAATTCTCGTTTTGCTATGGTTTTGCTTTACTTCGCTTTGTGATTGGTGAAAAAATCTCGCACGACTTTCTCGACCAATCAGAAGTAAAACTCAAACCAATCGCTACTTGCCCGCACGCGTTTTCCCGCGCTTGGTGCGGTTACATGTATTTGCTTCGACTTCTGATTGGTTCATTGGGTAATTTGTGTTTGTTGTGATTGGCTGGGGTAATTACTTTGGTTTTGGTTTTACGACACTCAATTGAAAAGCGCTCTAAAACAAAGCAAAGAGTTCAGTCCTTTTTCGTTTCACATTCAGGTCGTTTTTACAGTTATTTATTCCATTTTTGCAACAGTTTTGTGACACTTTGTCGCTCGTGTAACAATCTACTGTCGATTCTAGAAAACTTTTTCTGCAACAGTCGTTTTTGCGTGATGTTTCGCCACCAGATGATGTCTTCAAGTTATTTTTACTGATTTGCGTTAAGTTACATTATTTTGTCAATTCAATGAAACTGTTTGTTTAAGGTTTGCGTTAATCATTATAAAAATTTGCTTAAACTTCATATTACATTTAAATTAAAATGTAAAATTCAATTTGACTTCATTTGGAGGCTGAACAAGAGTTTTCACGAGGAAATACACTATTCAGTAAATTTTTGTTACAGTTTTTTTTAGTTTTAGCCTGAATTTCAGCCGCCTCCTCTCGTCGTCTCTCTCGGGAGTGAGCGACCAGAGGAGGTGGCTGAAATTCGGGCTAAGATAGTTTTTGTTACAGTGAGTCATTTTCTGATAGTTGTAGCAACGTTTTGAAGTGAAACGTACCTCCCTCGCGAATGAAACAATTTCGCAACAGCATATTTATTATGATCAAAAAAACTACATATATGTTCTTATTGAAAGGGACTTAAGTACTGTAATAGCTTGATAATCATACGTCGGTTAGCAACAAGGCAGTCCCACAGCCGTTCAAGTAAACAGTATTGTTTAACACAAGGCGGCAAAGTGTAATAAAAGGCTGCCGCAAAATGCAGTAAAATTAATGATAACTGTGAAAAAATTTTACGTACTGAGCGAAAGTAATCACGAAAAACAACTTTATAGTAATGTCATTTATTATGATCAACTAAAGTGTTTTTAAACACTTTGTGTTACTTGAACGTGAAATTATCTATTCAGTCCTTAACTATAGAAAGGAGATTGTTTAATAGGTTGAACAATAGTTTGTTATTTTTCCGTCGGCAAGGGACGAGATGCTTAAGCGGCTGTTGAAGTAAATCTGGGTGAAATTAAGTTATTAACAGAAGGATTTTAGGTGGTGGTAAAATGGAATAGACTTGAGGAGAACCAAAACAAAAGTTTAAACGAGAAACGTAATCACGAAAATGGGGAACAACTTTGAGACACTGATATATTTGTCAATGTCGTAAAGTGTGCATTTTAAAATAAATCTTTTATAAAGATCATTTCATCCGACTTCTTGATCAGAATTGTTACTTCGTGGCAGCAATCTATAAAACTAGCCGCAAATGTGCAAAAATTGACGATCCAATTTTTCCTGCAGAAAAAGGAAATAACGCAAAATTTTAAACTCCTGACAGCTGTTTCTATGGCATAAAAAAACTTTATGTATTGTTCTTTCATATCACAAGTTAATTTGAAAGTACTTTTAAAAGTGATTTCTTTTTTAAGACGCGTCATTTTTGCGTTTCTTGAGGGTGAAAACGGAGTTTTGAGAACGCAACCAAACTCGGAAGCTGCAAGAAAACTGCGTGACTGTTAATCCTTCAAAATGAAGTTTTTAACAATTGTGATAATCACTGCAGCAAAATGTAATAAATTGGTAAATTCTTTTTAAGACGAGTGTTGCTAAGTCGCAAAATGAAACACTAATACTGGTATTAAGGTCTGCGGCAAAATGATAATTGAGGCAATCTCTGTGATACTCTTACGGCTACACAAGAACTTTAAAATCGCTCTATCTTGAAAAGTAGTGACGAAAGTGTGGATCACTTTTGCGAGCAAAGTATTTTTGATGACAGACTTTTTATAGTTGATAAAATGCCTAAAAAGCTGAAATTTACTAAAACCACTCTTGTTTCTTCGACTATCTTTCAACCAAACTTGAGTTGAGACCAGTGAAGTACAACTCATGCCTCAGCGACACATATTTATTTTTCTGCTCCTTTAATGTGCTAGTGTTCTCCAGTTCCTTTTTTTCCAATGAGTAATTGATTAACTCTATAAGAAAACTGCGCAACTGTTATTCCTGCAAATAATAATTATAATAGTCACTGCCGCAAATTGCAATAAATTGGTAAATTCTTTGTAAGATGACTATAATTATCAAAAGTCTGATTGGAGCGCGCAATCTCTTTAATACATTTTCGGCTGTAGTCCCCTCTGAAACGATCAAAAAAGCTAAAAAAAAAAAACGGAGCTTCTTTCAAGAGTGAAGTCTTTTTTGAATACGCATCTTTTTAGCGCTACGTAGCTTGGCAGGGGAAAACCGGAGTTTCGAAAACGGCAACAACGTTTTAGACCGCGTTATGTGCAAATGAAGCGAAAACACACTACAATAAATACATATAATTTGCAGCATTAGAAAGTTTGTAAAATAATTAGTGCAAACTGAAACGAACAGTTTTACTGAACTGACAAAATAACGTAACTGTTCGCGAATGTGTTCATAACTTGAAGGCATCAGCTAGAGGCGGATGAAATACTTAAATTAAGTGTTTCGATACAGTTTTTTTGGGACCATACCTCACTTTTAAAATCGGTTCTTAGACAGTCTTTATCTTGTCTGATCAAAGTGAAATTGGCAGTACTTTTTGGTTTTGGATTGAACTTTAGCGTGGTTTACATTTTGTGAAAATCGATATTTCCATGACAACGATAAACAATGATTTTTATCTGGTTTTATCTGTATTGTTTGTTCTTTGTTGCACTGTAGATTATGCATCAGTCAATTCCAGCAGTACCCATCTCCCCCCGGGCATTCGTGGGGCATTTTTCCTCATTGTCAGTCCCAGGGGCCGGGCATTAGTCTACCCCGGGGCATTTGACAGTCTAGTGATTTTCACGTCACAGTACTGTCACTTCCTTTCATTGATAAGTTTATCGGGCAAGGACGATAAATTTGTGATTAACTTTGTCTAAAGAGGACAAAATGAGACGGTAGATCCAAAGAACTAATGATCACTAAAGCAATACACAGAAATAAGACTTATTTCAGACTTAGTTTGGCCTGATTTAGCTTTGTTGAGAATGGAGATAAGCTCGAAAACTAAGAAATCAACTTATTTTTTTACCTGTACCGCGGGGCATTTGAACAGCTTGTTTGTCCCCGCCGTGGGGCATTTGCCGGTTTGTTTTCAAAAAATGCTAATGCCCGGGGGTCGGCCCCGGGGGAGGGGGGAGATGGACACTGTTGGAAATGACTGATGCATTACAACGAAAAGTAAAAATCACGGAGGAATGCTTTGCGCATTACTTTGAATATATTAGCATTAATTTGCCAAATGTGAATATGTGACGCAAGTTTTTCCGTTGGTTCATACGTCCTCTTTAACGTTAGATCTAAAAGTGTTCCAGTGAATCAATGTTAATAAGACTCGATACTAAAATTGGTCACATCTTCAAGCACGTGTGTTTAATGTTTTAAAAAACCCATCGAGCCGTTCGTTAGATTTTCGCAAAAGCGCTCAAATTCAAAAATTACCACAAAATTATTACGCGAATGATCTTAGAAAAACAATTCGTTCTCGAGATCACGAACACCAGTTTTAACAAAACTTTCTAGGCGTAAAATAGTAAGTAAAAGACACATTTTGAAAGTATTTTCTAGCCATTTCATCAAAGCATTGATTAATTTTTGGTGCATTTACTATTACTATGCAACAACTAAGGTTGAAAATGTTTTTTGCAATTTACTTCAAAACAAACGTACAGAATTTTTTTGTTCTTGTATGTTTTGTTTGCCATACACCACAGTTTAAGATGTGGGTATTTGCTTCTCAAAGTGAAATCTGGATCGCGGAAAATTTCAATTTTAGCGTTTACGAGGATTTTGTTTATCGTTGTCATGGAAATATCGATTTTCACAAAATGTAAACCACGCTAAAGTTCAAGCCAAAACCAACAAGTATTGCAAATTTCACTTTGATTTGACAAGGAGAAGACTGTCTAAGAGCCGATTCAAAAGGTTGGGTATGGTCCCAAAAAAACTGTGTCGAAACACCTTAAAACTGTTGATTAGAACTTAGTAGATTTAAGTTTATTAAAAGAAAATGCCGAAAATTGTAACGCAAAACGTGAACCATCTCTTGAAAGGTAATAATTTGGAAAAACTAAAATAACTCTTTTTTGCAATATATGACTCTTTTTCACAATATTCTGTCTGTCCTTACAAACCAAATTAGGTGTTACGTAAACCGTATATTCTGCGTTTTTGTTGTAAATGGGAGACTTAAAACTACTAAATTAATAGCTTGTTTTAAGTTAAACATCTGTTGTCGGCAACGCTCATCATGAACATCAAGAACATCATCACAAGATGAAAAACATAATTCTCACAAACTTGTACGCAATAGCTTGAAAACGATATGTAATGCAATAGCTAGGAAATGGTATGTACTAGCTTGAAAATGGTATGTATTTCTTCAATATAAGAAAAGGTTGAAGTGAACGAGATTTAACTTTATATGCAGTGGGTCGAATCATAGAGACACATGCATGCGCAATAGATACACCTCGTCGAATGGGAGGAAGGAGGGAAAACTCTGGATAAACCGCGACATCGCCGTACTTGACGCACGTGACGTGGATCACTACTGCAAGCAATATATTTTTACTGATTGGCATTTTATAATTGATCAAGTGTCTAATTAAGTAGCGAAATATTGACACTTGTTTCTTCGATTGCAAAGGCTCTGTATCACAACACTCACTGTCAACCAAGCTTGAGTTGAGACCAATGAAGTACGGATTGTGTCTCAGTGACGCATACGAAATTTTCTGCTATTTCAATGTGTTAGTGTTCTCTAGTTTATTTTTCCCTTGAGCAATTGTTTAACTCTGTAATAAATATGTGCAACCGTTACTCCTTTAAATGAATTTTTAATGATTGTAATAATCCCTGCAGTAAAATGTAATAAATTGGTAAATTCTTTGTAAGACGACCATTGTTAAGTCGTAAAATGAAACGCTAATACTGGTGTTAAGGTCTGCGGTAAAATGATAATGGCGGCATTCTGGTGTTCCTTTTTTCTGCGATTGTCTCAAAAACGATCGAAAATGGTGAAAAAACGGAACATTTTGAAAAGAGTTTCAAAAAATGAAGATTTTTTGAGAAAGCATCGTTTTTAGCTTGGCTTGGCGGCTGAAAACGGAGTTTCGAAGACGCCTACGCCGTTTTTTAGCGGGCTTGATGTTAAGCGCCAACGCACGAAAATGTATGCTTTTAAAAATAGGTTTACTGTAATCCGTAGAAGGAAAACATGTACAAATGTTTTATATAAAGTTCAAACTATTAGTCGGTGAAAATACTGTTATTAACTAGCTTCTCAAAGTAGACATGTACTAACTGTAACCAAAAAATCTCTCTTTTAACCAAACTGCTAGAAAACTACTGTTATTAACTTTTCAAAGTAAACATGTAATAATTGTAACCCAAAATTTTTTCCCCAACCAAACTTGAGTTGCAGCCAAGAATAAATCATGTCTCAATGACGTATAAATATATTTTCCGGCTCCTTCAACATGCAAGTGCTCTCCAGTTTATTTTTCCCAAGAGTAACTGACTAAATCTGTAAGAAAACTGGGCAACTGTTTGTCCTTAAAACGAACTTTTAATAATTGTAATAAGAAAAAAAATTGTAATAAACTGTTTAGTTCTCTGCAATACGAATATCGTTAAGCCACAAAATGAACACTAATACTGGCATTAAGCACCGCGGCAAAATGAAAATTAAAGTATCTTTGTTTATATGAACCTTGATTTACTTCAAAAGCCGTTGGAAAACCCTTTTTTATTACCTTTTTACCCAGTTATTTTTTTTATAACAATTACATGTTCATTTTGCGGCGTTGACAGTAGTTGTCTTCTAGTACGAAATTTTCTATAAAAAATGTGTCTATCCATTTGGCGTCTACTGACCATAGTCGACTTGTAAAAATGCATGTTTTTGTGACTGTGTTTTCACTTATATATTACATAAGGCGGTCAAACAATGTGTCGGCGTTTTGGAAACTCCGTTTTCATCCATCAAAGCTTAGACGATGCGTTTTCACAAAGTATCCGCTTTGGAAAGTTTTCTGAAAAAGCGCCGTTTTATCGGCGTTGATTTTTTTAGTTAAGATGAAAGCCGAAAACGTACCACAAAGCTTGCCCCCAACTTTCATTTTGCGGCAGTGCGTTTTGACGTTTAGTACTAGTATTATAGTGTTTCATTTTGTGATCTTACTAAACAGCAAATTAAACGGCTTTTTTTTTATTACATTTGCAACCAAGTTTATTGCAATTATTGCGAACTTATTTTAAGGCCGGGAATTACAGTCTCACAGTTTTCTTACAAGTTAGCCAAGGGAAAAAGAAAGCTGGAGAACATTTGCGCATGGAAGTATTGAGAACATTAAAACGTTCTCGACAGACCAAAAAAAAATGTCCTCCGTGAATAGGGTCAATATTTGGATGTGCAAAATGATTTTTGTTCTTTGACCGTGGACATTATAAAACGTATAACTGAATTGCCAGTAATGACAACGGTCACATGTCAGAAAAAATGGACTTGTTTGCTTTTTTTATGCATTTGCGCTTTTCAGGGCGTGGTGTCGTTTGACTGTAACTGAAGTGACACTAAAATGTAGGGCAATTAAAGACCGTTTTGGCTTAGGAAACTGAGAATTTGAACAATCCCGTTTCCAGAAGTTCGGACCAGCCCGGGGAGATGTTGAAGTTTCGAATAAACTGAGGGCTAGACGCGAATGAATTTATTTTTGAAGGCTACGTCATGTCCGATTGATTTATTTGCGAGTTAGGGGGCGATAATAATTACTGAGTTATTTTCAGTTATTGCAGTTATAGTTTTCCAAATATCATCTTCCGCTATAGAAAAAACAACTTAGAGTTTTGCATTTTGCGTTATTCCCATTTACGCCTTAAAAAAGGAAAAATCTTTCATCGTCAATGTTTGTACATTTGCGGCTGATTTTAGTTACAGTTTCATGTTGCCACGGCGTAAAAATTTTGATAATGAAGAGATTTTCCTGAGAGAGATCCTTATGGAGCATAAAATGCGTACTTTATTGACGTTTGACACTTTGCAAAAGTATCATGAAAAATATGTTAGTGCTGTAAAGGTTTTTCCACATTTTCGTGATAACGTTTCGTGTTAAAACGTTTTTATGGTTCCGTTTTCAATTTTGTTTCATGTTACCGCCAAGTAATAACTCTAATTCACCTAGACTTACTTTTAATAACAGCCGTTTGAATACCTCTTCACTTGCCGACAAAACATCAATAAGCTGTTATTCAAGCTATTTTCGATCTTCTCTCTATAATTGAAAAAGTTGATAATACATGTTTAAGCAGTAAACGAAGACATTCACTCACTGACGCGGCCGTGCAGCAAAGAGGGCAAGAACTCTGAAACGTTGCTGACACATTCTACTTTATTCGCCTCAGCATGATGTTCTTCAACCTCACGACCTTAAATTCGTCAAACATTACGAACAATTTTTCAAATATTACCACGGAAGGCAGCGAAGCGAAGCTCCCATTCGAGGTTAGTTTGGTGATCACCATCATCGTCAACAGCATCACATGTCCCTTCACAGTTCTGCTCAACGTGCTGGTGATAATGGCCGTGAAAAGAAGACCAAGACTTCAGAGCAACGCCAACATCTTGCTGGCCTGTTTAGCGGCGACTGACGCAGCAACCGGTCTAACAGCACAGCCATCATTTATCCTGTGGTTTTCTGCCCAGTTACTTGGTGTGAAAAACCTAGCTCCATTTCGTGTAATTCATAACTTTTTTATGCGCTCCCTCTCCGTTTGTTCTTGTCTTCATCTGATGTTAGTTACGTGCGAGAGGCTTATAGCAATCAAATTTCCCTTGAATTACGAGTACATTGTTACTAAGCAAAGGTTGAAGGTAGCAGTGATCTATTGTTGGATCTTTTCCGTATTTTGTGAAATACTCAGGCGATTTAGAAGCACAGTTAAGGCTGCGGACTTCCTGATAGCTCTTGCTCTGATCTCTTGCATTCTATTTGTTTCGTCTTCTTACGTGATTCTGTATCGCGAAACACTTCGCCACCAAAAGAAGATCAAAGCTCAACAGCTGCCGCAAGAAGAAGTTGAGAGATTCGCTAAAGAGAGGAAAGCATTCAAAACAACTGTGCTTGTTGTCTGTTCTGTTGCAATCTGTTATCTTCCGATGTCGTTCATCTTTGCAAGTTTTGTTAAAGAGATAAAAATTGTTTACGCTCCGCCTATGGTCCGTACGCTAGCTATGTTAAATTCGTTTTTCAATCCATTAATTTACTGCTGGCGACAAAAGGAAATGAGAAAGTTTGTGTTTAGAATTCGAAACCAAGCTGTAAATCCGGCGAACTGAAACTATTGCGCCAAAATAGTGGGCTTATAACGCACACCCAGTTTATGTGAATAAGTACTCCAACAAACTGATTGCTTGGAAAATGTGAATTCGTTGTCGATCGTTATTGTAAATATTGTAGCTTGGAACGTTTAAGAAGAGTTCCTGTTGATGTCATAAAGTACTCGTATTAAGGTATTGTGAAAAACAAAATGTAAGAGCTTTGGAGAAAGTTCCACTGTGGACAGATCTTCATACAGCTTTTCCTTGAAAAATCTGTATTTGTCTTATTGTAAGAAATTTAACTGTTTAGAGTAAACCTATTAAAATGTATACAGTTGCTCGCGTCCACTTGTGCTCGCAAACTCCGTCTTCACTCGTCAACGCTACGGTACTCTCCTTCGAAAGCGTTGCAAAAAGCCCCGTTTTTGTCAGTTAGAGAAGATGGCAGCCGAAAACGTAACACAAATTGTGGCCCAATCAGTTTTCATTTTGTCACGGTGCTTATACATGTGCGACAGACTAGACCATTTTTTTTTGTTATCGATAACTATTTAGTTGTCGATAGCAAAAAAGCCAGTGTACGAAGCTAGTTATCTGTAACAAACTACCAAAAATAGTTATCGACAGCAAATCAGTTTTCCTTTTCAAAAGAAGAACTATTTTAGCAGCCGATGAAAAACGCGGTAGTTTTGTCGTCGGCAACTCGATGATAAAAGCCTCGAAGACAAATTCATAGCTGGCGACAGACTTTCCAAAAAAAGGTTTATCATTTTTATTATTTAGAATTTTTTCCTATCTTAGTCATTTAAAGTGCATTATATAAAATTTTAATTTAAACTCTTACATTTTGTAAAAACGTAATCCATGCGTAACGTGGAAAAGGCTAATACAAATTAATATCCATCCACAAGCGCAGGTCTCATCGTAAGCTTGGGCTTCCTGCAAACCCTAGGTTTACACCCTCGTCTAATTGGGTAAGAGAAGGTGAACGCAAGATCAATGGTTTTTTGTTCCTGCAGCTTAACACAGGGCTACCAAAAAACCCTACTTGCAAGGTTACCTGGAGCTATCCCGGTTTAAACCTGTTTCTTTTTTACAGTACAACGCTAAATTTTGGAGTGCTCCCATTGGTCGAAATCGATCACGTGACGCGATAGTGTCTATCCTCAGCTGGCGCCTATCAGCGCATAGTGCCCGTTTTTGGCAATTTTCGCTCAAAATTTAGCGTTGCATAATAAAATTATAGAGTCGTTCTGTCTCAGGCCATAAGTGTGACAGGTTTCCCTCGGAAATTTGATATTCAAACTTCATATAAGCCCTGGAACTAATATTTGTTGAGACGGGCTAATATTTGTTGTGAACATCAAATTTCCTCGGGCAAACTATCACACGAAAGTGCTTTCGACAGAAGAACTCTGTTGTTTAAATAAAAATGTCGGTATGTTTATATGAGAAGGCAGGTCAGCCCCAGTTGCCCATATCTCGGGTTTTGCGACTGAGATCTCGGTCACCTCAGCCCGGTTACCGGGAGAAAAAAGTTATGAAACATTCACGTGCATTTCCGTGATGGAACAGCCGGTAGTGTATAGCTCCTTTCTTGGCTCTTCTAGTTGAGAATAATTCCTTTTGCATTAGAGGTAAGGAAACGAGAGTTCTGAGGCTTGAAGAACGATAAAAAGGGAAAAGTACTCGCTCGCCATGCTCGTCCGTTAAATTTTGCAATCCCGCTAACAGGGGTAGCTCGATTTCTGGGCTCTTATCAGTCAACAGGCCCTGAGGTTGGAACATCTGAGCAACTGAAAACCGAACCCCATACCTCCCTTCTTCGTTTATAGTTAACACCTTTTAGTGCGCTGTGCCCATAGAAGTGTTCTGTTAACAACTGATACCATCCAACCTTGCACAAGGGGTCACAATTTCATCAGGTCGATGTGGTTGCTTAATAAACAACCTGAAAAGAGGCTATACCAGAAATGTCATTTCCTGGCACTTTTAACATTTTATATTTCCAGCTATTTTAATATCATCCAATTTTTTTTAACATGCGTCATAACAGCTTTATGTGGAGTGGCACTAAAAGCTAGTACACTTTTCCTGTAATTCGTACTCTGGAGAGAAAATTGGGACAGCTTACAAGAAGCGACCAGACAACCTGTTTTATTTACTGCTTTTAGTTAATAATGTCAACGTTTCTTAGCAATTTTGCCAATGGCTAAGGAGCTACGAAAGAGGGTTGGAACAGTCGTGAACTGCTTCCATACCTATAACTGATCTTTCAAGGGAAAGAAACGCAACTCTTAAAACTGTGCTATGCATGTATAGTTCCCCTACAATCTCATTTTGAATCTAAGATCGCAAAGTTCGAGGCACAGTCCATAAGCCACGTCAAAGGCATGGTACGAACAGAATCAGTGTCCCAGATGTGAGGCTTTTTGTCTGTCAGAGGATCGTAGATGACGTATTGAGTACAACGATACAGCTTAGATTCGGGCTTTGCATGGTAAGCAACTGAAGCCAACGTAACAGCTTGGTTGGGTGCCCTGATAACTTTGTGTGACGTCGGTAAACAAAGAGTCTCATCAACATCTGGCTTTGGTTCACGGGAGAGAATCTTCCCTCCACCATATTTGATCAGCTGTATGAGGTCTTCCTTTGGAGGGTGGGGTGGGCAAAATTCGCCATAGAAGTAAAACTGGCAGCCGTCAAACAAACCAGGAAGCTGCAAAACAAAATGAGGAATCAGTGCAATCAATGCAATCAATAAGTCTTACCTTTTATCACTAAAATACTTATAATAATTTTCCTCTACATTTTCTTGAGCAAATTAAGGTAATTTGTCCGAGTTGTCTTGAGCCTCTTTACCAAAACGAGGCTTCGTGCACAAGGCCTTGTTTTGAAAAAGAGGCTCCTGAAAGACAACTCGGCTCTGCCCTATTCACAAACCTGCTTCAGTGCATTAATGCGAGCTCTTTTGGGAGCTTCTACAGAGGCATCGTTTGTCCCCTTTATTTCATAAGGGGCTTCATCTAACCAGGCTTTGCGCCGCAAACTTTTAGCAATCCCTAGCAAAAGATGAAACAAGATTGCACAGTATTAACATTGTTGAATAACTTCACCATTTAAGTTGAAAGAGATTGCAATATCGCTGCTTTAAACCACATTTGACGTGGTCAAGTTGGGTTTACCAAGTTTCGCGATGTAGGAAAGTCAAAAGCAACGTACATTGTCAGTTCTTGGTTTTGTCTAGGAAAGCTTGAAAACAAGATCACAGGAGGGCGTGACAGAAATGGCATAATTAATAAAAACCGTTTGGCAAAGGAGTATCAAGTTGCACAATTACTTAATTAAATATTACTTATTGCCTACTCTGCCAAATGGAAACATTTTCAGATCTGTGCTTTTTTGTCAACGTTTTGACATTTTAATTCATTGCTCTCAAAATTTCAGGTTGTTTAGACGAACCAAATAAAAAATTTTTCAACTGCGGAACCTTAGGACTCTAAATTATGGCTTTGTGTGGATTTAGAGAACATATTTTTAACCTAATCAAGAGTTATAGTATTGTAAAGTGCCATGGACAACTCAGTAGTGGAGTATGGCGCTCTATAAATGCATTTTAATTTTTTTTTTAGTGGCTTAATAGGGAGATATTTTTTTGGTGATTTTCAAAGCCTAAATGGTGCATCTTTTAATGAAGAGATTTTGGTTGACTTTCAGTGATACTAGAGGTGGATAGATCGCATGCATTTCATATTGCTTTAAGGAAATAGAGGGTATATTTCGCATGCATTTTCGGCAGCTTAGAGAAGAAGCAATTTTGAGTAATTCTCGGATTGTAGCCAGGGTGGCAGAGTTACACGCACTTAAAAAGTGACAGCCATGATTTTGTATTTTGCAGTATTTTAACGGAAGTCAGATTTACCCTTTAATACACCTCTTTCTGATAGCAAATCTTTAACTTACACTCGTAGTTCACTATCCATTTTCCAGTCAATACACCATTGAGGTACTTTATAGTCCTTGGACAAACTCCTTTTGTGTTTGTTGCTGTTACAATGTGGGTAACTAGGTGGAAAATAACATGATGAAAATAATTTATCTCAGTTGCACGTGAGATGAGATTATTTATAAAGATAGCTTTGTATGAATACATGTACACTCAGACTGTAAAGTAAGAACCACGTTTTTCACTACACCTTTTTTACTTACCAGAAAGAGAAAATTCACTAACAATCTTTGCACTGAGAGTCCGTGCACAGGATTGCAGCGTTGCCTGAAAAAGATCGCTAGGGTTTAGCTGTCTCATTGTCATTAAATTCACTTTCACTGATTATATCATACTGAAACTGTTAACCCTAAAGCCCTGACAGTGATGAAAACGAAATTTCTCTTCACATTATCAACACTTGTTCAAACATTCAAGTGATGAGAATAAAGGAACTGATCACCAAGGATAAGATGTCTTGATATTTAGACAAATTCTCCTTACTAGTTCCATAAGAGATGTGTGGAGAACAGTAAGGAGAATATGCATTTTCATATCAGGGCTTAAAGGGTTAATTTTAAGCTCACCTTCTGCTCCGAGGTAAGACCAGTTGCTAGAAGGACTTTAGGTGTATCCTGTGAGCACTAGAAAGAAAATAAACTGAAAAATAAGTGTCTACTGAAGCAAAAAAAATGGAGAGCCAAGGCAAGGTCTAAAGGCATCACGATCTTGGGCATTTTGGGATATGTTTCACCGCAAAGGACTGAAACCTTTCTCTGTGAAGTGAAAAGTAAGTAGGTAACAACTTCCTGCATCAATGTTACTCTGAAACTGGCCTGGGATTATAAAACTGTAAAACGCAAGAATGTTATATTTCACTATTTTGAAATTCCAAACATCTGACTGTTTTTTGTAAAATGGTGGAAAGTGGTCTGAATCTACACCTGTCCCGGCTGCATTTGTTTCAAATTTTTGGCTTGCCATGATGCAGCTGCATTTTAACAATTCTTTTCCTGTAACTAAAGAGAAAAAAGATAGATGCGAGAATCTCAAACTGTGACTAACCTTTCCACTCAGTGGCACAGATGAAACAAGCGTGGTGGATCCGCTGTCCTTATTAGGAGATGATGTGGACAAGATGGATCGCATCTCCTCTGTTGCTGCATAATCCATTGGAAGGAGTCCTCTTTTGTTTCTAAAGCATTTTAAGAATAAAATGAATTAATGATGGCAACATTATACCCTCTTCTGGTAAGCAATATATGTGGCACTTGAAGCACTTCCACATGAAAGAGTTTCGAGTTGAGGGACACAATCCCAGACACAAATGAACACAGCATATATAAACCATAACTTACAATGGGACACGAAATTATGGTGACAGCTTGGATGAACCAGAAGTGATCTCAATGAAAGTCAGAAAAAAAAAGAGAGAGATGAAGGTCAGTGTGCAAGTGCAGCCTATGAATTGTGTTGTCATTTTATCAATGGCAAACTAAAGCAGTGACTTTATGTCACTGTCAACCTTTGGAACAAGCCTTACATGTAAACAGTTGAAGCTTTAATAGGACCAAATCATCATAATAGACTCCCGCTATATTAAACCCTAGCTTTCTTGAATCCCCTACTTTCTCTAACTGAAAAATGTTCCTCTTGCAGAGCTGCAAATAACTGTCGGTCATCCGACAATGTCTGACTAATATCGACCCATGTTCAATAAAATCTTAACTTTGGTCGGACATTATGTCCAGACAAAATTTTTAACCAAATAATAAGTAAATAATGATAAGAAATAATCATTTCAAAAAGACTTCCACTTTAAAAAAAAAGTAATAATAATAAATGAAAAGCTTTCTGTTTTGTCCGACCAAAATGGAGACTTGGTGGGACATGTATGTCCTTTCAAGAAAGGAAAATTATTTGCAGCCCTGTCTTGGATGATGTTCCCCACTTATTGGCCATTGGCTATGTTAACCCCCCCCCCCCCCCAACTCAGACAAATTTTTCTTTTCCCTTGAGAGTGTGGGATAGTGGAAACTACTGTACTGTGACAACCCTTGTAGCCAGAACAAAGATGCATATATATACATTGTAGCCATTGCAGTTTCCATACCTAAAAAAGACATGTTACTACGATTTTCAGTTGAGAAAGGCACAAGAGAAATTTGGTCACCATGTTGCCAAGAGCAACGTGCTCCACTTCCAAGGGACACTGCATGAACCCAACCACCCACAAATACAAGCAAATTCATACAGTGGTCACATTTCATCATACATCTTTAAGGTGTTTGAACACAGTTTGTGCACGCTCCATGATTTGTTCTGCTGACATGAATTAGCACTCATACAAGGCTTTTAGAAAAACAAACATGGCGCCCGTAGAGCGATCGTTTTATTTTGTTCATTGAAGACTGTGCAAGTGTTTTTTTCCGGCTTAACAATCAAACAGTTTGTTATGTGTGAAAAACGTTTGTTTTCCAATGTATTAAAGGAAATACTATTGGAAAATACCTTGCTTTTCTGGTATTGTTCGTATGGATCGAGAAAGATGGAGAACCCTGTCAAATGCAACGCATGTGCAGTTAACCAGAAAATTGTGACTACATGGTTTAGTGGAAATGCACTGATTTCTATGGAACTGCTCATTAGAACGCGCATAACTCACCCATGAACAAAAATTGAAATCTGACAGAGGACATGCTCAGAAAACGTTAAAATGCAAAACACAAAATTACAGAAGATCTCTCTGTCAAAATTTTATGAAACCAGTGTCAATAGGCTAGTAATTTTCTGAGTTCTGTAGAGACAAATCATAGAAAAAATCTAACAACTGGAGGTTGTGAAAATAAATCAAACACATTACTTAATGCTGGTTTAGTACCAGCTGCATTGCCATGGCAATGGTGCCTAGTTCAATAAAACATATCAAAATATAATCTTTGTTAGTTGAACTTGTATCTTGTTGGCTGCCCAACTGCCAGTGGTTTGAAAATAATAATGAATAACACGTAGGTACAAGAAAACTGTGTTCGGCCACCTAAGGCAAGAGTAAACATCCTTAAACAACTCACCTGATATCAAGAGGAGCTCCTCTGGAGACCAGAAGTCTAGCTACTTTCAGTCTGCCATTGGTGACGGCATCATGCAAGGGAGAGTCATGGTCAAACCCTCCAGGAATGTCAATCATGGCACCATGGTCCAACAGCAGTTTGGCTATGGATAGGTATCCATGGTTACAGGCTTCATGCTAAAAATAAATATTAATTAAATGTGTAGCAGTGTACTAGCCTCTTCTACAATGAATTCTTTTCAGCAAGGATGGAAGAGGAGGACAGGGTTCATAAATAATTTTGCAAGTGCAGCACAGATTTGGATGCGAACATTACAATGTACACGGCACAACGCTTAGTGCTGTTACACCTTCGCTGTTGTATGATCACTGTAACCCCGTTCCATCGTAACCCCGTTCCATTAACAATGTAATGAGACACATCAATCCCTGCCAGGTATATAATTTTGAGTGCAAAATTCAGCACTTTTTCCAAACCCTTTTTCATTTGAATTTCCAGACTCAAAGTTCCAAAACAATGCAAAAGGGACCATAATCGCACCTGAAAAGATTGCAAATTTGGTTCAGAATTGACAGACCTTATCAACTATGGAAAACACTTCATACATTTTGAACACTAATGTGAAGCTTTTTCTAGTTTTGAGATTCCATATTTTTCCATACTTTTCCAGACCAGTTCAATTCAATTCAGTTTTATTTAAACATGGTAAAATTCATCAGGAATACACTGTACATTCAACAAAACATAAAATATCCTAGACATACTAAAAAGACTGATATTAAACATTACAACTAATCTACTTTACACAAGTTTCATTATACAAGTTCTGTTTAATTATTGACCCTGCAAAGAATGAGGACAGACAAAAGATACAGCACTGTAGTTCAGGAGACTGGTAAAGAGGACAAGCCCATCATAATTGTGTTCACCTTACTTCTCCCTCAGCTTTTTTTTGGTCCTTTCCTCCAGGCCCTCGAGTTGCACTGACCCCCAGTCAGCTACCCCTTACTAACCCCCACTCTGGTCTTGTTCTAAGTTTAGTTGACAGTATCATTCCTGATTTTCCCTAAAATTTTATAGTGGGTCAGTTTGGACTTAACTAAGGGGACTGGGTTTATGTAGTCTCCAGCTAAGGATACAGAAAATGATGTACGCCCCTTTTTTCTTGGCACCAATTTATTTATTAACTCACCAATGGAGTCCAGCCAGCATGATCCTTGGTGTTTGGGTCTGCCCCATCTGCTAGTAATTTTCTGACTGTTTCCACACAACCCTAAACGGTGAAGAAGAATTCTGAGTCCTCAGTAAGGGTCAAGCACAAGACCTGCAAATGTGTAACTGATGAGCTACCAGGAGACTCTCACTGAGCTAGCTAATTTACTAGGTTCGTCTGTGCCTGAGAAAATTTAACTTAACAGGACTTAACAGGATTCAGACCTCTCACCCTGAAATTGCGTGAAGTACTTTAGGTGCCATAATTTCCAGTTACGTAACTTTTAAATAGGTACTTTGTCTCTTTTTTCGTTAATTAGTTTCCTTTGTTATTAGGGCTTTTGTTGTACTTCCTTGTTTCATTGAATATTTCGTTATTTTATAATGCTTACATGTTAGTTTTGTTCAGTGTGCAAGGCTGTTCAGAATATTGTTCTAGTTTGATCTTTGTTTGTCGAGCTGTTCCCAGTATTTCATCATTGTTATCGTCACATTAGCCTTGTAAGTTTTGTCGTTTCTTTCGGTTTTGTCATTTTCCATACTTTTTTTTGTCACATGCTGTTAGTTGGTTTAGGTTTATTTCTTATTGTAATTTTATTCCAGTACTTACCACACCTTTGAGTTTGATTAAATTTTGTGTTTACGTTTACTTAGTTCTTGGATGCATGCCACTTGCATTTGTGATGACAGTACGATGTCCTAATCACTACCCTACCGCAGGATATAGTTATCAATGCTCTTACTTTAATGGCAGCAACATGCAGTGGTGTTTCTCCACGCTTATTTCTTTTCACACCAGGAGAACCAGATGCAGAATTCTGTGGGCTGCAGAAATTCTCTCCTAATATCTTTCTCTTGTTACTTCCTGTAATAAATAAATAAACAAACAAATTAAATAAATTGGTTTTAACTAGTCCACACCCTTTACTGGAACTTTCAATAAACTGGGACACTTAGAAAACAGGGCTGTTAATTTTTGAAATGGGTAGGGAAATGCTAAAATTAGCAGAAAAATTACACAGCTGTATTATTTTGTAGGAATGCGTTGTCGTGATTGTCTATCGATCAGATGGGGGCTGAAAATTGTAATAGCCAGGGGAAATCCTCATCCCTTGATGCATGCTCTGCCCTAGGAAAAGGTAAGGAGCAAAACTAGATTTGTCCAATGATTATACCTTCCTTTACTGGTGTTCCTGTGGTATTTTTCAAAACTTTCTTTTGTTTATCATTCACCATTCTTGCACTTGCATCAATGCCTGTCTCTTGCACCTGAGGTACAGCCTTTGTTGGCCTCACTTGTGTTCCTTGTACCTTTCTCTTCTGAGCTCTAGTCTTTGGAACATTATCTGCTTCTATAGGAGTCCCTAGGATTAAAACAGTATTGCCTAGAATAAATTAATCGCATAAAATCCTAATTGGAATAACAGAGTGGGTCCAAATTTAAATGAAAATGAGATGGTGCAGTGGTGAGAGTGCTCGCCTCCCACCAATGTGGCCCGGGTTCGACTCTCGGTCCCGGTGTCATGTGGGATGAGTTTGTGTTGGTTGTTGACCCTGCTCTGAGGGTCTTTCTCCGGGTACTCCGGTTTTCCTCCCTCAGCAAAGACCGACATGCAGCTTATTCGAGCTGGCTGTTGGCTGTGCTCCAAGGTCACGCATGGACCATACAGTGGCTGCCAGTGGTTCCTATAAATTATAATATTATTATGCTTTTGGCCCGACCTTGTCGAGCTGCATCCACGCGAGGACGATAAGCGAGACAGTTATTATTATTGTTATTATTAAATAACACGTGTTTTCCTGTGAATTTACACAGTTACTAACAAGGCACACAGTGACTTACTTTCTTTGAACATCATGTTTTGGTTTACTCAGATTTATGCAGTAACTATATGCATGTAACTATGCATTTTTTGCCACGTTGGTCAATTTAAAGGAACGTGAGTCATGGCGACCTCACCTTCACTTTGTTCAGGTCTTGATTTAACCCTTGTAAAGGATTCTCCATCAACCTTCTCTTTCTCCACTTCTGTAAGGCCGTCGTCTTCTTCTTCAGCTCCAAACTGTAAGTTCGCAGAACTGTCTATCAACTGCTGGTCATTTTCTTCTTTGTTCTCATTCTCTTGATCCCCACAAGATGACGTAAACAAGGACACTGTCTTCCCCGCTCTTCTTGTTCTTAATTGCTTCCCAAAGCACTTCTCTTTGGCTTGGATTCTTTTATCTGCTTTTGAATTACTTGAACTTACTACAGTACCCTTTTCTAAAAGCTTTCCATTGCGACATATGAGGATCTTTTCTCCATCTTGATCAGGTGTCTTTTTGACACTGAGTTTCTTACCATTCTTTTCTGTACCATTATCTGGCATGTTTGTGGCGGATCGTTTGCCTTTTGTTGATGTTCTCATCTTTGATTTGCCATAAGTCTTAACAGCAGGTTTCTTGAATCTACTTCGGTTTTTGTGTGATATTTCCTGAATGGCAGCATCACACTTATTTATCAGCTTAGCACTTGCAATAACTTCTGGTGATGAAAAATGGTAGGAATCTGTTGCTTGATCAAATGTTGCCTGTGTCTCCTCCCAAACTACTGCTTGAAGGAAGGCAAAAAGAAATCATTTCAAAAGTGTTGTTGTTTGCTAGCTAGAGATGGTTGGTACTTGTTGCAGTTCAAATCCCTAAAAACCATCTTGTGGCCAAAATATAACTGCATTCAATGATTTTTCATACTGTATTCATATCAAGCCCTTGCAATATTTCTCTCTTTCAGGTAAAAATGGAAAATATATATATATATATATATATATATATTTAGCATACCCCATTCACACCAAATAGTCAAAATGCATGCCCTGTTTCAAACCAAAGAGCTAGGAAACTACACCCTTCTTGGGAGCCAAACATATGTATCTGTTTAGGGTATAATGTGGGAGTACCCCCACCCCTCCCATGAGGGCTAGTCACAGGGGACAGCAGGATTTTGAGCCCTATTGCAGAATTCATCACAGGGTCAGTATGTTTTCACTTAGACCTACTTATTTGAAACAGATACCCATAATGCATTAATAGATCTAGACACTTAATGTAGTCCTTATGATGCCTGTGTTGAGAGGTTTGAACTCTCTCATGAAATTTTCCATAATTAAAACATTCATATAGTGAGGTCTGACAGTCAGAAAGTGCACTTTTTGCCCAGTTACATAGAATAACATTCACAAGTATTACCTTCATTGCTACCAGTATTTATGTGAGTCTTGCTCTCAACATTATCATCACCCTTGTCATCCGATCCGACAAGCATTCTTATCTTGGTGCACATGCTGATGGTGTTGGCAAGTTGATGATTGGTTTTCATGTCCTTCACCCAGGCAAAGGCCCCACATTCTGGACATTTAGAATCAGCTCCCACCAGCTTCTCAACACAGTTACTGGATGAATAAAATCAAGGGTCCTTGTGAATTCACCATCTCGGTTGAACTTTTTGCTGCAGCATGACTGATTGGATGATTAGATTTACAGGGATTTTTAATGTGATGTGCAGCTTGGTGACACACATACGTTGTGTGGTTTCAGAAAATGTCCATACCCCCACTGCAGAGGGGCATTGGAAATTCTGAGGGGGAGGGGGTCTTAAAGGCCAAAAGTTTTAAAGGAAAGTACATGTGTGAGCCTAAACTGGAATTTCCAGAGGGGTGGGGGGTTCAAACCAAAAAACCTTCCATGGGGGAAGTATGGATATTTTCTGGAACAACACATTTGTAACAGCTGCAAAATGGGTAAGTACATGTGGCGAAACAATGTTCATGACATTATTACTATTCAGCAGTTTCGTCAAATGATTGGATGGATTGATGGATGGATTGGGTGGTTGTCTGATTAAATGACTGACTGACTGACTGACTGACTGACTGACTGACTGACTGACTTGACTGACTTGCTGGCTGACATGCTGGCTGGCTAGCTGACTGACTAACTGGCTTATTGACTGACTGACAAAGTCTTTGTCTGGCTGATAATTTACTGATGGACTGACTGACTGACTGTCTAGATGATTGACCGACTCACTTACTGATTATCAGACTGACTGACTGGCTGACTATCTGATGAACTGAAAGAGCTGGTGAATGACTGGCTGATTAACCAACTGATTTTCTGTCTGTCTGATTGACTTTCTGACTGACTGAGTGGCTGGCTGACTGAATGACTGACCGAGTGGCCGACTGACTGACGGACTGACTGATTGGCTCAGTGGCTGATTGACTGACTGACTGCTTGACTGACGTACTGACTGACTGGCTAGCTATTAAACTGACTAAGTGGCTGATTGACTAAGTGATTGACCGACTGACAGTTTCATACATGTACGTACCGACAGAAGATGTGATCGCAAGCTTCAAGTGAACAAGGGTCCGACACCAGATTAGCACTAAGTATTAAAAACAGACCAAAAGTAAAAACATAAGTAGATGAGATGAAATTATCGTTTCTGTCAACAAATAAGTTGACATTATTTTGACTATCGACAGGCAACAACAAACTTTCTTGCAAGAAACACGATGCACCCACCAGATTTTACATGTTAACAGTTCCTCCAGCTTTCCTAAAGCATTCCTAGTGTTCTGCCATCCAATCATCTTTACTAATTTCTAGTTAAAGGTCAACAAAACCAAAAATCGGAGGAGAAATCGACGCCGGAATCGACAGGATTTCTCTTTATACATCAACTTACGAACTTCCCGCGCTCTCGCGTTCCACTATGTAACCTAGCCTAGACCTTTGTAACCAAGCTATAAAGATGGCGGACGACTAGTTGACAGCAACCAGTGATTTTTTCAATCATTCCAAACACTAAATTAAAACGGTATTGCTATGCAACGATTCAACAGATACTGGAAGCTCTTAGCTGACAGTAACAGGTGTATTCTGATTGTAAGGCGCTTTTCAACTTGCAGTTTTCGAGCCATTTCAGGGCCATATTGTACGATTTCCCATGCTTCGACACAGCGATCAGCGACATGTGCTACAAGGGGGCGTTTTCCAGCAGTTTTACAGTGTGTCAATTTAGCACAAGAGAGCAGATTTAAAAGGATAAGAAGAGCTATTCCCGATGAGCTATGGGCTATTGTCATACTTGGTAAGTTTAACAAACATTTTAAGAAAACTTTTCACTTTTAAATTTGGAAGGTGAGAGTAGTGGTGGGGAAGGGATGAGGCGTAGGGGGGAGGGGATGCATTGTAAGTGGTGAAAGACTTATGATCCTCGTGGCAAGTGGGTGCCTGACTGCTTGCCTTCAGTGTTTGTTGCCCAAAGCCAACATGACTATCACTGTCCCTAACCCCCCCCCCCCCCTTCTCTGGCCAGGGTTCATTCCACATAATACCAGGCCAAAGAAAAAATCTATACCAATTCACTTGAACCTATATAAAAACAACATAGCCTTCTGGATATATTTGAGTAGTTGGTGTCTTTTTGTCGGAAGGTCCTGATCTCTCCTGGGGGGAGGGGGGGGGGGAGGGGGCTTTCTCTTAATACCTCTACGGGTATGTGTTACCCAATAGAGTCATGATTTTGAGACTCCTGATATCTAGAGTGGGGTATCCATATTCAAAATGTTTTCTAGAATGAGGTGTAGTTTAGTAAATGCACAAAAGCTTCAAAATATCAGCTATGATTGTAAGTTTTTCATAGAGAGCTTGCTAAACAAAATATGTTTGTTTCAAAAGCTGATTTGTGTAGACTGAAGCAGTTGTATTTCATGGCCTGGTTGTTTGAAGCAGAGTTAAGCTAACCCGCGATTAGCATCAATTTTGAAATTATTAAGTTTTATGGGCAAACGATAAGGATTGCTATAAAACTTTTATCCCCAATGTTTTGACCGTGGTTGCTTTCAAACAACCACTTGGAATTTGAATAAATTTGAATAAATGAAACAGGAACCTAGGTTAATTGTTAACCCTGGGTCAGCGTTAACCAGCCTTCAGATAACCGGGCCCAAATGTATAAGTTGAACAGGTAAAGAAATAACTTGGATGATCTCTTAACCATCATGATTGTTGTTTCCTAAGGTACACGACTTTTCTCTACATTGTCTCACTGTTCCCAACACGTATTAATTACCAGTGAACCATTAAGCAAACCTAACAAAACTCTTGGGTGGGGGTAGAAGACTGGGAGAGTAAGTCCTAATCTGGCAGACCCTTGGGTAATTTGGGAGACTTGGCATCACAGCCATATATTTATACACCTATGGGAGGTTGGACCTAAGGAGGGATGAGACCCCTGCGGGTGCACCCCTATAAAAGGGCAGAGGTAATTGGTGTACATTTCAAGGTTAAAATTTATGCCTTGGTGCCTTGGTGGTGCTCGGGTGCTTAAGGGGGCAATATATGTGAACTTTTGGGAAACAGGATAAGATTTGAGAAAGAAATAAAAGAGGGATTAAATTTTTGTACACACCCCCAGAGAGTCCACCCCCACGCATGAGTACTTGGGATTCTTACTACTGAAAATGAATTGAGGTTGTGCCCACAAAATGTCCTTCCAAAGTTTCAGACAATCACCAGCTTTTCAGTTGTCATAAGGTGAGAGAAAGTGAAATCCTGAATGAATGAAGTAGAAGTAAGAGTTAAAAGTGATTACTTGTTTTAACAGGAATTGGAGGAGTTTGTGTGTTTATTGCTACAGAATATAACAAAATGTGGTATGGAAAAAATAAACCCCCTGAGCTTGAATACAAGCTGAAGATGGCAAAGGTACAGTAACAGTAAATGTTTTCTATCCTCACTGTCAGTGAATGCTACATCTACAGTTCTGTTGTCTGTGAGAGCAGACGCCTTTTCCCGGCTTTGTGTTCACCCGTGTGTCTTTTTCTACAATTACATTTTCAATAATAATGTTACATGTAAGTTGTACACCAAGCTGAGACTAATGGTAGCCATTAGCCAAAGACTACTAAAACTCTGGATTGCCTTGTAGATATTGGATTTCCACCAGCCATTGTGGCTAGTGTTGGATAGGTTAGAAAACAAACTGTAGGCTCCATGGACACAAGAAGAATGGAAATGTAAACAAGACAATGGAACAATGCTGTTAAAAACATTTTGGTTCTGTGTCCTCCAAAGATATTTTGACTCTATTTCCAACAATTTAATTAATGTCTATTTGTTGCAGGTGTGGATTTTGCAGTGTACTTTGTACAGTCAACTCTCGCCTTCAGACACCTCGCTATTACGGACACCTCGTTATTATGGACAGCAGCTGAATTCCCAGAGAATAAGAAATTTCTGAAAACAACTCCTGCAATTACGGACTTGTTCTATTATGGACACCAATTCTTGGTCCTGATGGTGTCCCTCATATGGAGAGTTGACTGTAGAGGGCTAATTCACACTTTGAAACTTCTGTCCCCCCAAAATTAAATAATTCTTAGCTAATTGAAGGGAGAGAAAAGAAAAAAGCTTCTCCTAATGTTAAATCTTATTTGTTTTTGCAGAAAAAAGATATTGATGGGGATAAAAATCAATCTATAACTTTATTGAAAGAAGCGCTAAAGTTGTTACATCAGTACTTTGAGAGAACCAAAAACAATCCACCTGGGGAAAGTGAGCAGGAAAAAAAGGACAGAATTAGAATGCAGAAGTATTTACAATATGTGCTGGATCAGGTCAGATGTGAATTTTTTAAAGTGTCTTTTAGATGCACAGGCTACAACCACCTTGTATAGCATAATAAACAGTGCCACAGAGGAAAGTACTGCTCAGTAGCTTTCATTTGAATGGTTGCACTTGAGGATTTCATTCACAGAACCAAAACTTGGAATTACCTGGTACTACATAATAATAAGTAAAGAAAGTCATGAGAATGGTAAAAATTATTGTTTCAGTTTTGAAATAGCAACAGCACAATTATTACCACAATACCAAAACTAAGTTAAGTTCAGTTCTGGCTGTGTGAGCTGCCTTGCCCCACATGAGACTTAACTCAGATGGCTACTTAATTATTTTTTCCTCTTGTCTTTCTTTTTCTTTTTTTTTCCATTTTTCCTGACATTCTAAGGATGCTAGGAGATGTGCAAAACTCGTTTAGTTAGTTATTATAATTATAGTTGGTTCCTTCCTTCGTTCTGAAGGAACGAAGGAAGGGAGGAAGTAAACAAGTAAGGAAAGAAGGATTAGGAACAACTTTGTACCTTTATTCGTTCGTTCGTTCGTTTGTTTGGTTTGTTCCTTCCTTCCTCCTTCATTCATTCATTCATTCACTTAATATTTAGTTAATATTTATCTATTTATTTATTTTCCAACTCCAGTTAGCAAATCTCTCATTTGATCTTCAAAAGTGGAGTGAGGTAATGTGGAAGAAAGTTATACGAAAAGTATCTTTTATAGTTCAGTGCAGTTATAGAATGAACCTCCACATTCACAATCAGTGCATTTCTGGAAATAGAGTACATTAATCTTTTATGTCTTGTTGTTTCTATTACTTTATTCACATTACTGAATGGCAAAGCTGTGCCCAGTTATGAATTTGTTTATCGTGCAAAAAATTGGGTCAATTTGTTTGGTTAGTTAGCGAAGGAATTAACAGGTTGCGACACTGAGTCAGAGACTTTTGCATCAGGTCAGGGAAATTTGTATTCTACCTTAAAGTCAGGGAAAAGTCGGAGAATTTTACTTTTTACTTGCCACTAGGTTTGACAAGGACTTTTTGTTGTTGGCAAGGAAGTGTAACAGTTGTTTCAAAAAATAATCTTGAATCAACTGTTTTTGTAGCCTTACCAACAAAGGATTTATCATGCATGGTCAGTGAGAATTGGTTTGTGGTCAGTGAACAGTCAAAGAAAAGTGAGAGAATTTCGTTTGTCCTGATGGCAACCCTGAATTGAACTGTTGTAGACTTTTCCAGGCCCCTTGGGATTAGGAAAGAATGCTGTAGACCTCTTGTTCCACTAATATGGAGGAGTTAGGTAACAGGTTACAATTTGTGGAATATAACTGTTAGTTAAACTACATTTAACTATGTAGTATTCTAGCATAATGTACTGCTACTCTCTTCTCATCTACCTTTAGGCAGAACACTATTTTCGCCTCCTTCTTAGAGATCTTTTGTCCTCGGATACTCCTAAGGTACGTATTTACAATCCAAAATAGAAGGTTTTTTATGGCTTTTTGCACCAAAGTTGCCCGGTTTTTCATGTTCAATCTTGCTCTTGTAAACAGTAAAATTATGATCCCTAAAGTTGAATGGCAATTTACGGATGTAATCATAATACGGGTGCCTCATGGTTCCAAAATAATAGTTGTCTTGGTCCTGTCCCCTACCTGTCCAGTAAAACATACAGACTCTTTCTCTGGTCCTAACAATCTCTGCAATACTTGGGTTTGACTGTATTTGGATACAGCCACTTGTTCTGATAATATACAGGATGAAATTATGTGGCGTAATATCTACCTCTCACAGTGGGTACACCCCCCCCCCCCCAAAAAAAAAAAAAATTCTGCCAGAATCTTACTATCTCTATCTCACATTACCCCCCAGAGATACCAAAATTGGAAATTTTGAATCCCCCCCCTCAAAAAAAAATTCTTGCACCTCCCCATCATTTTCAAACCTGAGTAACTGCCCTGGTTACCCCAGGATCTTCTTAACCCTTTAAGCCCTGATAAACAAGCATATTCTCCTTACTGTTCTCCATACATTTCTCATGGAACTAGTAAGGAGAATTTGTCTAAATATCAAGACATCTTATCCTTGGTGATCACTTCCTTTATTCTCATCACTTGAATGTTTGAACAAGTAGTGATAATGCAAAGAGAAATTTCATTTTCATTACTGTTAGGGCTTAAAGGGTCAATATCTGTTAGTGATGGTTTTCCCAAAAGGAGAAAGACAATATAAAAAATTATGAACTTATTTTTTGGCCTTAGTTACAAAATTGTAATTCTGCAAACTTTTACAAGTTTAAGTAACAAGTCCCTATTCTTTTGTTATTGTGGTCCTGTCTGCATCAAGGATGATGACAACGTGGTTGAAGTATCTCTCAAGCTATCCATAGCATGTGCCCACCAAGACAAGTAAGAAATGTGTTGATATTTAATCAAATTCTCCCAACCAGTACCATAAAGAAATATATGGAGAACAGTGAGGAGAAATCGTCTCCTGTTACTTCATGCTACGGAAACTGAAGTTTAGTGCTGACTGTGTGAGCCTGAGCTGCCAGTTGCAACTTAACCATTTTCATCGCCTTCAAAATGAGTTGGAAATGTTTTCTTGTTGTGTGTGGGATGGTTTGTGTAGGATGGATGATAATGTAATTGGACCAATAGTGGTTCTTATAGGAACTGTTCTTTTCTCCTCTTAAAATTCACAAGATGATTTTGGTGATATTCTTTATGATTCTTTGAATCATATTGAAGTCATATTAGAAATTCAGATTTTTTCGAAATCGTTGCAGGATCCTTGTGTAATTACCCATGGCAAATATTTTGGCCTGAATGGAAATTATTTAAAACTCTGTTTAAATTCGCATTTCTTACTTGCAGACATGACCTTGCGATTTCTGGATTTCAGTGGGCGACTGACACAATACAAAAGAAAGTAGAAAAATCTCCAGATGCGACAGAAAACAGGTCAGAGATTACCGGTACATTAATTAAAGCAAATGCAGTGGAACCTATATGTCCCCCCCCCCCCCGGAAAATGCTATCTCATCGGCTCTATTCCAGTTGAACATTAAATGTGTGGTTCCAGTAGACTACGAGCGGACTCTTTCCGCTCAGGGATAGCCGAACTAAAAAAACACGCTTGAGCGAGTGCAAACGTATGGTGAAACCCCGATATATTTGTCTGCCCAGTAATAGTAAAATGTATGGAAAACAACCTGATATGACGAAGCCCCGTTATTTTCCCAGTCCTTCGGCACTTCTTGTTATCGGGTTCCACTGTAGCTAACTGCGCTAGCGGCTCATTACGCGCGTCATGTTTCCATGCCGCAAGCAATTTTCAAGCTCGCTCGCGTGTCCTTTTCGCTTGACTATCCCTGAACCGAAAAAGAGACTGTTCGTAGTCTTGGGTTCCAAAAAATATCCTTACTGAGCCTGTGCACGGGCTCCGCGGTGGGGAAAAATCGGCGAGCGAAGAAAACAAGCGGTTCTGCCAATTTTTTTTGCGTTATTTTCCCTACCGCGGAGCCTGTTCACAGGATATATCCATATCCACTCCATGGGGGATCAATGGAAATAATTCCTAGAGAGTGGCGAGTCTCATAAACCAAAATGTTAAAGGAATTTTTTGAGGGACCGTAGGCCACCCGGTCATTTCAAATTAAACTAGGCAGCCTTTACTTATTATTTATTCTTAAATGTTTGAATGTATTTCAGCAAGGCACTATTGGGCGTGTGCCTGGAGGGATGGGGTACATATCTCCTGTCACAAGACAAGCCTGCAGAAGCTGCCATACTGTTGGCAAGAGCTCTGAAAGTCTCTAAAGAGGTGCTGGGGGAGGAGCATGAGCAGGTATGGACTACGATGGGCCAATATTGATACCAATACTGATACAAAGATATTTAGTATATTTGCTCAGGTGATTATAGAGAAGCGCGAGCACTAGAGAAGCGTGAGGCATTAGGCTTACAAGGTGAACGATGAAAAAATGGCTGAAACGCTCGTTTTTTCCCGAAGAAAACAATGAATGCTTACCAAATTTTGAGGTTTTTAACGAAAACGAGTTCCTAGAGACAAGCAATGACCTAGACGACGATGAAATTTCTTTATTTATTGAAGAAAATCGAAACGTGAATACAACAAAAAAGACAAAAACTGACCTCAATGTATGGAAACGATGGTGCGAGTCCGTTAAAGAAACAAGGGCCATTGAAGAAATTCTGCCGAGGAACTTAACAATCTTTTGTGTCATTTGTTTGTCAAAGTCAGGAAACGGAACCCATCTTTTCTCAGGAGCTGTCTTCAACAAATGCACAATTGTTGTGGGTCAGAAATCTCCACCGCTATCTCTTCCAAAACGACGTGTGGTTATTGATTCGAACGAAGATGACTGAGCTTGAAGTGCGTTTGGATTGTTAAAAAGTTGCTGTTTAACTTTGTTTGACTTGACTTTCGAGTTCTGTTTGTTCTGTCGAGTTCTTTCTTTTCGTAGTTTTACTCGGTGACCAAGAACATTGTTGTTAATCTAATTGTAAACCCGAAAATAATTCAGTTAAGCCTTATTCCATCTTCGTTTTTCCTTGCAAGTTTGAAATAAAATGACGACGCTTTGCTCGATTGATAGGTTTGACAAGTTTTTGTTTTTGACCAACCAACAACAACCTCACGTCAAGCGCGCGAAACCTGGCCCCACTGGCCCGCTCACTCGCTGCTCAGAAGTCACGTTAGTTTGTCACGCAACTCAGACAGTTTATATGCGGGCCAATTTTCCACTTTGCAGCTAAGTTGAACAAAAAATCCCTTATTAGACGGTTTAGTGTGTAATATCGTGGGATATTTTTATTCGTCTCTTGTATTTTGACTCGCCCTACGAGCTCGCCAAAATACGGCGTGACTCGTAAAAATATTCCACGATACTACACACGAAACCTTCTAATAAGATATATATATATATATTGCTATAATCACCCCGCGCGAAGTAATACGGAAACATTTATTTTCAAAATGGCCACCGCGCCATTTTTGATGTTTCTGGAAAGAAAAAAAAAAAATGCATTTGCCCTGATAATCACCTGAAGAATTATACTAAAACAATTAATAATAATAATAATAATAATAATAATAATAATAATAATAATAATAATAATAATAATAATAATAATAATAATAATAATAATAATATTTAACCAGGGAGCCCACTCGCCTTGGCGGTTTTCAGTGGGGCCCTGCAAATTATAATAAAAATAAAAATTAAAAACTAAGAAAAGAGATAAAAATTGATATTACAATATAAAACTAATTTTAAAATACTTTTAGGGCATAATTTAAAAAGTTTTAAGCTTTGCCTTAAATGAAGACAATGATTTGCTGTTTTTAATGTCATTGTCTAGGTTGTTCCAGTCCTTAGAGGCTTGATAAGCAAGTTAAATTCTGATGGCTACAATTTCCAATTGGTTTTCGGGCAATCTGCTGACCCTTAATATTTCTAAATGCAATTTCGTTATTTTTGGTAACTCACGGAAGCTTAAACTGGTTAATGAGGTTTCTCTTAAATTTAATTCCACTGCCATTGATAGGTCTGACTCGTTTAAGTCAGTTAATTCTCCTTAGCCTCAGCCAATATTGTGGAATAATCCCCTCGACCTCTTCTCGGGGTGTTTCCCACAATATTCACTTCACCTTCGGCGAATAATTGTTAAATACTATTTAAACAATAGAGTTCTTCTGTCGAAGGCACTATCGTGTGATAGGATGCCCAAGGAAATTTGATGTTCACAACAAATATTAGGTTCGAGGGCTTGTATGAAGTTTGAACATCAAATTTCCGAGGGAACCTATCACACATAGGACCTGAGACAGAAGAAATCTATTGTTTTTATTTTACAATGCTAAATTTTGGGCGAAAATTGCCACAGGCAGGCACTATGCGCTGTTAGGCGCCCGCTGAGGAGAGACACTATCGCGTCACTTGATCGACTTCGACCAATGGGAGCACGCCAAAATTTAGCGTTGTACCATAAAGGCCAATATTGATACCAATACTTATGCTTGCGGGAGAATTAATTTTTGTTTTTTCGATACTGCATGGCAAAGTTATTGCATTTACAGGAGTTGCCGACGTATCCTCCCCCTGCATCAGTCTTCCTATTAATTAGGTTTGTCAAATTTGGTTTCGTTTTCAGCAGGAAATATTTTCTGCAATTGAAAGCCTAGGCTTAGTCTCTTAGTTGTTCTTGGTTCGTTTGAGCCTGGAAGCTTCCTTAAGCGATGAAGTCACTACACTAACCTTAGGGGAGTAAGCTTTAAAACTGGTGAGACCACATCGACAAGACGTTGAGAGTTGCCGGATCTTAAGTAGACCTGGATCAGTAAATCATTTGAAGTAAAAAAATATACGGTAAGACTGATCCTTACGACAGTTAAAGGAAGACGCAAAAGTCGAAAACAGAAAATTTGGATCTACTGTATAAAGTAAAAAATATATGTTCCCCCTCTAAGTACCTAAGGTTACAAAAAGATTGCTCAATGACATTCATGGCTCTCGATTTCAGACAACAGTGATCTTAAACAACCTAGCCAAGGCTTATGCGGAGAGCGGAAAGTATGATCTGGCGGAAGAAATGGCTAAAGAAGCAGTACGAATTGCCGAACAGACACAAAACACCCATCTGTCACGCTTCGTGGCCAATCTAGGAACCATCCTCAACTTGGAAGGTAGCTTGGTACATTATGTACTTAGTTTTTGACCTGGCCCCAACCCTAGACGGTGATCAGTCTCTCTTTTTATCCAAGGTGCCTTCACACGTTGACGTTTGACATTGCTTAAATTTTACCTGCGCTTTCAATTTACGAGCGATATAGTCGCACAAGGAATTTGGCCGCTAACTAATATATGAAAACTTAGTATTGGAAGGATCTTTTGGAAGAGTATAGTTGGCGTGTGTCAACACTACCACAACAGTTGGGAGACATGTCAGCAAACCATGGGCTACAATTAATGTTAGCTCTATTTTAGTCAACTTTTTTGTCAAAATTAATATATGAAAGACAAAATATGAACTGCGGTATAAACATAAAATGAGTGGAGTTATCTTCGCGGTGTAGCAATTTTACCGTTATAGCCCCAATGTCAACATGTTCTCCTCAGTGCTCTCCTTACATTTCCTGGGGTATTTGTTGAGAGAATTTGATCATACATCAAGACATTTTATCTTTGGTGATCATGTTCCTAGTTCTCTTGACCTGTATGTTTCATCACGTAGTGATACATGTATTGTAATGAGAAATTAGATGCTTGTCACTGCTGGTGCTATTAGCGTCAAGAAATGGCTTTTTTATTCTTGAAATTCTTTTTTCTTTCGCTCTTTCTTTTTTTAGGCTACGCTGCGAAGATAATTCTCCACATTTTAACCTTTTGTGTTACTTAACTCGCATTTGACTTGTGAACAGTGTTGGTCACTTCCAGCCATTCAAATTCCGGTACTGATCATATGATTTTACATCATCTAAGCAAGATAGCTTCGACCGAGGAAGAAAGTTGAACGAATCATCCGAAGTTACTTTTTTCTTTCTTTCTTTTTTTTTCAGGTAATGTTTCAAAAGCAAAGGAAGCTCTCAAGAAAGCGCTAAAACTAGCGGACGAGGCGAAAGACGAAGAAACAAAAGAAATGATAAATAACAGTCTGACGGAGATGGACAGATAGAACAAAAGTGACTCGTTTGACCGCGCTCTCTCACGCTCTTGTTGGCTCTAGCGCACTCTAAAGGGCGCGTTCACACGACAAACTAAACTTTACAAACTCGTGTTGGCAGATTCAAGCTGGAGTGACCGTCGCAAGAACAGTTGGAGAACATATGGCAAACTGAAATGAAGGAGTGACAATCGCAGCTGTAATCGCAATTTAAGCAATTGCGAAGTAAGCTTTTTTCGGGCTTAATTCGCAATTGCTTAAATTGCGATTACAACTGCGATGATCACATCTTCAATTCATTTGTATTACTGCAGTTCCCATCATTTTCATTCTATAGACAAAAAGAAGTAGTCCCTATTCTCGCCAACTTTTTTGTATTGGCAAACACGCATTTGACATGTGAACGGTTGTTAAACACGTGTTGTTCACTCTCAGCCAATCAAATCTCGCCTTGACTCTTCACGCGATTCTACGTCAAACGTACAAAATGGTGTTTGCCGAAAAAGAACACCGAACGACTTACTGGTTTATCGAGAAGTTCAACTCTTGCATGTCGGATTTATTTGGCAGTATACAAAGACAAGATCACCCAATAGAACGTCATTAAACCAACCGCCACCAAACTGGGTTTGAACAGCAGTTTCGCGTTTGTGGAGGTTTGTCGCGTGAAAGCACGAAATTGGTTTTTTTTTTTTCAGTTTATACTTTTTCACCTCCTTTTACAGTTTGGCAGCACGAGTTTTGCCGTGGACAAACTTGTCTTGGCAAACTAAGTTGGCTTATGGTAAAGTCACCACAAAACTACAACAACATATTGGAAAACTATTGGTGAAATTCTGGACTAGTCTATTCTCCCGGGGGGTGGGGGCACTCCCATGTATGGCCTATACTGTACAGGGATGTGCCGCTGGACAGGGTATGGTTCTGGCCTCTCTGTAATAAACAATGTATATAATTTTTTATGCGAGTCTGTCCTAAACAGGGTCTGAACTTGTCCTAAGCAGGGTATGGTCAGTACGATTGTCGTTGCTAAATATGGCGTATACGGCATAAAGCTGGTCTTTGAAACACTTTAAAATTCTGTAAAACAAGATAGTGTGAATTTTATCCCAAACAGGGACCTAAACTGGAGGGTGTTGTCCTAAAGGTTGGTATTTTAGAGATTTTTTTGTCCTAAACAGGGTCAGGGTTTCAGACGCTCAGCGGCACTCCTATGCCCAAACATGGATCAAGTTACCCCCCCCCCCCCCCCGGTCTTTTCTCGGCCAACTATTAATGCTCCAGTTCTCCAGGCTTCGAGTTATCGAGTTTAACTGTCAGTTAAAAGGAAAGCCATAAACGTCACTTATAAATTGCTCTTTATTTGCTTTGTATAATCTACTTCTATACACGGAATTAATATTATGCGCTTTAGACAAACAGTAACCAATGAAAAAGTCCAGAGGAAACATTTAGAAAATTGCGTTTATATGCAGACGAATCCTATTCTTAATTTTTTTTCCTTAAAAAACGCTGGTTTTGCTAATCCTCGAAGATTGGTTTTACAACCGGCAGACAGTCGTGCTCGGAAAAATCAAAAATGGGCGAGAGAAAATTGCCGAATTAAAGTCGCGAAAAATAATCCGCAACGTTTCTTTCCGACTTAGCCGGGGCCGGACTATCTTCCCAAGAGTTTCATTGCATCCTTTACAAAATTTCAAAATACAAATTTCTAAGTGTTCGCTTTAGTTTGGTTTGACTGAGCGTTATACTTGGTTAAAAACTTGCGCTGAACGCACTCGAAGTCTCTAATCAATAACTTAACAACCAATCCAGAACAATAACGAAACCAATCGTGATACGGTTTACGCGTGTTTTCCCTCGCCTCAGCGATTCTTTTAGCATTAGTAACTTTAACATGTATCTTGCAGAATTTTCAGTTAATCGTTCGCTATGACAAGAATATTTTAATTAGAACTTCTCGTGTTGCATCGTAACCTTGCGGTCCTCATTTTCAAGTTTCGAAGGCCGTACCTGAAAAACAAAAGACAGTTAAAATATGAACAACTTATTACAAAGAGTGACCAAATTTAGAAAACCATACATCGAGTTTTTTTGTTTCCTAAAACGTGTCCTTGTCAAAATGTTCTGACAAGCATCTAGCCTCCAGGGCGGGGCATTCTTTGGGCTCAGTTGTAACGCGACTCCTGAAGGAGATTTGGATTGTGTGACGAGCCCTAAGAACGCTTGCGTTGGAGGCTTAAAAGCGTCTCGATCAGTTTTGTGTGGGAAATCCCCTTAAGGTGAATTTTCACGCCTACTTCAAGGTCTGTTAAACTTTTAGATAATTTTACGGAACCATTTCACCCTCTCGGTTTTATCGCAGGTTTAGTATTTAGGGATAGCAAGGGCAGAAAGGCTGGACAATAACGCAGGTAACGAGCTTTTGCGGCGTGCTATTCAAGTATGCATGAACGCTCAAAAATTGTTGCAAAACTGGTGAAGTGGCAGTGCTCAGGGTTTTTTTTTTATCTCAAACAGCGGGTTTTTGCTCTGAAGTGTTACTTGTATGTGTGTGTCTGTATGTGTAAGGGAGGGGGGGGGGGGGGGAGGGGGCGAATCCAAACTTCCCGATTTCCGTACCTTTGAACCCGGTTCCCGCCCCGTTTTGGTCGGCTCACGTCTTTTCGCCCTCTTTGGATTGCGAAATATTACGCAATGTTTCTTTCTTTCCCTGTTTCTTACGCTTCCCGCCAGCCGTCCCTTCCACTTACCTGCTGTAAGTGGGAAGCAAGCATCCCACTCGCGCTTCTCGATCCCTTCTTTACCATTCTGTTCACATGACAACAGGAAGCCGTAGATACATGGCTCATAATTAAGCACGTCAGCAAAGACTCGGTCGATCTCTTCTGTGTCAAGTACATCGTTCTTGTTCTTGTCGATGTAATCAAATTCCCACTGAATAGTAAGAAAAAATAACAGTAAGAACCAACGCTATGTGAGTGCGATTTTTTGCGATGTTTAAGTGAAGGCGATTTTTTGCAGAGTGCACGAAACGACAAGGCTGCATTGAGGTTCTCTCAAGGGCACTTTGACGTGTCACATCACATGCGAGGTACTCAAATCGCAACACCATCGAGAAAACTCCAAGAAATCACCGCAAAAAAATCGTCCGTAGTTTTCAGAGGTAATTTTAAATCGCAAAAAAATCGCCTGTGGTCTTGACCCCCATACTACACCTTAGACTCGATTTCCGCAGCTCTCTCTGGTCCTGGACTCCACCCAGATAGCGGGCTCAATTTTCCCGAACAGCGGCTGGTAATCGAGCCTAACCACACCCCTGCCCCTTAGGTGTGTTTCTGGAGCATCCTCGTGACGACTTTCTTCGGGGAGGGGGGATGGGAGGAGAATACCCCCCCCCCCCATTCCTTGTAGTTAGGACCTCTTTTCGTTTATCTTTCATTGGATTGAACTGGAAAGCTGTATGAAAAATGGGCGACTTCACGACCCCCCAAGGGAATAGGTGAAGGGAGAAGAATGGCGAACAATTTTTGCAGACAGGGACTTCTTTTCCTTCCCCTATTAGGGGGTCAGTCTGATATGTTACGAGAGAAAATATGCTCTGTCTACAGTTGGTCTGAATAGCATCCAGTGGTCCCCCCCTCCCCCCCCCGCTGGAAATGGAATGGAATTGCCTACCGACAGGATTTCTTTTCGTTCATCTGCAGTAAGAGAGTCGGCTCGAGCTGAGAGATCCAGCGAGTAGGAAGGATCGATTGAGTGCTGTCGAGCGATCATAATCCACTCTAAGTAACGGCTGGGAAACTGCAGGATATGGTCATCTGGGCAAACGTTTTCAGCTGCAAGAGAAATACATGCGTCACTGAGAAAATACTCTAAACTGTGCTGTAAAACAGCATAGATGCCAAGCCCCTGCAAGTCATAGGGCACTGTATGTTCTTCCGCCACAGCTAATGGCATTTTTTTTGCAACAGCCAGAACGACAGCAAAGTAAAATAAACTTGCGCGCTCACCCCAGCCACCCAACCCTAGAGCGTGGCAAACTCGCGAGTGGAATGATCTTATATGTCGGGAATACATGGCCTGCAAACTTTTCAGTCATGCCGTCCACTCGTCTTGATTGGAGGCAAAAGAAAGAAGAAGTTGTGTCGAATCTAATTAGATTTCAGGCTGGTGAGATAGCGATAGTCTGCCTTTCTTTTCCTTGAGGTGGCTCGATCGAGTTTTTGAGTGACGATACCTCTCAACTTTAAGCAACTAGTGTACCACAGTGAACAACCCAATAGAAAATCGATCGTTACTGCTGTCCTAGAAAAAGATGAAAGTTTTACATAAGGTACGTTTCATCGAAATCGGAGTTACCATAGCAACGTAATGACGTCATCCCCCATTTTACATGAGAGCCAATTACTTGTCACCAAGAGACAATTCTGGGAAGCGCTCGACTGGATCTTCGACCTGACATATTTTTCTTCACGTCTACAAAATTTGAAGAATTTCTATGAGAGCGTTTTCGAGAAATTTTCGGGTGAAGTTTTAAGGTGTTAAAAAACAACAAAACCAAATAATTTTGAACTGTTATTGAAAAGTATGTCCACAGCGACTTGATGAAACAACATTTTGGTTTTAAATGAATGTTATGTCATCTAATTGCTTTATGTGAAAATTTCGGGGAAATCGTTCCATTTGGTTTTTAGAAACGTTGGCTTGAATATGAACTGGTTTAGTGTGTTACGCGGCTTTTTTATCAAAAATCGACCCTACACTTATTAAAATGATTATGAATTAAAAAGCGGTAGATGAATTTTTTTAAAACTTTGCTTTCAAGGAGAATAATCAATATTCAATACAATCCCCGAGTCTCAAACTCACTGAAACGTTGTAAGGGTATCAATTTAAAGCCTAAACTCAGGAAATTATTGGACTGAATTCTACGCCAGTGGCTTGTTGCTCTTATTTTGCATCTCCATTGTTTCGAATAGGCAATTGTAAATTTCAGTACATCATGAATTCATAACGCTTGATTGCTTTCCGAATATGTTCCGAAAAACGTGCTAATGTATCAGGTCAGCATTACAATAACAATGGACAGGCTGACAGCAGTGAGTGCAAACCTCAAGGTTAGCAGTAAGCGCAAACTTCGGTTAGCAGTGAGTGCAAACGGAAAGCTGCTGTGCTCAGTCAGTGTTCCAGATAAATTTTTATGGCAAGGAGTCAACGAAAAATTTAAACAGGTCAGTAGACGTGGGTCTCCCCCAATCTTATCCCAGTCTCAGCACGTTTTCGGAACATCTTCGGAAAGCAACCAAGCGCTATATGAATTCATGGTGTAGTGAAATTTACAATTGCAAGCCGATTCAAAACAATGGAGATGCATAATGAGAGCAAGAAGCTACTGGCGTGAAAATCAGTCCAATATTTTCCTGAGTTTTGGCTCAAAATTGACAGCTTTATAACGTTTCAATGAATTTGAAACGCCTGGATTGTATTGAATATTGATTATTCTCCTTGAGGACAAAGATATAAGAAAATTCATCTAGCGCTTTTTAATTCATAACCATTTTAATAAGTGTGATGTCAATTTTTGATAAAAAAGCCGCGTAACACACTAAACAAGTTCATATTCAAGCCAACGTTTCTAAAAATCAAATGGAACGATTTCCCTGAAATTTTCACACAAAGCAATTAGATGATATAACATTCATTTAAAACCAAAATGTTATTTCATCAAACCTTTGTGAGCATACTTTTCAATAACAGATCAAAATTGTTTTGTTTTGTTGTTTTTTAACACCCTAAAACTTCACCCGAAAATTTCTCGAAAACGCTCTCATAGAAATTCTTCAAATTTTGCAGACGTGAATACAAATATGTCAGGTAAAGATCCAGTCGACCGCTTTCCAGAATTATCTCTTGGTGACAAGTAATTGGCTCTCATGTAAAATGGGGGATGACGTCATTACGTTGCTATGGTAACTCCGATTTCGATCAAACTTACCTCATTTAAAACTTTCATCTTTCTCTCGGTCAGCAGTAACGATCGATTTTCTATTGGGGTGTTCACTGTGGTACGCTAGTTGCTCAAAGTTAAGAGGTATCGTCACTCAAAAACCCGATCGAGCCACCTTAAGTCATTCTCGTTAGGGGCGGACCATTTTATTGGTCAGGTGAAGGGGGCAGGGGGGGTTGAGCAATTTTCTGTCAGAACCCTATGGGCTTCTGTTTCTGCCCGATTTTTTTTTGGCCGGGGGTGAGGGGGAAGGAATCAAGTAAAACATTTTGTATAAGTTTTCTTTCACTAGTTTGCAAGATATCTTTTCCTTCCGTTCGCTGCACACGATGCTTTTTGCCCTGCAGGACTTTCCTCCCACCTTACTCAAAAATAAAATACACCCTTGCTTTGTGAACTTACAGGAAAAAAAAATTGTTGTGTGACCAGCGTGACGGCTGATTATCTACGCATTTTGCGGAAGTTTGGCCCGATCCCAGGGAAAAACTGTCGCCATCTTGTTCATGACATGAAAATAACGAGAGGACGCAAGGCAACCTCGTTCCCAGGACTTTTTCCCTTTTTGCCTCTCCAAATTCAAAAAGGGAAAAAGTCCTGGGAACGAGGTTGGACGCAAGGCACAATTGGAAGTTGTTCACAATTTGCAATTCGTTCTGGTGCTGACTGCTCTAGTTATCATACCGTCTGCAGGACAGCTTCCCTGATTCTTGACTCTCATGGTAAGGTCGTGAGCACATCCGTACTTGTGCATCTCACAGCGGCTGTTGAATGCGTTGTTATAGTAACTGCATACAGGTTCAGACACTCCCGCTGGACAACTGGTTGGACATTCACAAGTAGTGTACCTCTTGCCATCATCGCTGTCCGTGTGCGGGACACACAAGCGGCCCCTCGGACAGATTATACCCTTACATACGTCATCCTGGCCTTTTACCACCTTGAAAGAAAAACGTAGGTCCGCAATGTGTACATGTATCAAGGGTACAAGGGGTGGCTATACTATCAAGATAAGTGAAGGATGGGTTGCAAAAGGTACCAACATCTTTTTAGAAGTTCAGTGGGTCCTGTCCGTGTACAAACGTTTTGACGGATTTGTTCAGGGCGTTAACTGAAGACAGGACGAAGAGAATATTGACGACAAGAAAGAAGTTCGAGAACCTGAGGGTGGGGGAGTGATTCCTTTTTCGTTCCCTCAGTTTAACACAATTTAAGAGGACTTGGAGCACTCCTCTTTTCTTTCAGAATCGGAGGAATAAGAAGCGAGAGGTACGTGAGCTCACTTGAGAAATGCCTGCGAGTTCCCACGTCTGTCGTGAGCACGCGCGTGTCACTGTCTACTCGTGGATCCCTGCAAAGAATACAATCCCTGGAACATGCCTCACAGACCGCCTTGTTCACGCTGAGAGCAACACTTCATTAAGTCCATTAAAGGAGGAGGTTTATCGCGCCTGGCCGTGAGTGGACCACCTTGAATGTTGCATTTACGGAGAAAAATGACTCTAACTAAATCGATTTTTTCCAGCAACCATAATACCATTACAACACAATGACATGAAAGTAAAGCTGTGTTAAATTATGAAGTCGATAGGTCGAGTTTCTGTGACAGCGATACCCTTTGAGTTTTTACTGTAACTTAATTACAAGTGGGTTCATGGCCAAAAGTATGTCCCCCATAAGATTAGGGATAATTAATCCTATTTAAAAAGATGATCTAGAAAGTGTTAGAACATGGTTTATAAATAGAGGCAACCCGTGATTTCGTTTGCAAATGAAACTTGAGACGAGAGTTCAGACACTAGTGCTGTGGCGGTTTAATTTCTGGAATTTAATAGTTGTTGCAAGTTTCTATAATAGGAAGCCTTTTGCGTCTTGTTCGCATTTTCACGATGGAAAAAGGGACGAACATATCTCCCAAGAGTTTAGGTAGCTCACTTAATAGCATTCAATTCAAAGTCGTCGAAATGATTGTAACTATACAGCTCAGACAAATTCGATTCATCCAACGTGCTACCCCGCAGGAACAGGAAGGTTCTTCTCGGAATATTCTGGATAGGAGTGTGCCAAAACTTGTCCCTTTTTCAGACCAAAACATCTAGTTATCCAATACCTGTTTCCAGACCTCGCCTCTAAATACTTTCAGATCTGTCTGCAAAAACCATACTCTTGACTTTCAGATTAAAATGCTTAATATTCATTCCCATTTTCAGACCAAAAAGCGGCCAAAAAGGCTAAAAAACAATACTCCTTTTAATAGGGCGGCGGATACCTGTAGAGATTATATAAGAGGGTACCTTGAGCGGTTACGTACCCTTTGGTACCGGGTCCCGGAGAAACAGGGAGTGGGAGGGGGTAGACTTCCCCAGCGATCCTAACGTCATTGTAACGTGTATGGTTTTTGAGCCGCGTTGGTTTAAAATATGAAGTGGAGTCTGTCTATTTTGGTCGGTCTGAAATAAAGAATAGTTGCCTACTAATCTCAATTGAGCCAGAACTTTAACAATCCTGAATTTTCCAGTCCCAAATGATTTTTTGCCACTTGGGATTGTAAAGGGGCAAGATGTTAGGAGCTATAGGTAAAATATGGTAGGAAACCTCCGGGGGGGGGGGTACTCCCTTATATAGCCTATACGGGGATGTGCCGCTGAACAGGGTATGGTTTTTGGCCTCTCTGTCCTAAACAGAGTATTTGTTTTCGTGCGAGTCTGTCCTAAACAGGGTATATAATTTCGCGCGAGTCTGTCCTAGTTGTAAACGGGGTATTGCATGTCCTAAACAGGGTAATAAAATTCAGGTTGTTGTCCTAAACAGGGTATGTATTGTAGGATTTCTTTTTGTCCTAAACAGGGTCAGGGTTTCAAACCCTCAGCGGCTCACCTATACCCAAATATGGGTCGAGTACCCCCCCCCCCCCAGGGAGGAAAACGGATATATTTATTTGGGGTTAAATAGGTGTAGAGTTTCGAGGTATGAGGGGAACATCCCCGCGTCCAAAATTCGGAGGGGTAATGTCAGTTGGCGGAGCTCTACAATACGTACCCAATGGATTTGGTCCTATCTACATTTAACTACATTGATTGTGGATAGTATTCCAGGGTACGGACGATGAAAAAAATGCTTTTAACCTAGTACTTTCCCGTAGTAATGATTATTACCGGGTATGTTGTACAAGCTGGTTCTAAAATTGAGTCTAGATGAAATCAACCACTAAATCAACGCTACCGTAGAGGAGCGCTTTCCTGTGGTGTTGTTTATTATGTTGTACAAGGTTGTTCCAACTTTTGAGCCTATGAATGAAATCCAAAGTGCGACCATGAGGGTACCCTACACTTTTTACGTGAAGCGTGATTGGGGCTATTTGTTTTCCCGTGAAACGTGATTTTAGGTTTCATTTATTCGTGATTCGTGAATTCCCAATTTTGAAATCTTTTCACGTGCACGCGATTGCAATTTTTGACTTATACGTGACCCGGGAACGAAGGGTTGAATTAAACGTGTTTCGTGAATGATCGTGTTTTGCGTGAATTAATTTCTAGTTATTTTAGTGTTCTGGTGAATGTACCTCTTTGTTTTCAGCGCTGTGCGCTTTGAAGCGGGACTTTCAAGAGTCAATTTCAGAGCATAAACAGTCTAATAAGGTTAGAGAATGTGAACATATTAATCTGTGAATTTGTTTTTTTATTTTTATATTTTTACGTGAAACGCGATGACCTAGATTTTTGCGTGAACGTGAAAGAATGTTGGCTATTATTCGTGACGCGTGAATGGGCTCATTATTTTTACGTGATTGAAATTTTGAAAGTGGTATAGGGGACCCTCGACCATCAGTTGAAAGTGAAAGCTAATTTCCCATGTCCTATTAAAAAAAAAAAAAAAACTTTTTAAGACAGTGGTTCAGTTGCTGACCATATTTTTACCGCAGTATGTGCAGAATATAGAATAACAAGAATAAATATAGGTTAGTTTTTCGCGCAATGTTCGATACCAAACAATTTGTTTTCTTCATGCTGGGTTTTTCCTAGACTCATAGCAGAAATTTAGACCACCCAAATTATTAGCAGTTGTCTTGAGTATGTGCTTGCTAGCGTTACTGATATGTCGGAGGATGACAAGTACACAAGCTCACAGAAAACCACATGTGAAGGCGTTGAAAGATTCTACGCGGGAGGATTTCGAAAAGTCATTTTCACCTCGAATTTTACAATGCGCACCCCTTGTTAAGCTATTATTATAATTTTTTACATTTAAATTGTTACGCTTTAAGATGCCGACTCTTTACTGTACCAAGAAAAAGCCGACTGTTTTTAAATTTAGCAATAGACATTCAACTATTGTCTTGCGAAAAGCACGCTATTACAGACAAACCATACCACGGACAGAGTTGATGTCCTGGTTTACTGAAAACAACTCCTGCTCTTCTGGACAAGTAGGAAAACGAGGACGCTTTGTTATAGCGAAAGTACACTGTTATGCTTATTTTCCACCAAAGAATTAGCTTCCTTGCAATGTGACCTTTCGCCATAAATAGCCGGCGGTGAAGGCGAGCGGTAAGCACTGTCAGATGCGGCTTAGATCAAAAAAAGCAAACAAACGTGTAAAATGGACCCGGGGGAGCACCACTTCAAAACTTTCTTGTGGGGATGGACAGGATGTGCAGCCCGCCCCCCAAAACCCTTACCCATTTCAAACTAAAATGATGATGTACAATTGTTCCTACCCTCATAACAACTGAACGTTTTTAAAGATCAATACCCATTTTCAGACCTGAACCTTACCCATTTTACCCATTTTCAGACTAAAACGGCTCACAAAAACCATACCCATCGTTGCGATACATACCTATATAGATTATATCAGGGAGTTCCCTTCGGAAATGCCGGGATCATACCAGAATGAATTTTTTTCAGGAGCGCGCCAGCAAAGGAAAGCGCGCAAACAAACTACGAAATGCTTCATGGGTCCGAAAAGGGAGAGGCGTATTCTAGAAACACGGTGAATACGTTGTTACACAAAGCAATAAAGTGAGAAGAGTAGAAGGCATACGCCAGGAGCCCATTACTCCTGCACACGCCGATTTTTATCTCCCGCTTCTCCAGGCTTCGCGCGCGGCAGAACCCACCACTCGAGACCACAAAGAAGGTTTGTAGAAAAAGACCCGGAGAGAATAGAAATTCTGAACATTTATCAAAATATTGACATTCCATGGTCAGTGACATTTTATGTGTTATCCTTTTGTTTTCTCCTGATTATACCAGACAGTGGGAAATACTCCGACAATGACCGAATTATATTTTACCAAAGAACATTTTTCCTGTTTCTTCACAAAAAGGGTGTTCCTTACTTTAATTTGTCAACAAAATAAGCTGCTAATAAATTTTTTCAGTGTTTCCCCATAGGTTTTTACTGTTCATTTTACAGGAGCTTTGTGTTGTTTTCGTAAGAATAATTTTACTAAAGGGTCAGGTGAAAGAAGTTAATTATTACACATGAAATGTCAAAAGAGTGTATGTAGGATTTGCGCTGTTTGTACCAGCGCATATCTTGTTTAATTGTGCTTAGACAATTTCCCCACAATTTACTCCCAGTTTTAATCATGAGGAAAGCTAAATACTTGAGAGAGTGATTGTAAATAACCTAAGAATTCCATTAATTTTGAATTCTGGTCCATGCATTTACAGCTGCAAAGGATTCAAGTTGTTGACTTCTGAGAAGATAAATACCACCTCATATCTCTATCTTTAAAGACCTGTAGTTATCCAGGATATAACAAACCGGTAGCCACATAAATTGGAAAGTTAAAACTTGGTTAAACCGATTCTCGCTTTATACCAGTTGTCATCGAGGAATATCCGCCTTAGCCTTTAATATATACTAATCCATGAACCATAAGTGTTCCAAAACAGATACATTCAATCTTTTCTTACCCGATAGACGCTTGATAAACATAGCAACGTTACAAGCTGGAGAAGTCCCCGCATTTTGCACTCAGTTACTTCTCTACGCCCTCCGTTCGCTCTACCGGCGTGCGAAGTGATTGAAAACTAAACCCGATTCGCGTTGAAGTGATTTCCTTTCGCCCGTTCACACAAGGAGGCGTTGACCGGCTAGCAGTTTAATGTAATATGAGAGACTTTTGCATAATCAGCGGAAACCCTGGCTTGAAAGCCGTTCGATGAAATCTTTTCAAACCACGTTATCTGATCTTAGAGCGAGATAATCTTAGCTTTTAGAAGTACTCCCGTGAGATATTTCATATATTTAGCTATCGTGTTAAAACGCCATGTTTTTTTGACAGCGAGTAGATAACAGTTTGATGTGACTGGATTATAACTCCCAGCGCTCCCAAAAAGTCTAAAGTTCTACATTTCAATTAATAATATTCTCAAAAACAAACACCAACGATGAAACGTTCAACTGAAGAGCTTTCATTTATATGATCACGCTGTTGGATTTCATCCACAGACTTAATACATGATTCGAGCTAAGTGACTCTTTATCAAGTGAAGGCATTTGAGTTTTATCTCGCTGCCTTGACTGTCGAACCCTTAATTCTGTTAATTCCTTTGTTCACCTTTGCTTCTAGACTGCTCCGTTTAATAAAAATCTCTTCGAGGCACGAACACTTTGATGTAGTTAAATTCCACAACAGAAAAAATTTCTTTCTCCAGTTCGGTCGTTACTGATCGACACCGGCCGTTTCAGGATAATTGCTTTACCGTACGTCCTTTGCTTTTTTATCGCCAGAAGGTCGCTGATAGACAAGAACTGAGATTTTTCTAAGTACATTTTTTTCATACTTATCGTTTTGAGATAACCTTGATGTTCTACATTACACTACCCTCCTTTATTTCAAAACATAGTTGTAAACACAAACTTTGAAAACAGTGACAGGAAATTTGGCCCGCGAACGCGGGAAAACAACTTTCCTTTCTTCTCTCCGGGGCGCTAATCGATCAAAAATAAAACAAGTTCAGAAAAGCTGAAAGGTCTTAACCTTGCCAAGCTGATGGAATATTAGCAACCTAATGAACTCGACAAAAATTTGAGCTGTTTGTTTTCATTTAAAATGTCAGTAGTACTGTGAGAAAATACTCTGTGGTAAGTGAATGTAGATCAAATCTACCACTTTCCTTATGTGCTTGAAGGACCTTCGAGTCTCCCAATGTAGGTAGAAGCAAACTAACAAACCAAAAAACCCGCATTCAAATGAAAGCAAATGAGTAGTACTTAATTTCCTGTGGTGTTGTTTGTTACGCTGTACAAGAGGTGCTTCTAGACTTTTGAGCCTGTTGCTGGAATGAGAGCTACTGAGCAGACCTTTCCGGTGAAGTTGTTTGCTTAACAATGTTTTGCAAAATGAAATGTCAGATTTTTCCACTTTTAAAGTCATTCAATTTTGGGTGTGAATGATGAAGTGACAAAAATCACATTTTCCCCTTTCCGCCTCAAGACCACCCTAATTTAATCAAAAAACCAGACTCTTGCTGCCATAATTTGCCAGCAGAGTACTTAGTCTATTCGCCTACAGAATCTGTTTTGATTTTAAAAGCAAAGCACTTAGCTATTAGCACTACAGACACGACCTTTAACAAAAGGACTTAGGAAAGACGCGAAAATGTGACTTCCTAAGGGACTGTTCGTTATTTATGGCTTAGGGGGGGTCGGTGATTTTCAACCAATTCAGGCATATGAAAAATTTACCCCTCCCCGAAAGTGGGTATTTTAAAAAATTACCACCCGTTTATGTGACAGTTTCAAAATTTTACCCCCCCCCCCTCCCCTACCCTCAGGACGCGACGTGGTTACAATTGCGAAATTGCGTATAACATGTGTTCTAGCCGCGTGCCGATAAACCAAAATCAAGTGCAAGGTCATTTGTGATCGTACAGTATGGAAGCAGTCAGCAAGGAAAGTAAATTTGCAGCGCCGGTATTAACGTGCGCCCAGAGAAGATCCGATTCGTGAGAGCAATCAACGGTAGGAAAGTTTGTAAGAAGTTCATTGCAAGGCTTGAACCAGTTTTGCTGTTTGAGGATGGCTATATACGTACGCACTACAATACTGTAAACTACAACTGGTCCTGGCAAATGACACGTGTGGGTTTTGCTAATATTAAATATCAGATTGCATGTATTTTAAAGGGATTTAATAAGTAATATATTGGAACCTTTAAATAACGCTACTCCACGTCACATTTTCTTGGCTTTTCAAACTATAAAGACTAGGTTCTTTGGAAATAGAATTCTCGAAACAGAGATCACATTTTTAACTGTCTGCAAAACGGCTACACAAGTGTTGAAACACACGGTTTCTAAAAGTTTACCCCCCTTATTTCTACTGTATTTAAAAAAAACACCCCCCCTTTTTCATTGATTTTGAAAATTTTACCCCCCCCCCCCCACTCTAAACACCGGCCCCCCCTTAGGCATAAATAACGAACAGTCCCTAACTCAGTCGAAGCCCGCGGGTGAGCTACTCTCGGGATTAGAGTTCTCCCGCGCGCTGTCCCGTTGCACTGAGCCGTTCCGGTTTCTTGAAAGCCCTGAAAGTTTCCGGGCCGATTTTGGGCTAGCCAGCGTGCAGACGTCTCCTTTTTCCTTTACTTCACACGGAAAACAAAGGAAACAAAGGAAATAGGAGACGTCAGCGCGCAGGCTAATTTTGGGCACGATGATTCACACTGTATCTTTTAAACAAAGAATTTTGTAAGCATTACGACTCTGCTGTTAGTTAAACATTTCTTATCTTTTAAGTCCTGCTGAAATAACAGCTTTGTAGAATGTGTGGTTCATATTTTTACAAAAAGTTTTTCGGGGCTTTTGAGAAACGCGTTTCTCGTTCGTGCCGAGAGAGTTGTCAGTAGAATGGCAAAGCCATAAGGAGTATTTCTACTGTGGCGTGATTTTCCTGTGCTTGCAGTGAATATATTAACTTCAGCGCGGTTATAATAATAATAATAATAATAATAATAATAATAATAATAATAATAATAATAATAATAATAATAATAATAATAATAATAATAATAATAATAATAATAATAATATAATAACAACTTTATTTCATGAGGGTAAAACACATTACAGTTAAAAAATTGACTAACCTGTGGCCGTCTATAAAAACGTTACATAATATATTGAAAAAATGAAAGGAAACGCTAAATAAATTGAAAACTACATATAAAAGGTACGAAAAGGAGATGAATTTTATAAGACTAGTTTACGATAAAATGCTCTAGGTCAGCGTTCATGGCAGCAGTGACTTGTATACGCTCTCATAAAAGATTTAACATCAGGGCAGTCTTTTCGGGTTTTAGGGTTCTACAATGAACCCCGATCGACGAAGCGCCAAGGGACTGGCAAAATGTGTACTTATTTCAGGCCGAGTTCTAAGCTAAAGAATATTTCTTTTTCATATTTTCAAATCCGAGTAGGAAACAGTTTTGGTACCGGGGAAATTAGATGTGGTCGCTTACGTGTGACGAAGAGCTTGGACTATACTTTAAAAACAACAATAACAACAACAACAACAACAACAACAACAACAACAGCACTTGTCATATTTTTTTTTTTTAATTTTCGAGCGATGTTTTCCATAGTTTTGCCATCTGTACCACTGGATCGGCACAATTACCTCAAGAACGGTTTCGGGATTTCCAGTTTCCAGTTGAGTGTTGTAAAACCAAAAACAAAGTAATTACTTTGACCAATCACAAAACACGATGAACCAATCAGAACTCGAAGAAAATACACGTAACAGGCCCCGATCGAGCGCGGGAAACACGTGCGAACATGCGAACAAGTCGTGATTGGTTCCAGTTTTACTTCTGATTGGTCGAGAAAGTGGGACGGGTTTCTTTGCAAATCAACCACAGAGCGTAGAAAAAACAACAAACGGTAAACAAAAACAAAACAAACAAGAATTACATCACTCAATTGAGAACCGCTCTAAGTTTCGGAGGTAACAAATGCACTCAATCGTCTACTCATCAACAAAATTGGGACAACGCGAAAACAAACGCAGGTATGTTAGTATTACAACAACAAAGCTTTTGACTTGTTTGAGTTAAATTCCAGTGGATCAGATAAATGGGTAAATAAAACATCAAGATTTGCTTCTTTACACGTAAATAACCTCTTAAATAGAAGAATAACCATATGTAATGCCATAATTTGTATTCTTTACAACTCGTAAAACATTTAAGTTAGGGAAGCAAAAATAGTACGCATAAATAAATAACTTCATGTAAAACTGTAAATGGTTTGAACCCAGGAGTCATATCATAATTCGGTAAATTGTGATCGTCCGGGTGAGTGTAGTCCTGAGAAGGACTGTTTGAGGTGACATTGACTGACGTTTCGACAACCTGAGCGGAAGTCATCATCAGAGTCAAGTGAACTGTAAATCGTCAGTAGATGTTATAAGTCTCTGGTCGTTGTTCTGATTGGTCGACGATCTCGTGATGTTATTGGTCGTCTGTCAGTTAAGCCGTGATGTTATTGGCTGTGAAGACTGTAAACGTGATTGGTGCGTTTCGATCCGTCTTTTGTTAGTCAAATGTCCGTTGGTCTATTGTTAGTCAAATGAGTCAGTTTGTCTATTGTTTGTCTGTCTTGTTATTGTCGGCAATCAGTCGTTTGTAAGGTGCAGGTAGCTGTTGGCAACGGTTCAGTGGTGTTTGTTCTAAGTTAGTAAACTTACCCACATTTCTTAGAACAAACACCACTGAACCGTTGCCAACAGCTACCTGCACCTTACAAACGACTGATTGCCGACAATAACAAGACAGACAAACAATAGACAAACTGACTCATTTGACTAACAATAGACCAACGGACATTTGACTAACAAAAGACGGATCGAAACGCACCAATCACGTTTACAGTCTTCACAGCCAATAACATCACGGCTTAACTGACAGACGACCAATAACATCACGAGATCGTCGACCAATCAGAACAACGACCAGAGACTTATAACATCTACTGACGATTTACAGTTCACTTGACTCTGATGATGACGTCCGCTCAGGTTGTCGAAACGTCAGTCAATGTCACCTCAAACAGTCCTTCTCAGGACTACACTCACCCGGACGATCACAATTTACCGAATTATGAACTTCATGTAAGTACGCAAGGGAGTTTGGGAGAAAATAAAAGTTTCTGTACCCTGGGTTCCTGATTCACCCACATTTCTTTGAATGTTGTATCAAGTTATCTAAGCACAATGCGGGTATCTTCTGTTTCTTTTAAACACTTAACGCATCATGATATGGTAAACTTAATAATAATATATACTTTCAACACTACAATAAATACGCTCGACAAAACATCAGCAGAAAGTACACCACCACCCCATCCCCCGCGTTTCATTCTCGAATTCCCCGCTACCTCTACCTGAAATTTGTTTCTCCGGTTAACGTTTAATACTCAGTTATCAGGGACACCCAACAAGAATATTTTTTAAGGGAAATGCTTTAAATGCCAGTTACTATTTTCTCGTATTGTTTCAGGGAATTTCTAAGAGATAATTGAACAAGCTAATACATGTCGGTCTGTTCAGATTCTTAAGCTAAAAATCTAAGTCATGGAAAATTTAGAGAACGGATTCTTATTCTCCGAAATTCCTAGCTGTTGTAAGCTTTCCGAACATGCTAGCTGACCTTACGTCGCTGACACGAAACGACATATTTGTTCTTCCAAAAACATAAGGTTTCAGTAATTTTTCATGTTGCGAAAGTTTAAGGTGACATTTCGGAAAAGAAAACGCCAGCTTTTCATCACAATTGCGAATTTCCAAGGCGGTTTATTCCTTCCGAACAGATAAAGCTTTCTTCGCGATTATTTCAACTAATTAGCAGAACTATCAGGGAGCTGAATTCGTAAAAACGGCATTACAGTTCAGGAGGAAAAACGAAAATTTAGCGTCGTGTGTTCATGTTCTGCACAAAACTTTTAACTGGGTCATTTCACGTTGTAGTTGTGCACAGAACGACAAAGACATGTACCAACACGTTTAACGCACGTGCAGAGTCATTGTTTTGTTGTCATTGTCTTTCTCGTGGGCCGTCCCCGTAGTGTTTGCTTAAGGTTACTCCGGACCTTCGCGGGTGTCGTTGGGGAAAAAATTCGTATGCGCACCATTTTAAAGGAAAACACGGCAAACTATATATCGTTGGAAAGCTTAATAAATGTAGATTTTGGAAAAATGTCTAAATTGCCGGTTTCTTCAATTCCGCAAAAGAAAATCGCAAACAACCACAAAAATGACCATGTGTCATTTAATTGAATTAATAGGGTATCAAAACCAAGCGCATTGGCAAAATAACTGCATAGTGTTAATCACAACGGATCGATCATCAAAAGTGTGTCAGCATTTTTCGATATTCTGACTGGTTTCTTTTAAATTAATCTGTCAAGTTCGAGTAGCAAAGAATGCGCGATGGGCGTTGCATTGAAGATCGCCACGGGTGAAATATTATACATTTCAAAAATCCCCGACAATCTTTTGTTTCACAACATCTAAGGAATGTCCAGGCCAAATTTCACAGAAATCTGCCGTATTTTGGTACCCTATTAATTCATTTGTTTGCCAGAATGACGCATGGTCATTTTCGCGGTCATTTTTGCAATTTTCGTTTATGGAATTAAAAAAACTGGGAATTCATATTTTTTCTGAAATCCACATTTTTTAAGCTTTCCAACGATGTATAGTTTGCCATACTTTCCTTTAAAATGGCGCGCATACAAATTTCTTCCTGGAAGACACGGGAGGACACCCGCGAAGGTCCGGAGTAACCTTAAGCTGCCTCCTTTTGGCCAACGCAAACTCGCGCTATCTCTACGACGCAAGAGAACCAACATCAACCAAGGGGAATTCCGAGATAGCGGGGGATTCCGGATAGCCGTGATCGATATGGCGAAGGTCTACTATATATCAAACAGGGTCTGGAAGGGGGGGTGCTGATCCCGCATTCCCGGTCCTTTTTTACGAGAATCCCACATCACGCACTTTTTTCATCGCTATCCCGAATCCCGTTTTTTCTTTCCCAAAAACACATTTAAAAAGAATAGTTTCTGTAAAAGCTAATAAATTTAAGATGTAGATTGGCCCTTTCGATTGATATTTTGCGTTCGCCTGTTGATTCGCTTTAGCCGCTATAATGGTTATTTGGGTCGTGACGATTTCCCGAATTCCCGACAGACAGGCAACAATATCCCGCATCCCGAGCCCAAATTTTGGCGAATCCCGCTTCCCTGGTAACAGCTAAATCCCGAATCCCGTCAAAATATTTTGCGTTTTCTCGAATCCCGCACCGTATTTTGGTCAAATCCCGGATCCCGAGAATACCCTTCCAGACCCTGATCAAAGTTACGAGTCCGGCACTGCAGTTATTTTCCTTTGAAGTAAACCCACAATAAGATCAATAGCTTCCGCTCTTCTTATTGTTTGTGCTGTCACGCATTCTGTGAGAGCTTCGTCAAGCAACACTTCAAATTCTTCTTCTTCTGGAGGGGTGTGTAAGAGGCCTTTTTTACTTCCTATGTCCATTAACAGACTGCGACAAACTGTGTAATAATTTTGATCTCGTACGATTCCTTGACAGAGGTCATTCGGGGAAAAGGACAAGCAGTTCTTATCGGTTTTGTCACATTTATCCACCGTCTTCTTGCTTTCAGCTGTAGAAGAGATGATAACAATTTATGTTGGCGACGCTTACGCCCCAGAGCCCAAGCTTGTGAGACTCAACATGTACTCAAGCGTTGAAAAAGAAATTAACATGAAACACTGGTTATTACAGTACAGACTCGTACCCAGTCGCCTTTCTTGTACGCACTGTGGTTTGTGCGTAGGATTTGATGAGTTTGCGGTGCATCAAGGGAAGGACGGAAGAAAACTGCGAGGCTTTGCGCGCCTTCCCAAATTCCAATGTGAAAATGAATAAATAAGTCAGTGGCGACTGGGTACGGGTCTGATTACAGTATACCTTATTACATGAAATTTTCGCGACACGTTTATTTCGCGATTGTGGGGTGCGCATACTTCGCGACACTTAAATTTCGCGATTTTGCGAAAATTTGTATTTTGAATCACTTTATTTCGCGTTTTTGAGTAAGACAATTAACAAAAACGCAACGGATGTCAACAGCGACAAAAATGCAGTTCTCACAATGTCCACATGCAGTTCATGCTTGTACGTGAATTATTGCTCTCGAGTCAATTGACCGCAATATCCATAGCTGTCCATTTACATTGAAAACTCCTTCCTACGGACTCCGAAGAAAAAATGATGTGCACCCTTTATTCCCGCTTTCTCCCATCCTTTCAAGACATGAACCCTCCCCTGTGCGCTGGTGAAAAAGTTATACATTTCCACCAACCAAGTTGCACGAATTGGTTTCAGAACCGAGAGCTTACGTTCGAGTTCGACAATCACAGCTTCAAAGTTAACTCTACTATCCACTTGCTTTTGGACTTCTGCCGAATACCACGTTGCGAACTCGTTCTTGCAATTTTTGACATAATACGAGTCACTTAATTTTCGCGTCATGTTATGTTCGCGACACTTATTGTTCGCGTCACTCTAGTTTCGTGATTTTTTAAAATCGCGAAATTCGCGAAATTAACGTGTCGCGAAAATTTCATGTAGTAAGGTACAAGGGGCGGGACAGTAGAGTGGCTGACTGTAATGATAAACCGTAACCTTTTCGGCAACTGAAAAACTCCCTCTGTGATTGAATGAAACACTGTATTAAATATTGTTACATCAGTTTCCTGTTCCTGGAAAGCCGTTAGTACTTATCAGAGGTTAAATCTCGCTAATCGAGTATTAAAATTTATCGCGCGTACTTAATTTCGCGATTCCAAGAAGACAAAACGGAAAAAGAGCGTTAAATTTCGCGAAAAGGTGTCAACAAAATTTTCTTTTCAGAAACCTTTACAAAGGTAACGAATTATCAACATATACCGTACAAAGGGATTATTTTAGACGGGCACGTTTGACACATTTACGTACACTAGAGACAATCATGCAGTCATTTGGTCGTCCGATAGTTTTGCAGATCTAAACGTCATGCAGATTCTCAAAGGAATCTTCTGGCCGGGAAAGTTTCTTTTCTCCACAAACGGTATTAGGTAGGTAGGTACCAACTTGTTAATAAACAATTATTGGATGAGGTTGAGCAAAATATCGTGATCTGTCATGCAGTGACGAGCAGATCAATTATTTGCCGATGCCGAAGGCAAAGGCAAATAATTGATCTGCGAGACACTGACAAATCACGATATTTTGCGAAATCGAGTTCAATAATTGTTTTATTTCAACAAGAAAATGTGTTCACGCATTTAACCAGCCTGGCTTCGGTGTAGAACAGCTGCAAGTTTCTTTCGACGTAAGAAGCTCCTTTTCGTCGACCTTTTTTTCTTCTACATGTTCTAAATATTGTGGAAAAAACGTTTGCAGCAACGCTAGTTGCTTTCTTAGTGTTATTGCTGTTTTTTTTAATCCAATTAGACAATTAAGATCATTCTCTGTTAACTCTGGAAATCTTGCCATCATGGTACAATTTTAAACGTGGACTGAACAGGTGAATCAACTGCCAACGAGCAGAATTATTTGCAGCAAAACAACGTCGCACCGTAATGCGCATGAGCAGACAATTATCCGTTGGCAGTTAATTGCAGTGACGTAATGGTCTCTCGGCCAATTAAAACGCCGCATAAAATAACATGAGTGATAATAATATTTTATTGATTCATTTGTTTGATTATATATTTCTCACGAGGGTATTAAATTTCGCGAGGATTTTTTTCGCGAATTTTTAATTTCGCGATTTATTTTCAATTCGTGAAAATCGCGAAATTAAGTAGGAGTGAGGTACATGTAAGCGGCGCCAAGCGCGGGAAAATCCATGTGAGCAAGTTGCGGTTGGTTTGGATATTACTTCTGATTGGTCTAGAAAGTGGCGCGAGATTTTTAACCAATCACAGAGCGAAATAAAGCAAAACCAAAGCAAACACAAATTACTTTTGACACTCAACCCACCGTACCGCAAAAGATGGCGACTGCTACATTTATCCATAATTCTTAGCACAGAAAAACCCAAAAACACTCACAAAAACGTAAAGAAAAATTCTAAAGACTTCAAACTTAGCATACACAATGTTGCTAGCACAGGGGCAAATTTATACAAAAAATATCACTTTTCATTTGCCTACTGGCTGTGTTACATGTAGGATAAAAAAGCAATGCTGATTCAACGGTAGGGAAACTGTATATATTTTACCAATATTTCAAAAGGCACAGCCTTTTTCACAGAAAATGACTCTAAGGGCAAAAACGTTACAATTTAAACTAAGGGTATAAAATATTATAAATAAATATTATACCCTTCATTTAAACTGCAACGTTTTTGCCCTTATTTTCTGTAAGACCCTGAAGAAGAAAGTGCCTTTTGAAATACTGGTAAAATATATACAGTTTCCCTACCTTTGAATCAGCATTGCTTTTTTTATCGTATTTGGTTCTTTATTTTTTGCGGATTAGATCCTTTACTAGAGGATCCGGTACTTTTATTTTGTTACAGTGGTCCATAGGAATTGTGGTAAAATGTACGTACAGCTGACATCTTTTTCCGTATGGTGGATTGAAAACTGCTCTATGGTAATGATATTAAAATGGTATTATTATAACACCTTTATGACGATATTATTATTACCTTTGATATTTGATTCTGAAAGATCAACCACCAAAATGTGATTGGCATCTACCAGCTTCACTGTCTTGTTTGCTACACCAAAATTGTCCAGCGCTACTTCTGTCAAATACAATCCCCAGTGTTCTTTATTCTTTGTCAACTGTTTAGCTATCTTGATAACTTCTAGGGCAAGTTTTGCTCTTTTGGTCCATGGCTCAGAGAGAAAGGAATCTAAAGGAATACCAGAATCTTTGATGACAATTGCCCGCCCACAGGCTCCATAGAACTTGGGAAAAGGCCAACCGTTCTCAGCTGGAAACAGCTGAAGAAAATATTAAGAGAGAAGAGTAAGAGAACTAATTTTTCTATGAATAAGATTTGACTCTGGGTGGGGGGGGGGGATCCCTATAGTGGGCTGCACAGGGAGGCTCTGCTTAAAAAATGTGCCTTTTATATGCACTTGCAGTATGTGGAAGGGTAGGGAATTTTGTTATTTTAGTGTTTTAAAGGGCGGCCCTTTACCGTAAATGATCTAATAAACGCCCAGGACGTTTATTAAATTTTTGGGATTTTCTGGGGTTATATATATTAGATATGAGGCGTTTATTATGTTTTCCCAAACAAGTGCTAATACAAAGGTTCAACTTTTTTAAAAATTCGAAGGCTGCTATACAATGAAAGTTAAAAATCTCTACATTACAATGTAGTTCTCGGTATCCATAACACCAAATCATAATTAATTATGTTTAATTTCATTGTCTTCATCAACATTAGAATAATGAATATTAGGATGACTTCATCCAGATTCACTCATCTGATTTAACCCAAAAGGCATTCACTAGGCAGGGGTGTTTATTAGATAAGAGACGTTTATTGGAGAGCTAGGAACATTTACCTCAAAATGCCTATTTCAGAGGGGCGTTTTATATTGGAGAGCGGGCGGCTAACAGATTATTTATGGTAATTTAAGGGTTAATATTATTGGGAATTACTCTCATCATTGTACATTGTGTATGAAAAGCACAAAGTGCCAAGCATGATGTGGTTCTTGTGCTACATACGATAATAATATTCTTGTTACCTTTGAAATCTGAGCCTGAAAGATCAACCACCAAAAAAGTTTATTTTTTGTGAATAAGAAACTTCTGGTACAGTGGTACTCCCTACGGTGGCCTATATGGGCAGGCTCCACCCAAAAGGGATTCCCTTTATGCACTTGCAGTAATATGGAAGGATATGGAAACTTTTCTTTAAAGTATTTTAAAATAGAGCAGAAATATGCCTTAAACTTCAGGAAAGTTACGTGAAAGTTAGGAGTTAGGTGCAAGTGATTAAAGGGATGTAAAATTTTGACAGAATCACAATGCAAGAGTAAACAAGTCAAGAGCTCAGAGCCTTCAAGCGACTAAAAGCTCTCTCAGTTTTTAGCTAATTTTTGTTCTAGGTATGTGAAAAAGGCATACCATTTCCATAAAACTAAGTACAGAATTTACAGGGCTTGAATTTGAACCTCAAGGCGGAACCTTTCTGGTGTACCCTCTGAAGCAACAATTGATCATCTTGAGCTAAAGTGCATGACTCGCAAAAAAGAAAGACCAGCCTCCTCAAGGGTTCTGTGACATGTGAACCTTATGTAGTTAGCCTGAGAAAACAGCCAACATTTCGCAAGGTCGCCACTTCAGCCCTTGCAAAACGACATGTGAGTAACATTAGCACAGAAATTCCATACTGATGACGTGCACTACCCAGATCTTGGTAGTGCTTATGATTGGTTGTGCCGTCAGGAAATTTTCTTTCAATCAATCAGAAGCACTAGTATGGAATTTCTATGCTCAATGCTCAGACATCGTTTTGCGAGGGCTCAAGTGGTGACCTCGCAAGACATTGGCTGTTTTCTCTGGCTAGTATGTGGCTAAAAAGCCTGATTCTCAGGATCCAAAAGCACATCCACAGGAAAGATGATTAAATTTTCAGAGGAAATACACCTCCTGTTAGGTTCTGCTACATTTCTGTAGCATGAAGCAACTACTGTAGCTGGACAAGATGTTACCTCTTGCATTTCCACCTATGTGGGTTTGCAAGTTCACTGCAGGGTTGCCAGTATTCAATTTAACCCTCTCCCACTCAAGAGTGCCTTGCAGCACAAGATGCCATTGTGTGCTCATTACTGGATCACTTTGTAAGAAATGTTGACACCAATGCAAATAATAAAGAAAGGAAGATGGTAAATTTTAACCTCGGAAAGAAATGAGAAAGACAGTATGCAGGATGTGTGTCACAACAAACCCAGTAAGTATGACCTCGCTTGCCACGAGTCTCCCAGTAGCTATCAGTGGTTAGAGCACCTGACCGGTGTACGGGAGGTCATGGGTTCGATTCCCGTCACGGGGACTCAGATGTTTTCTTTGTCCCATGCTTGTGACAAACTGAATATAACATCTCTCTCACCAATGCAAATCTTGGAGAGATCTGCATGTTGAAAGCATAAAATTGTACCCCCTCCTATATGATGCATGATTAATCACCCCTTCACTTTTGAATCATTTTACAAAAATAATTCATTTTCCAAAAAATAGAAACTGAGAATTCCAACCCCCCAAAATCCTTCACACCTCGCTGTCAGTTTAAAATCTCATTAGCCCCCTCGGGCCATAGATAGTGTTTCTTTGCTAAGTAATTTTGCACAACTCTGTCAGCCAAGCCTTCCCCCATACAAATTCTGACCAGACAAGACAACAGATGGTGATTCTGTTCAGCATCTTTGATAGACAAAAAGGAAAGCCTGGCCAGTTGACTGGAATGGTGAACACTAGGAAGAGGGTTGAATTACAGTACAGGTACAAGTTAGGCAAAGTTTTGTCCAAAACCAAATCAGTCAAAGCTTGAGCCCATGGGGGCTCCTTAACAGTGTAGGGCTAATTAACTAATTTTCCAAGGGAATGTTAACCAGTTGTATAGGAGCAACGTAAGCACTTGTACTGCCAATTAACAACTCTTAGCTTTAGTTTTGTAAGTTGTTTTTACCAGGGCTCCTACTGACAGCAGATGCTTTAACTTCTGAAAGAGGCTCCCTAGTGCATTTTTAAAAAAACGTGTCCCTCTGTCTTTCCTACCTGAAAGATTATTGGTTCCTGATTCAGGTTCAAAGTGGAGGTTAGATGAAGTGTATCATGGGAAACTTGATCTCCTTTTACATTATCACCAAAGTATATCTGCTTAACTTTTGCCATCAACCTCTCAGATGGGCAGTCCATTGTTCCTCGCATTGCACTTGAAAGATACAAAAACAGACGAGGTGAATTTTAATCTCCTTCATTCCTGATTGAAATCCTACACAGAATTTCAAAAGAATCCTAATAGAATCTTCTTACAGGATCCTAACCTAGGATCCTGATAATATCCGATCCTAACAGCGTGCAGGGATCTACCTATCATCTATCTATCATCTACTGCAGCCTACCTACCTTTGTATAGATGTAGGATTAAGGAATGATGTCCATACTACCTCTTGAACCTCGCACGGAGCATTAATCTTGCCTATAAGGCTACATAATTCATTTTCAAGTTTATAAAACTCGCTGGCATTCCCAAAATGTTTGATGGAAATTTTTTCTTTGTTCCATACGCCTTGAGCCCTGGGTTTCCATTTCTCTCCAAATGTAGCTCCCTTTTTGCGGCGTAATTTAACTGCAGTGTCTAAAATCCCCTCACAGATAGATCTGTTGCGACCGAAGCAAATAGGACAGTGACTGATTCCAATTTGTTCACTGGTAAGGCGAACATCCACAATCTCGTAACCTGGTCCGAAGTCCACGATAGGACCACTTCGAAGGTTTGATATGATCGACACCAAGACAAGCAGTGTAACGACAAATAAAACTGTAATGAAACTGGTACTTCGCCATCGCTTCGGCACGAAATAAACAAGAACGAGCCGCCACATTATGAGTGGCCGCAAAACATTTCAAAAAGGCACAACAACTGACAGTCAGCTGTTAAAATTTCAATTGTAAATATCCAGCTGCAGCTCGCAATTTTAGTTATACACAGAGATCTACCTGGTAGATAAACTTGCTTGAAAAAACCGTGCCCAATAATGAAGGTAAATCGTGCATTCCTTTGACAGCCAAGGGAAAATCGCAAAAAATCAGATACTGTACAAGCGAATTTCGACGAGTAATAAATAACATGGAAAAGAACACTGAAATGTATTCAGGTCGATTTCAACCAGGCGCAACCTTGCATGAAACCGAGGCTGTTCTAAAAATCATGAAGACACCTGTTTTGCGTTCGACTTCTGCGATCTAAACTTAGCCTTTTTGCATTCTTAATTTTGCGAAAATGCTGCGATAAAAAATGGCTTCAAACATCTCCCAGGTTGTTTCTAAGGGTAAAGAGCAGTTTAGAGACGGCGATGGGGAAGAAGATGAAGAAGAAGAAATATTAGATCCGCGAGTAAAGGTAATAGCATTAACGACTCCCGAATCATTTTTTTTTTTATTTGCAAGATTATAAAGCCACGATTGGGAAAGATTTAATAACACAATTTCATCATTTTTGCTCGTTTCCATCAAAACTGTAAGTTTTTTTTATATTTCAGGGGGAACTCGATCGGTTAAACTCTTCCACAGCTGAAATTAATCGTTTGGAGCAAGAACTCGAGGTAAGTCTTAACTTAAAACTTAAGCTTAAATTAAAAAATTTAAAATTAAACTTGCCTGCTCCTTTAATTTTTTAGCTGTTGGTTTTGCTGCGATACTATTAGATAGTTTTATGTGTGGGCTCTAAGAATATCAGACACAACTCAATATTAGAAAAACTGTACGCTTGATGCTGTCAATTGGAATAAAATATTTAAGCTACATGTAAATAGTTCACTGTAGCAAAAATGTAATGCAAACAAGAAAAACCCCAGGGGCACATATAAGACCCCGCCGTTTTTCCCCCTCCCCTTAGGGTGCAAAATACATTACGGTCACTCAAGATACAAGCCCAAATGGTGTAAATTTTTGAAGTTGGTGATGTATTATATTGTACCTTTGATGTGTTTGCTGCCATCCCCCCTATGTCTTCTCTGCACCCTTTGTGATAAACATGAATCCCTAATATATAGTATGAAAACTTTTCCCATCCCTCATTTGTTGGTCATCCACCTGTTCTAGCACGCGTGAAGAAGAACGTGACAAAATAGTTTGACCATAGTGTGACTCAGTTATGTCACTTTTTTTTTCAAAACGAACTGACATCTCAGCTTAATTCTAAATAATAAGGGCACGGAAATTTAAATACAAATAGATTTATATGGATAAAGAAAAAATAATCCCAAAATCTAAAGGGAATGGTTATCTACTGAAAAAAGAAACGTGAAAGTTTACTCTTAGGCCCTGATTCTATGACTGAAAGCAAGGAACTTCCCAGAATTGGCTTCTGTGTTTCAGTGACTTAATGTCTACGTGCATGGTGAATTCATGCCAGCTTCAAAGCTCGGTAGCATCTTTGTCCTTGCTCTCATTGAAACAAAGTCAACACCATTGAATTTCTTGTACTTTTCTAGTACACAACTTTCCCTAAAGATTTTGGTGAAGCAAAGCAAAACTGCCAAAAAATGTTTGCATTTCACTATTGAATATTTAACCTTATTTGTTTAGCTGTGGTCCAAGTAACCCGATTGAATTGGTGCCTTTCACAGCTTTCTAGCGTCTTTGTCCTTGCTGTCATCAAAGAGATTTTTATTGCAGTGCATCCCTAGTAATTTTCTACACCGTCTTTCGTGATTCTGTGCTAACCGACTGAAGATATAATGCTTATGTTGACTGAAAGTTTGCAACAACTATTGGTTTGGCCAAACGAAAACTGGAGGTCTGGGGCAAGTGATCACCAAAAAAAATACGAACCAAAAAAGAAAACCAAGAAAAGCCCCAGGGGCATTAGACCCTGCCGTTATTCTCCCTCCCCACAGGGTACAAAATATGCTATGGTCACTCAAGATATGAGCCCAAGAGGTAAAGCAGAAATTTGCGACAAAGATTTGTTTGGCCGCACGAAAACCGGAGGTCTGGGGCAAGTGACCAGGAAAAAAAATTAAAAAACGGGTATAACTTAAAATGTAACTTCTTACAGTATTTACAGGTGGTCTCAGCAATACCCAGGTGACTAGTTGAGAAAGCAAAACTAAATTTGGACCCTAAATTTACTTATTTACCAGATGATACTTTCTTTCAGCTATCATCTTCAATAAACACAAATCTTCTGAAATGGAAGAGCAGAGATTATTATTGGCTTTTCATAAACAAAGACAATCCAGAACTCAAGGCGCCTAGGAAATGGGCTCGCGATCTGCAGTCCAACGAAATAGAATTGATGGGCTATTTCAAACATCTAAGAAATATCTGTAAAGAAAACAGTTTGAGAGAGTTTTACTTTAAATTTTTACACAGAATTATTGTAACAAGAAAGGAACTTTGTTTATATGGAATAGAAAGTGACAGTGCATGCGTATATTGTCAGGAACCTGACTCAATTGGCCATTCTTTCATCCACTGTCGATGGTCGAAAGAGTTTTTTACAGAAGTTATTAAGTGGTTCAATGAAGAAAATGGCACCTCCTACTCCCCTAACATAACTGAATTACTCTTTGGGAAATTTCCAACTGTAATTACCGCTCCATCAACTATGATGTTAAAAAAGTTTAACTATGCTCTTTTATTTGCTAGATACTATCTTTATACTAACAAGTTAAATTTAAAAGAACTGAGATTGAGGGAATTTATAAAAAAATTAGAATTGAAATATCGCATTGAGAAATTATAATCAGTGATTAATTAAGCCTCTAATAAGCCCAGATAAGTTTAAAGGAAGCTATGGCGTATAAAAATTATATACCTGGTGAAGGTTATGACTTGCACGGTGTCCGCTACATATACAGTATAATTATATCATCCTTATTGACTAGACGTCGCCAATTTTTGTTGTAATTAATTTTTGTATGTTTTTTCTTTTCTTTTTTTTTTTATTTTTCTTTTTTTTATAAAAACTTAAGTTTAATGGAGCGTAAACCAGTGTAATTTATGTATCAAATATTGTGCATAATATTGTGATGTATTAGTGTAATGTACCATGTTATAGTGTAATGTACCATGTTAGTGGATGCTCATATCAGCGATCATTCTCTAATATATACCATTCTGAGAACCACAGCTCCGCGATTGCGATCTCGCAAAATACAACTGAGAAGTCTAAAGAATTTTGACTGGGATTTATTTTTACGCGATTTACATAATGACCCTTTCCACGTTATGGAGGTGTTTGACGATATTGACGATAAACAATACGTGTTTGAGTCACTGTACCTTGACATTCTAAACGAACACGCACCACAAAAGCAAGCACACATAAGGGGCAATCAAATTCCTTTCATGAACGAACAATGGCGTAAAGCCATTCGTCACCGCAACAAACTTTGGAAGAAGTTCACGCATCATAGGACCGACGCTAATTACGCCGAATATAAGAAACAAAGAAACAAATGCACGTCAATTAGGCGCAAAGCGATTAAAGATCATTTTAAAAACAAGTCAGAGACTGACAATCCACGTGCATTTTGGGAGGCTTATCGTCCTTTTATGCATTCGAGGTCCAGTAAACAAGCCAATGACATTACACTAATTGAAAACGATGTGGTTATTACGGATAAGAAAGAACTAGCTGAATTGTTCAACAACTATTTTATTCACATCGTTGATGATGTACAGGACATTAAAGAACATGACTTTGGAAATGAATTCAGTGCACACCCCAGCATTCGAGCAACTGTGGAGGAAAACAGAAGAAAGAACGCCATACATAATTTTAATTTTAAATACACCAATAAGACCCAGGTTGAAAAACTATTATCAAACATCAATGCACGCAAGGCCTGCGGCCACGACACCATAACTCCGCGGCTTCTTAAGGAATCCGCTTCTGCGATATCTGGTCCACTAGCAGAGTTAATGAATGAATCGATCAAACAATGCAAATATCCTTCTCGATGGAAAATGGGGCAGGTTACACCTCTTTTCAAGAAAAATGATGAATTGAGTAAAGAGAATTATCGACCCGTTACTGTTTTACCGGCCCTAAATAATGTTTTTGAGAAACTTCTTGCTTCTCAACTACACCAGTTCTATTCTGAAATATTGTCTGACTACATCTCAGCTTATAGGAGACACTATAAGCTGTGAAACCTCACTAATGAGGTTAACAGAAGATTGGAAGCGTAGTCTGGATAATAAACAAATTGTTGCAGTGATATCAATGGATTTATCTAAGGCTTTCGACACGATACCGCACGGACTCTTGCTGGCCAAGCTGAAGGCCTATATGGTGTCGACAGTAGAAGTTGTATGCTTCTTAAAGATTACTTACACGGTAGGATGCAGCGGGTGAAAGTAGGTGATACACGTTCTGATTGGCAAGAAGTCAGGCGAGGAGTACCTCAAGGCAGTGTTCTTGGTCCAATGTTTTTTAATATTTTCATAAATGATTTATTCCTACATATCAAAACTGTACAATTAAATATGTATGCAGATGATGGTCAACTCTACACCGCCGATACGGATCCGGTATCTTTGGAAAGGTGTATCTCGTGTGAGGTAAGCTCAGCAAATGCCTGGTACGAGGTCAATGGAATGATAGCAAATCCCAGCAAACACCAAGGGATGATACTAGGAAAAACTGACCATCAGTTTAATTTCTCAGTAACTGACTCAATGGAACTTTTCGGCGTTACAATTGATAAAGATCTTACGTTTAAGCAACATGTGTCCTCTATATGTAAAAAGGTAAACAATCAGTTTAGCGTCATGACAAGGTTTGGCAAACTGATGTCTACTGAAGCCATGCTCCGTCTTTATAAGGCATTTATACTTCCTCACTTTTATTATTGTTCTATGGTGTGGCATTTCTCTAGAAAACAAGATTCTGATAAACTGGACCTCTTAAACAAACGTATTCTTCGATTCATTTTCAAGGATTTTAACTCTGAGTACAATAATTTACTTAAAAAGGCAGGAACCGCAAACCTTAAGGACAAGCGTTTACAAAACATGATTCTTACTATTTTTAAATGTCTTCATTTTTCTGATTATCCAAGATATTTAAAAGATATGTTTCGTTTACGCTCTAGCACCTATTTTTTAAGAGGACATAATATGCTCTGTTTGCCCAAACCATTGACCACTTCTTATGGTCTCAATTCCTTTAGTTACACGGCAGCAACAGCTTGGAATTCTCTTCCTGACCATTACCGCACTGTTTCTGATTTTACTTCTTTTCGACGACTGATATCTACAGGGAACAATAATTTAGTTAAAAGGGCAGGAACTGCAAACCTTTCTACATCATGATAATTTGCAAGTAGTTGTCTAGGTAGTTAGTTATCTTATTTGTTATATAGAATTAACTTTTTATTATAATTATTTATTAATGTAGTTGGCTCGAAGATATTAGCACTTGAGTGCTACACTGTAAATTCAAGGGTAAATAAAGTTTATTGATTGATTGATTGAAATAAAAAAAGCCTTTTTCAAAAAAAAAAAAAACGGGTATTACTAGACCCCATCCTGACGGCGGGGTAAAAAGTAAGCTTAAATAACATTTAATTACAGCTTATTAATTCATTTATGCAGTTAGAGGTTTGGAATCATGTTAGCTCACTTGAGTTTAAATCGAACAGCAGCCATATATAAAGCAATATTGATAAGCTAATGTTGGTCTGTGTTACCTTGGTAGTTGTGTTGTGCAGTCATCCAGCTCAGGACTGTAGCAAAGATTTTAGGCATGGGTCGCACTAGAGCAAGGTTTTCAAAATTTCTGGCAAAAGCGAGGGAAAAACTTTGAAACCGCAACCGGAAAGCAAAATTTTTGCAGTCAATTGCAGGGTCGCACTCGTGGGAGATAATTGTTATTGAATACACCTGACGTCAACTGAAGTATACCAGTTGCACACAAGAGTAAACACCCAAACTGCGTGCTGTTGAAGCTTTTCTTGTTGAGTATCTTGTACGAAAGAAACGAATGTTGTTGTGGTCAGCTCCTCATCCTGTGTGATCAAGTTTTGATTTTTCGACTTTTACAATCCAACGCTACCACAGCAATTCTTTGGCGAACAGCTAAACGTAACAAATACTACATTTAGCCGCATTTTAGACAAGTACTGGGTGCAAAATGAAGGAGATGCACGCTTATTTGATTGTGCCATAAATGTTCTGTTTTTTCTTCCATTGACATGCGTTGACAGCTGCCGCTGTGATTCCTATCGTTCAGCTCGTTTTTTCCAAAATCTGTCTGCCCCACCCAAGCACTATGGCATCTTTGATGTTTTTGCCAATTTTCAAAGTTTTTGCCAACTGGAAAACTTAGGGTCGCACTAAAAAAATTACGCTGTTGACAGATTTTGACCGCAAAGTCAATAAACTTTTGCAAAAATTTGCCAAGTGCGACCCATGCCTTAGCTACTTTTGATACGTGTGTAAATATTTGGGGATCTAAATTAGTGTCCGTCCATCTGTTATGGAGAATACAGAAAAATTTCCATCCTTTCCTGCTGAGAGATACAGAACACCCAACACGTGACACAGGACACCCAACAAGAGCCAAGATGAATGAAAAAAGGCCGTCAGTTTCATATCCTTAGAGTGTAGAAGTTGTGTGAAATAATAAAAGTCTGCTTAGGTTATTAGTGACATAGGGTACTTATGATCCCAGGTTTGTCCATTATCATACTGACTCAATGTCATCAATCTGACTTCAAGTGGGACTATGCACCTTGTTGGCAGTAAACTTAATATGTTCATGTGCAACTCAGTTTTTTGGAATAATATTTACTTAAATAGTACTGAACAGTGTTAAATTATTTATAGGAACTTCAAGCAGCATTCAGACAGACCCTGACAGAGTCAGCATATGTGCTTAACAGTCAAGCTGCTTTCCTTGGAAAGTGTGTAAAGCAGTCACGTCCTTATTATGATGCTGTGCGCAAAGCAAAACAGGTTTGATTTTAATTTATTCCTCTAAGGTGGGTCTTCAACCAAGTGGGCTAATTAGCGGGTTGCAACCATGGCTTAATACAACCGGGATGACCATAATATTGCTTTGTCAAATATTTCTTGCGTCTTGGAATGTGATACATGCAGATAAATTTCATTGCGTGGAGAACTTGCAAACCAAGGTTTGTGTGATAAAGATAGTTTATAAAATGTTGTGTACTGCATAGGCTCGATTTCCACCGCTCTCCCAAGTCCGGTCTTCAGTTCATTCCTCCCTGAGCCTTTAAGGGAGGAGTGTACTCACCTGAGTCGGTGGCTGGTAGTCAAGCCACCATACTGTACTGAACCCATTTCTTGTCTTTAGTCACAGGTAGAGACACAGAAGGCAGCTTTGAAGTACGAGAGAGCTTGCAGTTCACATCAGGCAGCCAAGAAAATGCTGGCCATGGCTGAACAGAAGCTAACTTCCACATCCAAGGAGCACAAAGTACTGGATCCTTCTTGGCAAGAAATGCTGAATCAGGCCATCCTCAAGGTTAGTATGCCTTTTTAAGTTTTACATGTGTTTCATCAAGTTAAAGTTGCGAATCCTGTGCAGATTTTACTATTACAATGTAGGATTGGGACACCTTTGTAGAATAAGTTTTGTTGAACCAATGTTGGGGCGGGCTTGTACATGCAGATTTTGTCTTATTGGTTGGGAGGCCTGTGTATATTTTTCTGTCATTGGTCTCATGAATTTTAAGGTTTGGTGGACGCCAAGATTTTCTCTCACTAAACTTAACCTTAAAGAAACTTTGGGATGCCAGAGTAGATCGTCCTTGATTTGAAAGCTTTATATAAAATAAATGATGAGGTTGCTTATTCTATTTTTTTTGGAGGGGGGGGGGGGGGTGGGGGCTGATCTCAAAATCCTTGCACTTGTTCAGGACAAACTGGCAAAATTCTATTACTTTAGACAATTGGATAAACATACCCTTCTTCTAACCAAACTGATCTATTCCTCTGGTAGGTGATGGAATCTGATAAGGAGCGAGCTCTGAGTGAAAGAGAACATCTGGAGACTGCACGAGCATTCAGTGAAGCTGGGAGTAGAGTGACTGAATTAAGGACAAAACTTAAGTCTGCTATTAACAAATCCAGGTACATTGTACAATTTCCATGTGTGACTTCCTAGTGTTTGTACACAGTGTACATTTATTAGGTAGCTAAAGTTGCATATGAGCCACAGGACTCTCACACAGCCAGAGCTAATAACCCGGTCTCTGTAGCAAGAAGCAATTGAAATTATTCCTTCTTCCCCTGGATGGGATGTTAGTCGATTGCAGGGTTACCCCCAGCAGTATATCGCCGGTACCCATATGATTTATACACCTGGGTGGAGGGAGACGATGTGGGGTATAATTTCTTGTCTAAGGAAACAACACGATGGCAGTGACTGCCAGATCTGACGTCCAACGTGCTAATCACTACACCACCATGCCCCCACAACTATATGTCTGCACCCTCACATTGTACATGTATAATGCAGGTTAAAAAATAATAAACTTGTTACACTTCCTACTATCTTGAATTTTATCATTAAAAAAAAATGATAGAGCAGTTTTCAAATGAATGCCATAAACCAAAACCAATTGAAAGTAATTACTCTGTCCAATCACAGCAGGAACAAAACGCAAAATGAACCAATGAGAAATCGAAGTAATGACCTTTGAGCTACCATTAAGCGCTGGGAAATGCACGAGGAAGTCATTATAGTTTTGGTTTTTTGTCTGATTCGTTGAAACGGTTGTGCACGCTTCTTTAACCAAACAGATAGTGCAGAAAAGCAAAACCAAAGCAGACAAGGAGGTTAGTGTCTAAAGAAACTGTGGTGCTGCATTGGTGGAGAAGTGGAACACAAAACGTTGGATTTATTAACTGAGTTGATAAGGTAAATGGATCACCACATCGAAATTGAAAGCTGACGTTTTGAGTGTTGGCCATTCAGGAATTGCTCTGAGGAAGGGCTAACGCTCGAAAAGTCAGGTTTCAATTTCACTATGGTGGCTGATTTACCTTATCAACTCAGTTCAAAAATCCAAAGTTTTGCTCAAAGTAGACATTGCTTTGGACACTCGATTGAAAACTGCTCTAACCTCATGTTTTATTGGTGCACCTCAGCAATTCAAACGTGACAAGATACTTTGTTTTCTTACTATTTTAGACCATATTTTGATTTGAAGATGAAGTATGACCAAATATTAGAGGTAACGTCCAGTAAATTGTTTTCTCTTATAAGTAGAAATGTCTAGCCTGTGTAGCAAGCATAGTTGTGAGGAGAGACGCAACCAAATAAAAATAATAAATAAATATAGAATTGGGAGAAAATATGGGAAAGAGCTGGGATGATGCTCCGTCCACCGTTCTCTCCCCAGGCCTTGGTTTTCTCCCTCCCCTTGCTTGCAAATGTCGCAAGTATTCCTGGTACCCAGGCTATAAAGGAATGTCACACTCATTCCCAGAGAGGATACACAACAAAAGGTTGGATAATGACGTGCCACTGGGTCATGGAAACCCTTACCCAGTTAATGACAAAAATCTCAGAATATCCTACCCTATTTCAAACAGTGCCATGTTTCATGACCGTCAGTCAGAGGTTGCCATATTAGGTAGAATTATAAACTATTCAATCGGTAACATAATTTCGCTTTGTTCCAATGCTGGAGCTGAAGCTACATGACACATTGTTTTGGAAAGTAAATACTGTAGAGTGTTGCCTGTTTAAGACACTGGTTTAAGATTAACTTGAAACAATTCCAAAAAGATATACCATTTTCAGCTATTTATGGTGAGACTGTATACCATGTTCCAGACTGAAGACTCAGTGGTACTTTCCCATTAAGGCTCCATCCAGATCTTCCATGCCTATGCAAGTGGAACCTGGCTAACTAGATCTCTCTGTTCCCATTTCTTTTATTTCTCATGCATGCGTTTTTTCTGTTCCAATTGGTGTTGCTGTGTTTCATCACTTGATCTTCTTTTGTTAGGCTCACAAACGGCAAGTTGAAATCACCCAAGAAAACCTCCAAGACGCAAAACGAAAATACTCCTTAGCCCTGCAAAACTTGGAAGGCATAAGTGAAGAAATTCACGAGATGAGGAGAAGCCGTGATAGCCTGGACATGATTTTACAGGAGCGAGAACAGGGGGTTGGGGCAGAGTCTCCGATTGGGGATCTGTCACATGACACTTTGAGGCCGCAAACAGAGTTGGAGTTTACGAACTATCCTGAATGTGTGTCAGACAAGCCCTCTTATGGGTTCAAAATAGCTTTGGTGTCAGCGTCCAAGAAAGGTGACCAGGCACCCCGAGGAGTAACGGTTGGGCTGCCTGTGGGAGAAAGAGATGGGGATCCTGAGGGTTGCAGTTCTTTTGATGAGCAGCAACTGGACGGTGTGAGTAAAGATAAGGAATTGTCTGGAAAATCAGATAGTGGATCCGACGTTGTTATGTGCGTAGATGGAGATAGTGCAGCGGTGTCAGAGGAAAAAATATGCTCTGCCACTGCAGAAGTTGAAGAAAGTAGTGACGCCCGGTCTACCTCGTGCGATTCTGAATCCAGTTTGAATCTGGTTTGTCACGATGAGATGACTGTAGTCCCTGTTAGTAGCTACGAAGATGTGGTGGATGATGAGATGAAAGCAAGCACAGTGCAAGATGCTCGTTTACTTGAGGACAAAGAACAAGAAGTGGATACGGCTGATGCCGATGAGTTGTGCCCCACGGATGAAAAGTTGGCTGAATTAATTATCGAGATTGAGAATGATAATAAGTCAGATCACAGAGACGAAGCTGAGGCCCAAAATGCAGTAAAAGAAAACACTTCCGTTACAGATTCCCATGAACAGCAAAGTGAAACTGAGGCTGCAGATGAAAATACTGCAGATCAGAATTCAACCAACGGAGAGGAATTGAAAAGCGCAATTGAGAGTGTTAACAAGTCAGCTCATGTAGATGAAAGTCTATTTCAAGCGTTGTTGACAGCAAACGCTCCCGTTGTGAATTCCCACGAACAGCAGCGTAAAACTGAGGTCGTAAGTGAAAATGATATAGATCAGAATTTGGCTAACATAGAGGAATTGAACAGCGCGATTCAGAAAGATAACAACTCGGAACACGCAGAAATAACTGCACTTGCGTTGGTGACGGAAGACGCTTCCGTTTCGAATTCCGAGGAACAGCAAAGTAATACAGAGGCTGCAAGTGAAAATGATGTACATCAACATTTGGTTGACCTTGAGGAATTGAAAAGCGCAAGTGACAATGATTGCCAGCCAGATCACGTGGTTGAAACCGCTGTTCAAGAAAATCAGTGACAGAAAACACTTCTATCCCAAGTTTTCAGAACCCGAATATTACAAGTGAGAGTGCAAATGGAAATGTTACAAATCAGGATTCAATCGACCGAGTTGGGATTAAGCGGAGATAGTGATTACAAATACGGGAAGACCATGCAACTTGTCATGTGGCAAGAAGGAATATGTTATCAAGTAGGACTTTGGTGGGGGGTGCTCGGGAAAGCTGCAGTCAATTGAAAACCCACATGAAATTTGGTGTTAACAGCATGTTTTGACCTTCAGATATTTTGTATCCGGCCCGTGGCCATGCCAAATATTTCTCGCGTAAAAGGTTGGTCGAAAGATTTTATCCTTTTCACTTTCCACGGGTCCACTCCTAATATTTATGTATTGTAAATGGCCTAATATTATTCAACCCCCTGGTAAACGTCCACCCAAAAGGTAATCGTCTAGAGAGATGGTCGCTCATGAGGGGTCTCGAATATAGCAACTTCACTCGACTGCAAACCAGTTAGGGAAGGTACGTTTTTTCTTGGGGGGGGAGGGCTGGGGAATTTTGGGATTTTTTTCCCAAAAAAGTGTTGGCCCTCCCTTGCGTTTTAATGAAAACACTCCTGACCCCCCCACCTTTAGGTGACTTACAAAAGTGCGACCCTCCCCTCACTACTACATGGTATGTTCCATGCTGTAGAAACCTCAGAACGTTTCGCTTGTGAACGCAAAGTGTTTGAATATGAATATATGTCGATATTGAATGTGTGCACGCTGGAACAAAGAAAATGCGAACAATCAGTGTGGGATATTTACGTTTTATAGCTGAAGTTTGAATATGGAAGTATTTGAGTATTGTAAAAGTTTTCATAAAATATCTAAGGGAAAATACACGCGCTTCTTTCTCCGACTAGCCGGCATTGCTGTTGGTTATTTTAACAGAAAGGTTTATTTGTTTAGCATGCAAAATCTGCCTCTCAAAAACAAATACTTCCTACATTTCCGACAGGGTAAAGCGCATTGTTGGATCTACTAGTAACTCTTCAGAACTAAACAACTCAGGAGATCAGGCATCGGATAGCCAACAGCAAGAAGCTGAAGAAACGATACCTGAGTCAAGTTCTTCTCGATACGGACGCAAAAGGACACGAGTCCTCCGAGAAAAATTATGTGCCATGGCATAATATACTTGTACAAATGCAACCTAGTACCTATAACAAAACACCAAATTAAATCAAAGTAGGTGAAAACAAAAACTTAATCTGTAAGAAAAATGGAAAGCAACATCACAAAAATTCTCATTAAAAAATTCCGGAAAAGATGTGTGACCCTCCCTTGAATAGCTCACATGAGGTATGGCCCTCCCCTTTTGGTGCTCACTTTCACTGATGACCCTCCCCTCTGAGGCCCCAGCCCTCCCCCCCCCAAGAAAAAACGTACCTTCCCTTACTAGCGATACGCAAAGCGCCGAAAACGTGAGTTGTTGCAGATTCAGTAACCTCGTCCCCAGGACTATATGCGCTATCAAGTGAAAGTGAGAATAGCTAGGCGAATCTTGCCAAAGATCTTGGCAGGTGACGTCACAGTTGATTACGCGCAAGGACGCTTGGGAACGAGGTTGTTACGGATTGCGTTGCAGTCCAGAATTTGCTGTTAAAAAATGTGGTCATGGTTCCTCGGGGAGGGTCCGACGATACAAGAGTACTTTTATTTTCAAAATAATCAAAAGTGTACAGAATCAGACTAGCTTAAGCTAACGCAATATTTATTCAGCCGAAAAAAAAAGCTTGTACTTAAATTATTTAAGCTTAATTTTAAGAAAAAGAAAGACGGCAGGTTTGATTTATAAACAAAATATGTTTCAACCATTTCAACGGTCTTCTTCGGTCGTAGTGAGATGAGCAATTTGCAAGTTAATTTAATTGTAAATGGAAACTCAGCTTGAGAGGGTTTTGTTAAAAGGAATCGCTTCTTTCGCTTATCCTTAAAATTTGCGGAGTAAACATTTGAACTGTAAATAACTGAATAGTCTTAAACCGCTTTCCTTTAGAAAGGAAAAGTATCAAAATTGAAACAGAAATATAGGTCTGTCCAACAGCCTTTGAATAGACACGTGATTTCATTCACAGACTCAAAAATTAGAACCAGCTGGTACCACTATCACAGCAAAGTACTGCTCAGGAGCTTTCATTTGAATAGCCACACTATGATTTCATCCACATACTCAACAGTTACAAGAGAAAAATATTGAATAGACAATTTAGTATTTAAGGAACGATTGCATAAACGAAGGTTTCACCTGAATGTGGTCTTTGTAGTTTGTGATCGTCCAAGTTTCAATGACACAATTTTTTAAAGGTGTTTCGATACAGTTTTTGGGGGACCTTACCTAACTTTTTGAATCGGCATTCCTCCGTGATTTATACTTTTCGTTGTAATCTACAGTGCAACAAACAACAAAGAAACCAGGTACTTTTCGTTGTAATCTACAGTGCAACAAACAACAAAGAAACCAGATAAAAATCACGAACCAATGAATAACGCATTACTTTGAATATATTAGCATCTACTTGCAAACTGTGAATTTGTAACGCAACCTTCTCCGTCGGTTCATACATCCTCTTTAACGTTAAATCTAAAAGTGTTCCAGTGAATCAATTTTAATAAGACTCAAAACTAAAATTGGTCACATCGTCAAGCACGCAATTTTAATGTTTTAAAAAAAATCTATCGAGCCGTTCTTAAGTTTTTCGCAAAAGCGCTCAAATTAAAAAATTACCTCAAAATTATTACGCGAATGATCTTAGAAAAACAAGTCGTTCTCGAGATCGCGAACACCAGTTTCAACAAAACTTTCTAGGCGTAAAATAGTAAGTAAAAGACACATTTTAACAGTATTTACTAGCCATTTCATCAAAGCGTTGATTATTTTTCGGTGCATTTACTATTACTAGGCAAGAACTAAGGTTGAAAATTTTTTGCGATTTACTTCAAAACAAACATACAGAATTTTTTTGTTCTTGTATAATTTGTTTGCCATAACCACAGTTTAAGATGCTGGTATTTGCTTTTTGAAGCGAAATCTGGATCGTGCAAAATTTCAATTTCACTGTTTTCGGGGATTTTTGTTTATCGTTGTCATGGAAATAACGATTTTTACAAAATGTAAACCACGCTAAAGTTCAATCCAAAACCAACAAGTGCTGCAAATTTCACGTTGATCTGACAAGGAGAAGACTGTCTAAGAGCCGATTCAAAAAGTTAGGTATGGTCTCAAAAAACTGTATCGAAACACCTTAAGCTTCCTTGGCGTGCCTTATGGAGACCCAGTATATTACATTGCGGAGGTATGTAGATATGGACATGTGCAAAGGAATAGCAAATTTAATAAGTTATAATTATATATAATATAGATTAGAACCACCAACAGAATAATTTTGCACTTTTTAATAAACAGCACGGCCAGAAACGTACTGCCTTATTTTGGAATGGTCAGCCTTTAGGATGTCATTCACAGAAAGTGAAACGTTCGTACTTATTACGTGACTTGCCCATAGATGGCAAAGCAATAATAAAAGCCACAACTACTTCAAATCTATTTTCTGCAAATTGTCACGCAAACAAATCAGTGCTTTACAAACTGTAGTTTAATTACCACCCCGAGCAACTCGTCTCTGCTTGCTCAAAGAGCGCTGCTTACACCAAGGGGGAGAGCAATTCACATTAAGGTGTTTCGATACAGTTTTTTTGGGACCATACCTAACTTTTAGATCCTTTTAGAATCGAATCTTAGACAGTCTTCTTGTCAGATCAACGTGAAATTTTACTACTTTTTGGTTTTGAATTTTTTTGTTCTTGTAATAGTATGTTTGCCATACACCACAATTTAAGATGTTGGTATTTGCTTTTGAAAGTGAAATCTGGATCGCGCAAAATTTCAGTTTTACTGTTTTCGAGGACTCTTGTTTATCGTTGTCATGGAAACATCGATTTGCACAAAATGCAAACCACGCTCAAGTTCAATCCAAAACCAACAAGTATTGCAAATTCCACGTTTGATCCATTAAGATGAAGACTAAGAGCCGATTTTTTAGGTTAGGTATGGTCTCCAAAAAACTGTATCGAAACACCTTAAAAGACGTCCCTGGAATACTTACCCTTCCTTTCTCACTGGCAGCCGCTTCATCAGTTCCTCTTGTTCGCCCTAGTGATGAGCCCTGATGTGCTTGTGCAGTATGTGATCCTAGATTATTTGCTTCTGCAGGATATGCCCCTAGAGTATGTGGTCCTAGAGTATGTGTTTCTAGAGTAGTGTGTTACTTTTGCAACAGCGCATTGTTATTCCAGCAATAGTATATGGTCCTGGAGTATATATGCGCTTCTGGAGTATGTGATCCTGGCGTACGTAGCTCTGGGGTATGTGATCCTGGAGTATGGAGGGCTTCGTGAATCTAACCCCTGGAGTATGTGCCTCTGGAGTATGTAACCCTAGAATCTGTGCTTCTGGAGTATGTGCTTCTGAAGTATGTGATCCTGGAGTATGTCCTTCTGGAGTATGTGATCCTGTACTATGTGCTCCTGGAGTGTGTGCTCCTGTAATATCTGATCCTGGCGTACGTGCTTCCGCAGTATGTGATCCTAAAGTATGTCCTGGAGTATGTGCTCCTGGAGTACGTACTTCTCCAGTATCTTATTCGTGATCCTGGCGTGTGTGCTTCTGCAGTATGTGATGCTGGAGTATGTGGTTCTACATTTTGTGACCCTGGAGTATGCACTTCGGCTGTATGTGATCCTGGCATATGTGCTCCTGTAGTATGTGATCCTGGTGTACGTGCTTCTGCAGTATGTGCTCCTGGAGTATGTGATTCTGCAGGACGTGATCCTAGCGTATGTGCTCCCGTAGTATGTGATCGTGGCGTATGAGCTTCTGCAGTATGTGACCCTGGGGTACGTGCTTCTGCAGTATGTGATCCTGGAGTATGTGCCTCTGGGGTATGTGACCCTCGCGTATGTGCCGGCTGCAGTATGGCATCCTGGCGTATGTGCTTCTGCAGTTTGCGATCCTGGCGTATGTGCTTCTGCAGTATGTGATCCTCGATGATCCTGTCGTATGTGCTTCTGCAGTATGTGACCCTGGAGTATGTGCTTTTACATTTTGTTAGCCTGGCGTACCGTATGGTCAGTATGTGAACCTTGCGTATGCCCTTCTGCAGTATGTGATCGTGGAGTATGTGCTTCCACATTTTGTGAGCCTGGCGTATGTGCTTCTGCAGTATTTGATCCTAGGGTATGTGCGTCTGCAGTATGTGTGCCTGGAGTATGGGCTTCTGCAGTATGTGATCCTAGCGTATATGCTTCTGCAGTATATGATCCTGGCGTATATGCTTCTGTTTGTGCCTGTACAGCATGTGATCCTGGCGGATGTGCTTCTGCAGTATGTGATGCTGGCGTATGTGCTTCTGCTGTATGTAATCCCTGTGTATTTGCTCCTGTAGTCTGTGATCCTGGTGTATGTGCTCCTGCAGTATGTGATCGTGGCGTATGTTCTTTTGCGGTATGTGAGCCTGGCGTATGTGATTCTGGCGTATTTGCTCCTGTAGTATGTGATCCTGGCATGTGTGCTCCTGTAGTATGTGATTCTGGCGTATTTGCTCCTGTAGTATGTGATCGTGGCGTATGTGCTTTTGCGGTATGTGAGCCTGGCGTATGTGATTCTGGCGTATTTGCTCCTGCAGCCTGATCCTGGCGTATGTGCTTCAGCGGTATGTGATCCTGGGGTATGTGCTCTTGCAGTATGTGATTCTGTAGTATGTGCTTGTGGATTATGTGATCCTGGAGTATGTGCTGCTCCATTATGTGATCCTGTAATTTGTGATCCTGCAGTATGTGCTCCTGGAGTGTGTGCTCCTGCGGTAGGTGATTCTGGAATAGGTGCTTCTTGAGTACGTTATCCTGGCGTTTGTTCTTTTGCAGTATTTCCTGGAGAGTGTGCTATTTTAGTATGTTCCTCTGGGGTATGTGATTCTGGAGGATGTGATCTTGGAGGATGTGGTCCTGGACTATGTGCTTCTGGAGGATGTAAGCCTTGACTGCATGTATTCCTGGAGTATGTGCTTCTGGAGTATGTGAACATGGAGTATGTGCTTCTGGGGTGTTTGCGTCTGTAACAAAAACCGTTAAAACGTATTAACTTTGTTTATACACGCTAATAATTTCAATAAGTTGGTTTTCAAATTAGCCGTGTTCCAAATTAACCTACTATTAGCGGAGCCCGCGCACTAGCGCGTCAGCGGAGCACCATTACTAAGGAAATTGGGTAACCTATCAGGAGGGAGTGATGAACTTAGGCCTGGGCACTAGTGCCGGTATTGGCGAACGAAAACCGAGGTGTCTGGCCATTGTGACGTCACCTATAAGTCTGCCCGGGAAATTCAAAGGAAAGTTAACAAATGGCTTCCTCGCAAATGTTTTCAGTCCAGTTTCTCAAAAAGAACAGATCAAAACAATAAAAGAACAAAAGGTATGTTGCATGCTATAACATAAAAAGTATTCTTAATGCAAATTGGTCCTCAAACAAAATAACAAATTGGCGGTAAGACTCAAAAGATTTCACGAACGCTTTGGTCGATCGATTAAAACCGTGATCGAGATCGCCTTTCAGAAGCCGTATCTCACAAACCGTAAGATGTGTTGCTTGGAAACAAAAACATAACTTTTATATGTATAAACTCTTTCCAATTCTAGAAAAATAAAATTGTGTAACAATCTCATTAAAATGATCAGTGGCTTTAAACATCTTTCAAATGTGGAGAAGAATACTCCAATGCAAAGAAACTCGGCCAAATTTATGCTGACGACTGATTGTACTCTTGTTGAATAACAAAAAAAAACACAGTCTATCAAAAACGTAACTTTCTCAGGTTACTGATGTTAAGGGTTAACAAGGCTCTCCCTTTACTAGAATGGTCCTCAGTTTGACTGTTTCAAAATTAAGTAATCTTTGAAAATCAAATGACAGGACCAATTCAATTTATTTGCGAAACGGTCATCTTTATCGTCAGTTGTGGATCAAGTAGACGGTCAAACTCTTTCGAAAACATTGTGCAACCTGGACAGGAAAACTAGAGGAAACTGGAGGTATTGAGAATAAATCACTGAATCACTGATCCAGATGGTACTCAAATACATCTAATAGTTTTCACAACAAAAGGACAGAACCAGATCAGCGAAAACTTGTTTCCTCGGGCGTCCGCATTATTTGCGAGCTGATTCAGATTTTTATGTTGTTCTGCAAAAGTGTAGTTTACACGGGTTAAATGAGGTGGCAAAAATTTACTAAGTTCGATTACTCTTTCCCTAGCAATTAAATATCATTATTCTTTCCTTATACAGAAGATGGAAGCAAATACTGTAAGAAAAGTTTACGTTTAAGTGCTAAATTAAACATACCCTTCTAGGTTCGCCCTCTATTATACTCAGCTAAACAAACCGACTGATCATTTTTTAGGTAAATACTATACCACTTGTTTCAACTTGGGTACTTTTGTTAAGCTATAGGCTAGTCCGTAGCCAAGTTTCAAGTTTCCCTGTGGTATATAACTGAAATAAACACACTTTTTTGGACGCGGACAATAACAATTTTCCCGCATAATTCTTTGATCGCGAAGAGTAAACATGACTCTTAAAACATTATTTAAGTGTGATTTTGACGTTAAGACAAAGAGCCACTTACCTATGTCGAAAAAAGGGATGACTAAAATTCCATTACCCAAGAAAACAAGCTTAGCTGAATGCTTAATAGCACAAAAAGTACGTTTGTAGCCCGAACTCTAACATAGTTTGCCAGCGCCATTTTTGAAGACTCGGCAAACTCGCGCGCTTTTCACGTCGTGACGTCACGATGGCCAGACACCTCGAACCAGCCGAGCTGGCGAGTTTATCACTCCCTCCTGGTAACCTATCAAGCCAAGACATTTTGGTAGTGACGTAATAGTCACGTGACCGTCCGTCCGTACGTCCGTCCGTCCGCACCACAGGGTCACCAATATGAAGTGGCATTCACTGGATTTTACCCTGTGCTGAATCCCGTGTTTTTGGCGCGAAATCGCATGTTAACCCGCATTGTAGTAAAACAAGCATAGACAGCGAAAGTCAAAAACAAATTTGTTAATGGAAACAAAAGTTCAATAGAATACTCAGTTGTCTCTTTGGTGGAAGGCGAAAACTTCAATATAGGCGAAAAAAATTAGGCGATAAAGTGCAGGCGAAAAGTTTCAAATTTGTCGGTTCTGTTGCGAACTCGGTCGGCACACAGCTTGAGTTCGCAGCTTTTCGCAGCGGTTTCGACGCCAAATATAGCAGAGCTAGCGCTTTTTGGTCTTTCTACCCACAACCATGGTTTTTACGGCGGTCCGAACACATTTTGCCCGGAAAAACACCAGCAGTTTCATGTTGATAGGCAGCTTGTCACGAAGAAAGAAATAAGTAATAAAATTAACATTAGAAGATATCGATGAACGCTCACGGCCTAGTGGACTAAACGCCGGGTTCAACTCTCGGCGAGGACACGAATTTTTTTCTTTTTTTCTCTTTTTTTTTAATTTAACGACTTGAATGAGAGTATTTTCACAAATTAATAAGTGCCAGCAAAAAGAAAAAAAAGTGGGGGTGGGGTCCGCTTTTAGGCTTGGCTAAATCTATATATTAAAAAAAATTGAGAGCAAATGTTCACGCTTTTGGGCAATAAGTTTGATATGCATTTCCAGGAACGATCCCAGATTTGTAGCAGACTGGTAAAAGAAGAATATTTCTTTCAAAATTAAAATCTGTATCCGAAGGTACGTTTATTATATATAGATGTTTTTTACTTCATTCTTTTTTATATTCATTTGGCTTAGAAGCACTTTCAAGTCTTTAGAGCCCTATAATTTGATAGAAAACTGGGATTTTGCTTTCCCTTTTTTGACCGTTATTTGGTATTGCTGTTTTATCCACTGGCTGTAAGGTTCTTTCTTTCGAGGTCAGAGTGCGGTTTGAGTTTTTTCTTCAGGTTTCTTTTTCAAATACCGTAAAATCCCGATTGTAAGCCCTGCGCCTTATACGAATTCGGAGGGGGTTTTGGGTGGGCTGATGAACGTGGGGGAAGGGGGCTAATATCTGGGGGGCTTATAAACGGTATAAAAACGGCTGGGATTAACCAAAAACATAAAACGGTATAATAGGCTGGGACTAACCAAAAACATGCAGCAGTATACGCGAGGCACAGAGGACTTTGTATGGAGCGTCCTCATGGTGCAAAATACCGGCGGTACACAAATGTAAAACCCTTTGACGCTGGATAAAGTTGAAGCCTTGTCTACATGGTCTAGATGGCCTGCCAACATGTCGGCTGTACTGTTGTACACTTAAAATTTAAAACGGTTACTTTAATGGGAATTGACAAGAAAGTGAAAGAAAATTATATTGTTCCGGAGTCTACTTGTTCTGTAAAGTGACTATATTCATAGACAACAAGGAAAAATAGAGGAGGGCTTATAAGCGGGGGGCCTTATAACCGGAATATTCATTTTGTTTGCGTGTGGATGGGCCTATAAACGGGAGGGCCTACACGCTCTTTTTTTTATAAGAACCTTTTTTATACGAACGTTGAGGCTGAAATTGACCCAGATTTTAAGAACATACTAAGAACGTACCCGAGCTGAGACTAAGAGACAAAGCAGTAATTTTGTTCAGCTCTGCATCTGTTTTTGCATCGAGCTAAAAACACAGAGTAACAACATGAATTTCTATCGAATCACATTTTCTTTGTTTTGTTTTGTTTGTTTAATGTAGAGCTCAGGCTATATTTTCTTTCTTTCTCAACTGTGAAAGAGTAATAAAGTGAATTTTGCTAAGAAGAAAAAACAACAACAGCATGTGTGTCAAAGAAATTTGACATGATACAGCGCACACAGTTTTCTGAACTTCTATACCAGGTAACTTAAGAACATGCTAAGAACATTTTAGGCTCAAAACGTGAAAAAAATACGAACATTCAGTTTCGGTTCAGCCTCAGCCGCAAAATTAGACGTTCTTATAAAAAAAAAAAAAAAAAAAAAAGAGTGTAAACGATGGGTCATATAATCGGGATTTTACGATACTGAGTTTTCATGTTTTAATTATATTATACAATGTACTATCCTTCGTTCAATAAACTCTAGAAAACTTCTGGATTTGCAATTCATTGTTACGGAAATCAATATTGTTATCTATATTTTGTACTCAAAACGACGTATTTGTGGTCGATGAGGAGTTCCCGGGGTGGAGAAGTGACGGCTTAAGGCACTAATCTCCTTTCGTAACGGTAAGCTTTTCGAAAAAGGCCATCAGTCTCTCGGTAGGTTTTTAGAAAGAGGAATATACATTTTATTTTTGGTTTAAAGCGCGGTAACGTTTTAGTAAATAAGTTGCTGCAAATGGCAGAGCATCGAGTAATCTCCTGTTTACATTTTACAATATTTTAAAAGAGGGCCTAGATGGGGTTTACTGTTCGGTGTTATGGGCCATATATGTTTTACTGTTAAGTGTTATACACCCCAAATTTTTGCTGTTCACTGTTGTATATGAAATTATATTTAAAGTGTTACAGCACATTCTAGATACTAAATGAAAACAAGAAAAATGGATAACTGAAACTACAGAAGTCAGGGGCGTAACCAGCCATTTTTTCCTTTTAAGCCCGGCCCGAAAGGTGAAGCGAAAATTGATCCTATCAATTTCAGTTGGAATTCGACTTAGGAACAGGCTATACCAGTTTTGCTGCTGACGATCAATAATCCAATCCTTTGCCTTGTAAAGAAAGTAACGCTTATCTCTATTCCTTGGCGGAGCTTTTGAATTTTAATGGAAATTTATTGCTGACAGTTAACATCAAACAGGCTTCGTTGATGTAGAATGTCTTTCTCAGCTTCCTGTAGGAAGATCATGAACTAACTATTACTGACTATATCTGTCACTAAAATGCAGCCCCTCTTGGCTTTTTTCCACAGAAAACTCCGATGACTCCCCCGAGGTCAACAGGCATCTTTCTGTACGCTTGTGTAAGAGCCGCTCTGTCAGCATAGTAGATTGCATATATCAGGGGCACCCAAGAAAGACAATTTTAGCAAAATACTTCACAAACTCATTAATAATTCATAAAGAGAAAACAAAGGAAATCACTACCGTGACGGCGGTTTGGAAACCGGATCTTAATTAGCATAAAGTTTTGCGAACTTCTGCTTTGAATTTCTCCAAGAATTATGAATGGTTTGAGAAGCCGTATCAAAAACTCGAAAGAGTGTTTCATCAGGTATCCAAACACCTCGAAGTCGGTTAAAAAACTCGGCTGCGCCTCGTTTTTTCAACCCACTCCTCGGTGTTTGGATATCCTGATGAAACACTCTTTCTCGTGTTTGATATATTACTTGAAATATCATTTCCTGCTTTCTTAGATTTTTTCAGAGCTTTTTTAAGGCATATTTGTGTAGGCTAACACAGTTTGATCTGTTCGGATTTCTTAGCTCAAAATTTAGGCCGCAGAAAAGGTTAGGAAACAGAACCTTATCCGCAGAATTTCCGAATTTCCGAGGTTTTCGATCGGGGCATATTCTCTCTCTCTCTGGAAATTTCGAAAGCACAGCGGTCGAAACCCAGGGAAAAAGAAAAAACACGCTGGTTGGATGCTCAGACTTGCATAAACAAAATTGTTTCAAGGTCCTAGACCAAAGTCTTTTCTCAGATTCTCAGCACAATCTGTTGGCATTTTTAACATATATTGTTTTTAAAGTCATGGTTTCAAACGTTTTTAAGGTGAGGATTAACTGTTAAATAGTCAGCAAAGAAAACAATGGAAGAAATATTGGCCTTTTGGCTACTGAAACAAAAAAAATCATAGAGATTCCTGTAAAACCCTCATTGGCTTAAAGGCTAGCTACGCCCCTGGAAGTGATGTTACTGATGAAATTGCCATCAACAGGCGAAGAAAGGCCATTTTCTCTATCTTTGTGTAAATTTTTATTCATTTATTTATTTTAACTGTTACAGGGAATTATTTACTGTTAGCTGTTAAATGGACGAAAATTTTAGTGTTGGCTGTTATGCCGACCCCCCCCCCCCCCCCCCCATCTAGGCCCGAAAAGAAATGGTTCTCGGTTGGCAAGACTGAAAAGAAGCAAATAAGACATTTCGGTGGTTTATATGCAAATATCCAGATTTACGTGGTAGCAGATGTGGTAGCATAAATTTTAACGGGGGCTGGGTGTCCAAGGCCGCGAAAAGGGTCAAATCCGCTAGATCTAGAGGACTTGTACCCCCGCTCAGTGCCAGCGGATTCATTTGGACAAGAGGGTCCAAATCCGCCAGGACAATGGCGCGGGTGACTTACTTGCACTAGAACCTTAAATTTCATTTATTTGAAATTCCGCGATTCCTTCACATCAGGAGCCATAATCGGGGACGGAGACCGTAAGCGCGGGGTCCACGCGGCCCCATCGAAAAAGACAAATGTGCTATTTTTAGAAAAAATTGCGCCACCCTCAACGTCATAAACGCGCGTGGCTACACGCAAATTTGCGTGGTTATAATTATTTGATATCCGGTATGCCCGAGTACACAATTGTTTTTATTATTAAAAACGCAATCACTAATTGCTATAAAATCAAGACAGAGAAAAAAAGAGAGAGAAACTCCGAGATAAAAGGGAACAAGAATCGATCGCGATCACATGACTGACCGAAAAAGGCGCCAAAACCTTGCGAAGTATTGCAGCGTTTCTTTGCGGAGCTGAATGAATCAATGAAAATGCTCCGAAGTGAACGTACAAGCACAAGGTCTGGGAAAAATCTCCCAATTATGGGTTCTGAAATGTGGTACGTGTTTGATTTTTCCTGAAAATTGTTGTAACCGTCGTTCAAAGCGGATTGAAGCTGCACGATCTCACCGTTATGGCTGCGGGAGTTCAAATGAACGAGTTTGAAATCGCTCCGTTCGCACAACGCTGACAACGGAGCCATCATGTGTTTGTTTGATCGAACTGAAGACAGGATTAATAATTAAACTTGAACGATAATTACTATGCAGCTCACGGAAACAAGACTACGGAGGTGAGGAACATTAGAATTCACCATCTTACTTTTTCAACGCAAACCACAAAACGCAGTTTTTCTTAGTTTAGAGCCCGCCGACGGAATGGTAAAAATAACACTCAAACAACTGTGAAAGCGATTCAACCTATTTTACATGGCATCCGACTTGTGTCTAAATGTCTGGAGCTGCTCAAGGGAACACACATAGAGCCACAACGAGTACAGGTAAACCAGTGTCAATTTTGTGTGGTATAGCCAAAAAATGTCGCCTTTTCTGGTACTGGATTTGTTCAATGCTTGTCGTCCAGACTGTTGCATGATTTTTGTACTGACTCGCCATAAAAAGTGTGACAATTTTTATTAAATGCTTCTTTCCAATTTTACTGTGCTTTATTTTGTCTTGTCTCGATATTTCGGAGCCAAAGCCTTCCGTATGAAACCTGCTGTTTGTGAAATTTTAAGAACAAGTGATTGACTGGACGATGAAAGAAATTGTAAACAAAGCGCTAAATGCTTAAAATTCTATTTCTACAGTTTCTTTTCGTCGTAAGAAATTACTGAAGCACTCTGAAACAACTTAGATTTGTGTCTCAGTGACGTTCAGTCGTAATTTCTTCTTAATTTTGCTTCGATACAAAGTGATTTTTCTCGCCGGGTTGCTGGCAGAGAAAAATAATTGAGCTCACTCTGTCGTTGAAACCCTTGCCACATCCACTGCGTTATGTATCCCTTCTAGGTTCGTAAATTGCCCAGAAAGTAATATTAAGTACTAGGGCAGCATGGAGTTTCACTTCATCTTTCTCCTTCTCATCGACGGAACTAGTTTTTTTTCTCTTGGTGTTTTTCCAGTTCTCTATTTTGTCGACGATTGATAACGCACCACAAAGAGCATTTGATTGAAAACATAGGCGCGCTTTTCACTATTCTTGGTCTTCATTATAAACATTTCGGCCATTTCGGTAAAGGCGGGCATTATTTCAGAAAACATACGCTGAGAAATCTCGACAGACATTTTCTTTGCTGACTCGGTATTTGAATATATGTTACTATTTTTCTTGCAGTGAAAAAAGTGACAACGATTTATCAGTGCGTTACTTTTCTTCAGTACGTGCTTGGAAAATCATTTTACAGTCTTTGCGGCTGCCCTTCAAGCTCTGTACGTCCTCAGAAGAAATATATATTCGAGAAGTATTTTCCCTTTTTCTGCCTGATTCGCCTTCAACTGATTTTTTCGTAGTTCGACGCCATTTTTGCCCGTAAAACGTTTCTTCCGTCTAACGGGGAAATCCTCGTCCGACATGTCCGACACATCTTCGCCACAGGATTTTTCTAAAATACTGTCACTGCCATCATCGGAATCACCTGTATAATCCTCATATCTAGAGTCACTATCCAGAAAGTTCTCCCCAAGGGCTTGCCTCAAATTAGGAAATGACACTGATGACAGAAATTGAATTTATTCATCTCCAACAAAGGTAATTTCCGACGCCATTTTGTTTGTTTTTCTCTGCGCGGAGTCCTCGCAAAACACACGCGTGTGTGTCACGCGCGATGGCGCAATTTTTTCTAAAAATAGCACATTTGTCTTTTTCGATGGGGCCAACGCCAATACTGAAAATGGCAGTTAGTTACGGTCTCCATCCCCGATTATGGCTCCTGTTCACATTCCATGTATATGTTGTGGTTCAATTTTATCCGTGGTTCAATTTTTATTTACCGACATGATAAAATGTAGATGTAGATATTTTCCTTTGTTTATGTGTATGGTTATGTATGATAATGAACTAAAAACAAAGGAAAATAAAAATTGAACCAAGGATAAAATTGAACCACAACATATATTTATACTCACAATTACAGCAGAAAATCCCGGAAAAGCGAGGAAAAGCCCCTACCCCACACCGGACGGGGTCTTTTAACAGGATTCTGGAAGGCCGGGGAGGACTGGGTCCAACTTAGCGCCTGCGCGTTTCGCATTGTCTCTCTTTCTCTATCAAACATGTCGAAGAGAGGTAAGGATTCTGAGCGATAGGTGTAGATATCGCGATCCATCGGCTTATTCAATGGTCTCCCTGCCAAAATCATCCTTCTTATTCAAACTATAATAAATTTTCGTTAAAACCGTATGTATATTTTGTAGTAATTTGTCGTTTTTGTTCGTAAATTTACTTGGCGAATGGCAATGTGCGATGAAGACAAGAGTCGGCTGCCGATCGCTGTCCATTTTTTCATTTTAGCTTTCATTGTATTTTGAGAAAATTTGTATAGTTGAACTGTTATCGTACTTTCTAAATGAATGATCTCCAATCTAATCTTTGTCTTCTTTAGTACCGTAATTTCGTTTAAAGCTTGGCAACTTCTTGTTTATAAAGACTCGCTGAAACTGTTTTGTTCGGTCGTTTCCACGTTTTTAGGTTGTCGACATAAAGAGAGTTAGTTCCTTGTTCTAGTAGCAAATGGCATTGGTTTAGAATTTTCAATTTCACTGGAACGATGCAATGTGAAGTTTGAATATTTTATTGTTTTCTTCGTTTTGATGGTTTGCTGTGAACATAAATTGAACATTCATTGCACACAAGGATTGAATTTGACTGGGTACAAATGTTTAAAACTGCACAAATAAGCTTACAGGCAAGACTAACATAGACTGTCAGGTCATGTGTATTTTCAGTTATATTTCATGTATTTGAGTTGTTTAGACTTGAAGAAATGTCCAGAGTGTAGTCAAATTCCACATGTATAATAGAAATATGAAGTTCTTTAAAGTCTTTTATCTCATGTCACTAATGTTAACTTGTACAGCAGTTTTTGGTAGGCTTATCGTGCTAAACAATTTAGCTTGATAGTGAGTCCTAGAGAGCAAAGGAAGATGAATAAAAATTTATTCATTTCTGTTGTTCTTGTGCTTTAGGCCTCGCTTGTAAGCTGAGTGTTATTGTACTGTGTTGTAAAACCAGGAATTAACTTATTCTCAGACTCAAAGAAGACAACAAACCATTCAGAGCTCTGGTGAATTCTCAAAGAGTCTGAATTTGCTCAAACAAATTTTTATTATAATCAATGAAAGTTCAGACTCTCATATTTGTTTAAGCTCAACCTCTCGTGAACTGTTACTGAACTCTTCTCAACCTCTGTTGTTGTTTGGCTCGGCCTTAATAGCGCCTGTTTTTTAACAATTCTTTCTCTAGGACGTGGAGGTTCTTCTGGAGGGAAGTTTCGTATCTCCCTGGGTCTGCCAGTAGGTGCAGTGATAAACTGTGCTGACAACACGGGGGCCAAGAACCTTTATATCATTGCAGTGAAAGGAATCAAGGGCCGTCTTAACAGGCTACCTGCTGCAGGATCAGGTGACATGGTGTTAGCTACAGTGAAGAAGGGTAAACCAGAACTCAGGAAAAAAGGTGAGGTACATGTAGAATTGATGGTAACATTATAAGAGGAGATACAAAATTTTGTTTTATAGTATTTATATTTGGAGGTACATGTAATTTTGTTCACAATAACCAAGCGAATTCTCATTGCATTGAGCATTGATTAGCTGTTGTTGAGACTGTTGACAATAAAAATGAAAATGTCACGTCTAATGTAGTCCCATCTAGGTTGAAGGATAATTTTTGTCAACTGTTATTTTGCATTGCTAATTCTCCAAATCACCAATTTTGAGTAACAGAACTGTATCTCAAAACTGCATTGTTCAATGAGGACGGAATCGTCAATCAGTCAAATTTTATTTTGATTGTTTGAACTTAACTCGATCATTTGGGAGGCAAAAGTGACCAATTATTTGTCATAGTTTGAAAGAAACAATTTTGAGTGTTGGGAACTTGTAACAAATTGTTGCTATGAAGGAAATGAAAGTGAATTTGCACAAACACAGAAAAACTGTTGAATGGATTTGAGCAAATCTTGGAATGGAATAAAAGTTGGTTTGATAGAAACTTTCTTGTGAAGGTTATTTTATTCTGAATAAGCTTGCTATGCGTATTTTGACTGAAGCCACGAAGCCATGCTCAATTCTCAGAGTTTCCTGTGTGTATGATTCTCACGATTTTTGTGTTATTGTGAAAAACAAATTGACACCAGTTTGTTTTGTATCTAGTCTCTTATTCATAGTAAATTTCGTCATAACTTTGACTTGGTGGATACACAGCAACCTTAACAATTTTATGTTGTTTATCAATGAGAGTACAGTCCCATCACTAACGGGAGGGTGAGAAAACCCATTGAAAAATGTTTTCTTCGTGTGCTGACATCACAAAAACCAGAAAAGCATTTGTTTTAGAGTTGGGCAGATCAGATTCAATATTTAAAGCTTGTGTTGTCTGTGCACTCATGGTTTGTATAGAAGTTCAATGCAGCTTTTGTTTGAGATGTTAGGAGACTACTGTAATTTTCTTTTAACCCTTTAAGCCCGATATAAAAATGCATATTCTCCTTACTGTTCTCTGTACATTTCTTATGGAGCTAGTAAGGAGAATTTGTCTAAATAGCAAGACATCTTATCCTTGGTGATCACTTTCTTTATCCTCATCACTTGATTGTTTGAACAAGTAGTGGTAGATAAAGAGAAATTTCATTTTTGTCACTGTTATGGCTTAAAGGGTTAATTCAATTTATCTTTGTTTTTTCCCAGTGATGCCAGCTGTGGTAATAAGACAGCGGAAGGCCTTTAGAAGGAAGAATGGTCTGTTTATTTACTTTGAAGGTAAGTCGCATGGACTCCTTTTGGCAATGATAAGGGAAAGGGTATTTATTCATGGGCTTCATGGGGAATTAGCAAAATTTTACAGATCTCTCATTTTCAAAAAGTAAATTCAGCAAAAAAAGAACCAACAACAAAAACAAATGAACTAACAAATGCCGACAAAAAATTCGTCCGGTATGATGTAATCCATTATCTTTTTGTTACAGACAATGCAGGAGTCATTGTGAACAACAAAGGTGAAATGAAAGGTATGTACAATAAATAGGCAGAATTTTGTGTCCCCTTAACGAGCTTGATCACCCCTGTCTTTCACATTTAGGTCACATGATCTGCCAAGTATGGTAGTGACTCAAAAATCTTGGCCATGTTTGTCCCATGGGAGAGGTTTTCAAGCAGCGTATCTGTGGAAGTTGGGTTTCCAAGATACGAGGGCTAGGAACTTCCCATAGCAACAATATGGTAGTTAAGAGTCTCCCCCTTAACCAAACAAGACAAAGATACTTATGTCACCATCTCTCCAACAGGTTCTGCTATCACCGGGCCTGTAGCTAAAGAGTGTGCTGACCTGTGGCCAAGGATTGCCTCCAATGCTGGTAGCATTCAGTAAAATGTACAAAACACGTGAAATAAAACTGCTCTGACTTCTCATAATGTAGTTTTGACTTTTCTGGGAGAAAGATTGCAAGGTGACGCTCATTGTTGTGCCAAATACTGGTTTGCTTAGTTTGGGAATGTTGACATGATGCTGGAAAGACTTAAACTCCTGTACAAAATGAAAACCTAATACTGCATTTATGGTGTGGTTTAATTTAACTTGTGATCACACATTCTTTTTTTTTTGATGGGGGGGGGGGGTGGGGGAGCACAAGGGGCTGATGGGGGAAGGGGGGAAAATAAATGTCCTTTCCACCTCTCCCCCTGAAAAAAAGGGGGAAAAGAAGGCCTTTTTTCAAATAAGTTTGGTTCTTTATATCGCTTTGTCTTTGCCTTTGTTTTCCTTTTGCCTGTGGTCTGGATGATGATTCTAGAGCAAAGGACTAGAAATAGTTTGGTTTAAAAACTATTGTGAAACCAAAATAAAATTTAAATCACAACATTTACATAAACCGTTTTCATGGCAGTTGGACAAAATAAATAAATAAAAAATATTATTTAAAACTGTACTAAAAAATGTGAAACAAATGGCGGACGGTATTAACATGATAATTATACCGGTATCAGTTTTCGTGCCAGAATAAAAATCTTCTTCCCGCTGGTACAGTGACCTGAAATAGAATGGCTCGTACAGATATGTTTTGGACTGATATCATAGAAATGAGACAAGAAGAAAATTTATACTCCTAAATACTCTTTTTATGTTTGAACTGCTCTCATTCATGTTTGAATCTCTGTATGTGTGGAATGCCCTGACATCCATTTTTCCTAAGGTAGATTCCTGGCTTTGCTAGTGAGTTGATTTCGTATTATTCTTTAATTTAGAACTTTTAATGCATTGACACTTGCTCCTTATTTTCTTGCTCTTTTTCATTTCATTAATTATACCCAAATTCCATGTTATTAACGGAGAGCATGACTTGGGTTTCTTCCATATAGCTGCATGGTTACATAGAACAGAGTGAAGCTTTGGCCGGACTTGAGTTTTTGTCGGAAGAGCATTATCAAACTGGTACAGTGTACGAAAAAACTTTGATGGTGTTCTTAGACTGCATGCATTTCACAGACTGACATGATTAGCAGCAGCTAATGGATGTTTTACCCCACCGCTGATCAGATTATTATCGCCGCTGATCAGATTATTGCCAGTTTAGCAGTGCTATGTGTAATTATGATCATTATGATAATGAATAGTACAAACTTTTGATCTGCTTTGAGAAGAATAAAAATCTTATTTTGGATTCGTATGATGAAAGATGACCTAAGATTTTCAGCGGCCTAAGACCTCAGCAGCCCCGGTAAATTTTCGGACTAAAATTCCGTTGACGAAAATTTTCAGCAACTTGCAATAAAATTTCAGCCTAAAGAAAACGCTCACATCAGCCTGCGCTAATTTACACTTATTATGATATTGTTAGGAGATGCAGAAAGGTGTTGCAGTAAAGCACATAGTTTTTGCAAACGAATCATGCTGTTATACTTTATTCATCGTATTCCACGGCGAATCTAAGTATGAACTCTAAGTAAACAGAAAAACAAGGACAGTTTTTAAAACGTCAGTATGCGAATTCCAGAGAACGGGTTGAAAAGCCGTTCAACATCTTTCTAATAATTTTATGTCTAGCCAAAGCTCTAAGGAGTGTATTGCTCAACAGAGGTTTTCAAATCAGTGCGTACACTGAACAATATTACTGCAATACATCACAAGCAAATTTACAATTCTTCCCGAGGCTATATTACTGTTTTGTTGCCAGGGGAGGCAAAATCTGTAACAATAAAATGCAGTGCTTGACGCAATAGAATTACGTTACTATACTATAACATTTACATTCTGCAGTGAATCTATTTATTATGGCTTCTAAGTAAAGACAATAATGAGTATATGATTTTCAGAATAACAAGAAAACGACTGTACAGACAAAGAACGGCTGGAAACCGTTCATGACCTTATATGTTTATGTACCTCACCGCCCTAATCGACGACCCGTGTTCTCATTGCGCCATGTGTGCTACTTGAGATCTGACAATTTATTTATGTATCTACTCATCACTTCTTTTTTTTATCTTTTTAATTGTTCCTTAGTTAAGTATAATAATGTATTTGTGAGTTTAGAAACCGTTTTTTTTTAAACGACCTATCCCTATTCTTATTCATTCCCCTAAGTTTAATATAGTGAAATATTGTAATTTTAAAATGTATGTTGTAAATTTTAATTTATTTTAAGTAGTAGAGTGTCCCCAATTAGCTATCACAAGCTAAATACTTACCCTGACACTTAAATAAAGTTATTCATTCATTCAAGTTATTCATTCAAGTTCTAAGGAGCGGTTAAAAACCTTTCAGCAAATTTTCTCAAATATCCATAAATTACTCTGAATAATATTACCAGGCAATACTGCCATATTTACAATTCTTTGGAAGTTTAATATACTATTGTTCGTTTCTATAAGTATCTTGTTTCACAAAAGTAGTTTCGTTCAAAATCATCTTTCAGTTACTTATTTTTCTTACTCTGATAGTCAAGCAGTTTTGCTTCAGTGTTCTCTACATTTCGTGTATTCATACAAGAAAGAAGATTATAAACTTAGTAACTTTTAGATCATCAGGATATTTTTTTGCGGATGGAAGTTCCTCGGACCGCTCCCTTCTTTTTGTTTTTTATGATGCGAGTTATTAATTTACTCCATCCTGCACCGCGTTAAAACACTTCAGGAGTCGCTTAAGTCCCTGACGATAACTGCTACTGAACATAAAACAGATGCAAGGGTTAATGGCACAATTCGAGACAGCCATAGAGAAGGCGATAGAATAGTAGAGCCAAACGCCACAAGGCAAGTCCCGGGCAAAGAGTGATACTATGGGGTACCCCGCACAACACAAACCCTACCATGATAGCAATGGCCAACTTAAGCACGTTGCTGTTTCGTTTGGCGCGTTGTTGCTCAGCGTTGACCGACTGCTCGCCTGGAATCTTCTGTTTCTTGAGCTTGATAACGATGATGGAGTAAATTATGACTAACACGGCGATAGGGATATAATAAAATAAAAGAAATGTGGCTAGAAAGTAATTCACATAGGAAGAGGACCCTCCAAACGCTTCATCCCATGCCATGAAGCAATACAGCTTTCCATTGGCGGGTTCAAACAGATTGTAGGCGACTAAAAATGGCGAGGAGACAGCCATCGCGACGATCCACGTAGCGAGAACGAAGAAGGCGCACAGCTTTGAACTGATGAGTGGGGAACGGAGAGGAAATACCGCAGCTCCAAATCGGTCCACTGCTATAAGGACCAGGCTCTGGATAGACACAAACATGGAGGTATTCGTTAAAAATGGGACCAGCTTACACAAGGCCTGACCAAGAGGCCCACTGATAAACCACTGAGAGTCCATGTTTCTTAAATTTGATTAATTTTGATTGTATAGTTATTAGTAACTTGGTAATTTAAGTAATTGTTCCTGAAAAGCCCCATTGGGGAGGTAACAATAAAGTATGTATGTGTATGTATGTATGTAGTCCACGTACAAATATGTTAGATTCCGCGGACAAAAGAATATAGGGAACAGCAAGTCGGACATGGCCATGTTGACTATGAAATAATTGATAGGTTTTCTCAGTGTTTGCGTCCTATACACAACTATTCCTATAAAGGAATTCCCGACCAGCGAAACAACAAAGATCAGGCAGTAAGCAAAGGTTTCTCCAATTTTTTGTGCTGTAGGACTCGACAGGAAGGAGCAGCTTGATCCATTCACCGTTGTATTCATGACGACTTCAGTCTCTGATAGTAACGTTGCTCCCATGCACTGCAAATGTCTTGTACCTTTAAAAGCAAATGTTGTTTTATCGGTTTTACACGAAAAGCCGAATGTCCAATTAAGGAGGCAGTCAATCAATCAACACGCCCTGTTGCCTGTTGTCAAACCGTCCACTTTTAGAAACTGACTTCTGGCTAATAACAAGCCTCTGAATTTAAATAACACGGGCAACTTTTGCCAACTATTACAAGCATTTTACTTCTACGTTGGAAATTGGAAGTTGCGCTTCAGTTTTCTTTGATTGGTTTAGTACTAATTGAAGACAATACTTTGTTAGAAGTTAGCAATTTAGCTTGCACTTAATTTTTTTCCTTTCAGCAACTCATTCTTCAGCGACTTTCCGTTCCGGCACTAATGTTGGCTCTGTAGCCACCTAAAAAGCAGTCCAAGTGTACTTGGCAAGATAAAAATAAAGTTACAAACCCCACATGCAAAAAGAAGAGCAAGAACCTGAAGACAGCGAATTAGAAAAAGTCTATAGAAGAAAACACTGAGCCTTTTTCGGTAAATGATGGGTAGAAACGCTGAAATCAATGGACGGAAATTATTGTGAGAATTAAAAAAGGAGAGTTTTGCCCCATCTCCTCGGGTAGTATTCTCGCGCCCGCAAATTTTTTTTTGTTCTTGCGCATGCCGCACGGTTTTTCTGTGGCTCTCAGGTTCAATATTAACGCCTGGAAAAGACTGTGACAGCTGTCACTTTCCTTTTTAAATTTAATTGACTATTAACAAGACCAAGAGATAAAGGTAAACAGAATGGATCGTCGGCACGAAAACCACAGAACGGTTTGTTGATCATGAGAACTGGTCATAAAACCGTAGCACATGTCCTAATAAGTTGAATCCTTTAAGGATCAGATTCTGACTTGAATTAAAAAAAAAAAACTTTCAAGTAAGTAACAAACTGACGTCGGCCGGTTTTGCGCTGTGTCAACCAAACAGCGACAATTTTGGGCTGTAACTGTAAGTTAAAAGTTTAGTTTTTCCTCATTGCTTCTTTACTTTCATAAAACAGGAATTTAAAAAAATGTCATGTTTAGTGTGGGCACTGTCTCTCACAATTAGTGTGAGCACTGTCAGATGTGGTAATTAATGAAAGCTAGACCAGGTGTGGCTGAGGGAAACTGAAATGTATTTTTTAGCTACAACAGAGTGATTATAAAGAAGGTTTAAGATGAATTACAAGAAGAAAACTATAGAAAAAGTAGGGACAATGGAGAATAAAGATAAGAGAAACCATTCCACATAAGTGCCCACTGGTTAGGTAGTCCAGTTTTTTGGGTAACAATGTTGAACGTTGATATAATTTCAGTGCGTGGAAAGGCTTTCTATAGAATAACAATTTTTAAGGAGTTTAAAGCGGCGTAGTATAGATTTTTATCACAAACAGGACGTTTACAGAATTTGGGTGACAATGTTGACTTTGATATAATTTCAGTGCTTTATAAGAGCTTCTATAGAAAGACCTTTCAGTCAGGGAATTTAAAGCTGCATAGTGCAGATTTTTATCGTAGGAAGAACAAAAAGAAACAAAGAAAAAGCTCAAAATGTCTGAAGATGAAAAGTTTTTCAAAGCGCTGATATTGTTAGCGACTGACATTGCAACCAACTGAGTTTATGATAACCGTACTCCAGGTATATTAGGCTGCGGCGTCTGCAACCTGCAAGAGTCACGTTCGATTCATTATTTCAACATGTTTACTTAAAATAACGTGTTAAGTAACTGAATAGTTAATCCAAAGATAACTGAAGACGGAAATGTTATGAAATAGGGCACGTATGGGAAACGGACTCTCTTCCTAGAGAGAAGAAAGAAGGGCTACCTTTCTTACTTATCATTGCAACCAAAAAAACAAAAAACAAAGTAGAATTCGCTGCAAATTCGTAAGGTGAGATACACACCAACATATTTTGAGGGCAGTACAAATGCATGATTTAAGCCTATTTGATACTGAACCATCGGTTAAACAATTAATTGCTTATTCAAGGCAGAATTCTAAGAGGAATATTTTCACAATCATTTTCTGACTTGAACAGGGAAGAAAAACAAGGCGGTTTGTTTCGAAGAAGAAACATACATTTGTTAAATCTTCTTGTAAAAAGCGATATGGCATATTTAACAACTTTCACGCCAGTTTTTTACTACATAAGAAGAGAACTGAAAAGTGCTTTAAAAATCTTTAGCGGGAGTTTAAATGGCGGATGTTGTACAGGTACAACAGGTGAACCGGACGGTGTAGTAAAATAAACCGAAGAACAAAAGAAAGCGATAATACGGAAAAACTAGTCTTACTAGTAAAACAGAAATAGTGCACTTCATGCTCGTGAGGTGAAGAACAACCTAAGAAACGAATGTCAAGTAAATGCATGATCAGTTTATTGAAAAGAATTTCGAAGTCCGTCTTTCAAGAAAGTTCTCGTTAGAAAACAAAGCAAAACACATGACATCCACATTTATAAAGGATTAGTTTCCTATTTGGTGGAAAAAGCAGTTTATTAATATTTTGAAATAATGTTTGTCCATGTTTTCACGTTATCATTCTACAATAATTTCTGTGACGCTGCAGAATTCAGACCCAAAGTGCCGATCAAAACCCACGCATTTCAATTTATTTTTCCTCAATTTCTACAACTTTCTACAGACGAATAACCTTTACTTTTTCTACTGAATCTGTTTTCAGAAGTATCAAGATCTTATTTTGGATACGTGCGATAAAGGATCACTTAGGATTTTCTTAAATGCCTCAGCAGCCCCGGTAAATGCTGGGTATTAGATTCCGTTGACTAAATTTTTCAGCAACTTGCAATTAAATATTCAGCTAAAAAACACACACACCACACTGAGCTAACGAAATTGCCAGGAGAGGAAGAAGGTTGCAGCAATAAAATACAGTGGTTTTCGCACAGGAATCATGCTATTTTCAGACTTTATTTGTCGAATTTTAAACCACGGCTAATCTAAGTATAACATCTTAGTTAAGACAATAACAAGCTCAGTTTTGAAATTTCACAAGAAAACGACAGCATGCAAATTCCAAAGAACGGTTGGAAAGCCGTTCAACATCTTTCTAATGATTTTATCTACAGGCAAAGCTCTAAAGAGCAGCAGAAAATTTCTCAACCAAGCTTCTCAATGTGCGTACACTGAGCAATATTAAAATGAATGACAAGGCAAATTTACAGTTCTTTTCGAGGCTATACTACTGGCTTATCTTTAAGTGTATAACTTTTTTTCTTCCTTGAAAGCGTTGCTATAGTATAACGATTACATTCTACGGTGAATCTATAAGTATAACTCTATTAAGTAAAGATTTTTTTTACGGATGAAAGTTCTTCGGACCATTTGCTCTGTCTCTTTTTACCGGATGCGAGTTTTTAATTTACTTGATCCTGTACGGTGTTAAAACACTTCAGGAGTCTTTTAAGTCCCTGACGATAGTTTGAGCTGAAACTGAAACAGATGCAAGGGTTGATGGCACAACTCGAGAAAGTCATAAAGACGGTGATATAATAATAGAGCCGAAAGCCGCAAGGCAAGTCCCGGGCAAAGTGTGATACTAAAAAAGCAGTAGCATGGGGTACCCAGCACAGTAAAAACCCTACCACAATAGCAATGGACGTCTTAAGCACGTTTCTGTTTCGTTTGGCGCGTTTTTGCTTGGCGTTGTCCGACTGCTCACCTGGAATCTTCTGTTTCTTGAGCTTGATAACGATGATGGAGTAAAGTATGACTAACAAGGCCATAGGGATATAATAAAATAAAATTAATGTGACTAGAACGTAATTCACATAGGAAGAGAACCCTCCAAACGCTTCATTCAGTTCTAAGGAGCAATACTGCTTTCCACTAGCTCCTTCAACCAGTTTGTTGACGACAAAAGATGGCGAGGAGACAGCCATTGCGACGATCCACGTAGCGAAAATGAAGAAGGGGCACAGCTTTGAACTGATGAGTGGAGAACGGAGAGGAAATACCACAGCTCCAAATCGGTCCACTGCTGTAAGGATCAGGCTCTGAATAGACACAAACATGGAGACATTCATTAAGAAGGGGACCAGCTTACACAAGGCGTGACCAAGAGGACCACTGATAAGCCACTGATTGTCCACGTACAAATATGTTAGATTTTGCGGAAACAAGAATATTGGAAACAGCAAGTCGGACATGGCCATGTTGACGATGAAATAATTTATAGGTTTTCTCAATGTTTGCGTCTTATGAACAATTATTCCTATAAAGGAATTCCCAACCAGCGAAACAACAAAGATTAGGCAGTAAGCAAAGGTTTCTCCAAATTTTCGTGCTGTAGTATTCAGCAGGAAGGAGCAGCTTGATCCATTCACGGTTGCATTCATGCTTGACGACTTCACTGAGAATAACGACTTGCTCCTCCTGCAAATGTCTTGTGTTTACAGCAATTACTGTTTTATTAATGTTCTACATGAAAGGTAGAACAACAATTCAATTATTCAACACGCCCCGTTTCTGTTGTCAAAGCATACATTTTAATCAACAAACTTTTGGCTAACAAAACGTACACGTCTTTAAATTTCGCTAACATTACGGCGACATTTGTCAACCAAACTATTTTAAATTTCCGTTGGAAATTGACAGTTGCGCGCTCCAGGTCTATTTGTTTACCTTCAGTTTACTAATGGACTACAGTATTTTATTGGAAGTTAGCAATTTAGCTTGCCGATATATTTTTCTTCATTCAGCATCTCGTTTTTCAGCGACTTTCAGTTGCTTTCCGGCTATTTTGCCGGTTTGTACTGTAGGCACCTAAAAAGCAGTCCAAGTGTACTCGGCAAGATGAAAATAAAATTACAGACCACGACAAAAAGAAGAGCAAGAACCTGAAGACAGCGAATTAAAAAATTCTATAGAAGAAAAAACTGGGGTTGCAACACCGAGATGAATGAACGGAAAATTATTGTGAGAATATAAAAAAGGAGAGTTTCGCCCCATCTCCTTGCGGAGTCTTCTCGCACTCGCAACATATACGGCCTACTGAAATAGGTAACCCAGTTATTTGGATGACAATGTTGACTTTGATAGAATTTCAGTGCTTTATAAGTTTCTTTAGAATAAGATTTTTAGGGAGTATAAAGCACGTGTAGTATGAGATTTCTATCGCAAGAAGGACTTAACAGAAAGAAACTAAGAAAAAGCTCAAAATGTCTATGAAACTGTGAAGTTTCTCAAAGCGCTGACATTGTCAGCCACTGACATTGCAACCAACTGAGTTTATGAAAATTGGTCTGCGATGTCTGCAACCTGCAAGAGTCACGTTCGATTCATTATGAAGTGAACATGTTAACGCGGGTGGGAATTTTCGCACAGTGCAGCCTCGTAGGATGGGCTATTTAGAGCGTGAGCCAAATTGGTTCCTACCCAGATTTCCTGCCGAGTTTTTTTCCCTCCTGATTTCTTTTTAGGAACGTTTTTTCTGGCCTCCGTTCTGACATTAATGTCTTTGTAAACTGTCGCTCAGCCCTGTTATATGTTATGTACCGTATCCTTGGATGTAGTAAGAGGTTGTCATTAGTATAATATACTGTGTAGTTTTCAGTGCTCGGCCGAAACTGCCAAAATATTTTAACCTAACGGTTTTTGTTCATGTTGTGTACTGCGTGGTGGAACTGAAATAAAAAAAAATTATGAAACAGAAGCTGGCCTGTTCCAGGCATTCAGATAGTGGCGCATGAACGAAAAATATTGAGAGCGGAGAAAAAACTGGGGAGAGAGTCGAGAGAACTCTCTCGCTTCTCTCCCTAATCTCTTCTCAGATTTCATTGTTCGCGCGTCACTACCTGAACACGTGGAACAGGCTAAGCAGAAGCTAACTTACAAAGATAGGTTTTTGAAAGAGTTTTGAAGTTTGGTTCAAGGCGTTGTTTGATCTGCAAACTATTCCACAAATAAATGAAATAGTCCTAAAAACTGCGTTCTCTAAAAATTTACTTTCTTTGCTTTAGGCACGTACAACAAGGAGGTTTCATTGTAGGCCTAAAACAAAACAACTTCAAAATAACAAGAATCTTCCTAGACCAGGTGTACATGAGAGGAAAATGAACTTTTATCCGCAAAGAGTAATGATGTGAAGAAAAGAAGAGATAAAAATTCTGTTGTACGTACACCTGCTGTTTTAGCGGTGCTTTAAAGCAATAACTGTCAGTGGAAGGCACACTGTCTATTACCGAAACCTTTTACAGCTTATTTTTGTATTGATAACAGGTAATAACATCCCCAGTCGGGAGCTAAATGAGCTATTATAAAGGCACCACTTGTCGAGTGAACTTATTGCTTCTTTGTGACGCAGGAATTAAAAACTAAAGTCATGTTTAGTTTATTCCCCATCTTCGCATTTGACAGCGGATGTGGTCATTAATAGAAGCTAGACCAGGTGTAGCTGAGAGAAACTGAAATGAACTTTTACTCGCTCCGAAGAGTATTTAAAAAGAAAACCAAGATGACTAAGAAAAATAAATTTATGACATATAGAGTAGAGACAAGAGAATAAATAATAGGAGAGTCCATTCCGCCTTGGGGATAGGTAATTGTACTTGAGCAGTTATTTTGGGATAGTTTTGTCGTCGGTAAATGTTGTTAATGAAAAAAGATCCCCTGTAAGCGGTTTTGGGTGATAATGTTGGCCGTTGATATAGTTTCAGTGCTTTGTAAGACTTTGTATAGAATAAGACTTGTGTAGCGTTTTAAAGTGGCGTTGTATAGATTTCTATGGCAAGAAAGAAAGAAAACCCTCACATGATGAAACTGTTCAGCAACCTACAATTCAAGAGTCGCGTTCGATTCATTAGGTCAACCTTTTTATCAGCCAAGTAATTTCAAAATATGCCTGAATGTAGTCAATTCTGTGATATTTAACTGAAGCCGGGAATAGTTATGAAATAAGGCACGTATTGGGGGATGGACTCTCTTATCTTTACCTTCTCGTTTACTAAAGTATATATATTAGAAAAAGAACGACCACGCTTGTTTCTTATCGTGGTACCAAAACAAGTGTACCAGGGAAATAAGACGATACGACACGATACGATATTGTATAATAAGTGCAATGTAAAATGCATAATTTTAGCCCATTTGATAGAACCATCGGTAGAACAATTATTTGATTATTCAAGTCAGAATCCTAAGAAAATTAACAAATGATAAACAAACACTAACACAACACTAATAAAGTGGAATATTTTGACGTTCGTGTTCTGACTTGAACTGGGAAGAAAAACAAGGCGGTTGTTTCGAAGAAAAAATACCTCTTTTCAATCTTTTCGTGTAAAGCGATATCGCATAAACAACTTTCGCGCCAGTTTTTTCAGTACTACGCAGTAAAGAAGAGAAAAGAAAAGGTGCTTTAAAAATCCTTAGCGGGGCTTTAAATGGCGGATGTTGTAAAGGTAGAACAGGTGAACCGGAAGATGTAGTAAGATAAGCCGAAGAACAAGAGGAAGGAATAATACGGCAAAACTAGTCTAGTAAAACAGAAATTGTGCACTTCATGCTCGTGAGGTGAAGAACAACCTAATAGACGAATGTCAAGTGAATGCATGATGAGCTCATTGAAAAGAATTTAGAAGTCCGTCTTTCAAGAAAGTTCCAATTAGAAAACAAAGCAAAACACATGGCATCCACATTTATAAAGGATTAGTTTCCTATTTGGTGAAAAAAGCAGTGTATTTTAAAATAATGTTTGTTCATGTTCTCACGTTATCCTTCTACAATAATTTCTGTGACGCTGCAGAATTAACCGAAGTGCCGATCAAAACCCACGCAATTCAATTTATTTTTCTTCAATTTCTACAACTTTCTACAATGCCAGCCTACTGAATAAGAAAACAAGGGCGGCATTATTGTCTGCTAAGTCAGTGGTGTTTAACTTAATAGTTTTCGCTAACAGCGTCGGTTATCGTCGAGTAACGTGTCACTTAATTTTGTTAGTTAGATGCATGAGTCCTACTTAAAGAGCAAATTATTAAGGATTTCCAGCGGGTGAGGTTTCTTTTTTAAACCAGGTGTACCAGGTGTATTAAAAGGGACCATAGTTTTTCCTGCATCGAGGACTGATAACGAAAAACAAGAGTATATATCAGAGAAAGCTATAAATAAAGAGAAAACAAGTGCAACAAACTGGATCATTTTGGTAGATAATCACTTAGTAAAATATTTCCTCATCGACTTCCAGTTAGTGAGACGAATAACCTTTACTTTTTCTATTGAATCTGTTTTCAGAAGTATAAAAATCTTATTTTGGATACGTGCGATAAAGGATCACTAAAGATTTTCTTAAAGCCTTCAGCAGGACCGGTAAATTCTAGGAATTAGATTCTGTTAAGAAAAATTTTCAGCAACATGCAATTAAATATTCAGCTAAAGAAAACATACACCACAGTGAGCTAAAGAAACGGTCAGGGGAGTTAGAAGGGTGCAACAATAAGATACAGTGGTTTTCGCACAGGAATCATGCTATTGTCAGACTTTATTTATCGTATTTTTACTTTATTTATTGTATTCCACGGCGAATCTAAGTATAATCGAGTTTTAAGTAAAGACAATAAGAAGGCCAGGTTTTAAATTACACAAGAAAACGACAGCATGTAAATTCCAAAGAACTGTTGGAAAGCCGTTCAACATCTTTCTAATGATTTCATCTACAGGCAAAGCTCTATTTTAATTAAAGAGCAGTAAAAAACTGCTCAACCAAGGTTCTCAAATGTGCGTACACTGAACAATATTACAGTTCTGGGGTTCTCGGTTTCGAGGCTATACTACTGGCTTATCTTCAAGTGTATTAACGTTTTTCCTTCCTCAAAAGCGTTCCTATACTATAACGATTACATTCTACGGTGGATCTATGAGTATAAATTGTACTTAGTAAAGAGAATAAGGAATAGAATTTTCAAAATAACAAGAAAACGACTTAACAGGCAAAAGAACGACTGGAAATCAGTTCAACATCTTTCTTGTATAAGAAAAAGATGGAATATTCAGCATGTCGCGAGCGTGGGACAAAGAAAAAATCTGAGTCCCCGACGGGAATCGAACCCATGACCTTCCGTTCACCGGTCGGACGCTCTAACCACTGTTTATATACAGGAAAAGTTCTTAATCAAACCTCTCAGCAAAGTTTCTCAAATGTGCGTACGCTGAATAACATTAAAAGGCAATTTTAGCATGCATATTTAACAATTCTTTGGAGGTTATATATTTTTTTATTCTACAAGTTCCATGCTTGTTAAGAAGTATTTTTGTTGAAAATCATCTATCATGTACTTAATTGTCTTCTTACTCTGGTAGTGAAGCAGTTTGGGTTCAGTGTTCTCTACATTTCATTGCAAGAGAAAAGATTATAAACATATAGCAACTTTTCATAATTATAATTTTTACGGATGAAAGTTCTGACTTCGGACCGTTTGCTCTGTCTCTTTTAACCGGAGGCGAGTTTTTAATTTACTTGATCCTGTACGGTGTTAAAACACTTCAGGAGTCTCTTAAGTCCCTCACGGTAGTTTGCGTTGAAACTAAAACACATGCAAGGGTTGATGGCACAATTCGAGACAGCCATAAAGAGGGTGATAGGATAATAGAGCCAATAGCCACAAGGCAAATCCCGGGCAAAGAATGTTACTAAAAAGTCAGCACTATAGGGTACCCAGCACAGTACAAACCCTACCACGATAGCAATGGCCAACTTAAGAACGTTTCTGTTTTGTTTGGCGCGTCGTTGCTCAGCGTTGACTGAGTGCTCGCCTGGAATCTTCTGTCTTTTGAGCTTGATGACGATGATGGAGTAAAGTATGACTAACACGGCGATAAGGATATAATAAAATAAAATAAATGTGGCTAGAATGTAATTCACATAGGAAGAGAACTCTCCAAACGCTTCAACCCATTGAAGGAAGCAATACAGCTTTCCATTAGCGTGTTCAACCAGTTTGTTGGCGACTAAAAATGGCGAGGAGACAGCCATTGCGACGATCCACGTAGCGAGAATGAAGAAGGGGCACAGCTTTGAACTGATGAGTGGAGAACGGAGAGGGAATACCACAGCTCCAAATCGGTCCACTGCTATAAGGACCCAGGCTCTGAATAGACACAAACATGGAGACATACGTTAAGAAGAGGACCAGCTTACACAAGGCCTGACCAAGAGGACCACTGATGAACCACTGATTGTCCACGTACAAATATGTTAGATTTTGCGGAAATAAGAATATTGGAAACAGCAAGTCGCACATGGCCATGTTGACGATGAAATAATTTATAGGTTTTCTCAATGTTTGCGCCTTATAAACAATTATTCCTATAAAGGAATTCCCGACCAGCGAAACAACAAAGATCAGGCAGTAAGCAAAGGTTTCTCCAATTTTTCGTGCTGTAGGATTCAGTGAGATGGAGCAGCTTGATCCATTCACCGTTGAATTCATGACGTTTGACGACTTTTGTGACACTAACGTTGCTCCTGGTTGCTCCGGTTGCAAATGTCTTATATTTTTAACAGCAAATGATGTTTTATTTATGTTCTACACGAAAGGTGGAATAACAAGTCAATTATTCAACACGTCCCTTTGTCTGTTGTCAAGTTATCTGTTTTCATAAACTGGAGTTTGGTTAATAAAGGCCATTTTACACGTGCGATTTTTGAAGCAACTTTTGTCGCACTTTTCAATGGAATTTTTGTCGCGCTCAAGCATAGGAAGCCCAAGCATAATATTTGAATATCATTAAAAATGGCGTTTCAAAATATAAGACTTTGTATGGGATTTCGAAGCGAACATTTTGAGCAATACATAACAACGAACTAACTGAATAAAATTCATGAAATATTACATGGTGTTGTTTGCTATCCTTACAAAGCATTTTGAGCAATTTTAGGTCCATTTACTTAACTGTGTTAGTACGTGTATAATACATTGACAAGGAAGGAGTCATTTGGCCCGATTTAGCCACTATCACCGCTCGACACGTTTCGGAATTCGCTCGAATTTACCCACAAATATAGTTCAGGCTCCCATTCTGACTCAGCGACTTGTCAAAAGGAAGACATACAAGTGATTTTCTCAAAACCAATTGCACATACCTCGTGTCCCAAAAGAATTATCCACTGCACAAAATCATAATAGCATCTCAAAATAGGCCGCCATGGATGCGTGAGGATCCCGATAGCCCCGTTTGACCGCGGTCGGCACTGGACACCAGTCAAATCATGCCCTTATCGGGAGGGCCACGCTCGTTTTGGTCGTGTTACAATTGTAGTAACTATGACCCGGTACGGACACAAAATTGTTGCTCCAACGTAGTCTGGTTCGCGCGAGAATGGTGGAATCGCTGCGCGGGACTCCGTGACCTTATGGAGAGAATTAAGTTATCGAAAGGAATTAAAACGATCTTGGCCGTTAGAAACTGAAAACGAGTCAAGAAAAAGAGAAAGTGAACCGTGTTTCTCCTTCCTCCTATATTTCTATTCATGCGTGGTAAATTGAACATATTTGCGTTGATGTACAAAACGTTTGTAATACAGGTCAGTCTACTGCGTTAATTTTAAATACGTACTCTGCGTGAATTGAATGTGTTCAATTTTTTGGAATCGTCGATAGGTTTTATATACCACTGAGGTATATTTTTTCGAACCGAAGTCGGCAAATTCATTTAAATTCATATCCTCACGCGCGTGAAAATGTTTTATTTTAAAATTGTTATAACTGTATATACAATATCTATTTCTATATTTGCATGAAGCCGGTCAGGTAACCTACTTATTAAAAAAACAAGAAAATATACACCCTGAAAATGAATATAAATTCAGAAATGGGAATGATTTATTTTTGCTATCCGCTTGCAACACGCAGCGATTTTCTCACGCGAACCAGACTACGTTGGAGCGACAATTTTGTGTCCGTACCGGGTCATAGTTACTACAATTGTAACACGACCAAAACGAGCGTGGCCCTCCCGATAAGGGCATGATTTGACTGGTGTCCAGTGCCGACCGCGTTCAAACGGGGCTATCGGGATCCTCACGCATCCATGGCGGCCTATTTTGAGATGCTATTACGATTTTGTGCAGTGGATAATTCTTTTGGGACACGAGGTATGTGCAATTGGTTTTGAGAAAATCACTTGACATGTCTTCCTTTTGTCAAGTCGCTAAGTCAGAATGGGAGCCTGAACTAGATTTGTGGGTAAATTCGAGCGAATTCCGAAACGTGTCGAGCGGTGATAGTGGCTAAATCGGGCCAAATGACTCCTTCCTTGTCAATGTATTATACATGTACTAATACACAGTAAGGGACGGACCATTGGAAAAGTGATGGGGGGAGTGGGGAAAAAACCAAAAAAACATTCATGCAAGGGAAAATGTCCGAAAAAAAAATTCATGCAAGGGAAAATGTCCGAAAAAAAAATTCATGCAAAAGATGGGCCTCATTTTGATATGAAACCATAATTCGTTCTGTCAAAGTGCTCAAGTAGTGTCTCCATTGTTTTAAAAATTGGAAATTTTCTGGGGCTCTGCCAGGATGCTGATAAAATATTGTTTTCATAATTAATAGGATAAGCCGCACATTTTGAACTTCCCATCAAAAATCTAAAGCGCCTTCGACAGAAATGAAACATGGATAAGTTTATACCTGCTCTGAAGCAAAGATGGCGTAAGCATTGATCTGTACAACAGTGACCACTTCATTGTTGCGGGATAAAATCGATCCTCAATGTCTCATTGTTTCCCCAGGAGGGGTTACTCGAACTCCCTTACATAAGCAGGAACCCATGTGACATATTAAAGACAGATAGGTATGTGCGGCCCCAAAGGGTACGGTTTTCGCGCCTTTTTGGTCTGAAATGGAATTAACATTTTCACCACTTTACCCTGAAATAGGGAACGGATTGTGCGTTCTTGTCTGGAATTGGGTAGGGTATTTTAAAAGAAGCTACTTTTTTAGTATTAGTATCATCCCTTGAGAAGTGCGTTTTGATTAATATCGGTTCGGAAATACAGTATCGAATTCTGATAGGGTAGGGAAAATCGCATATTTTGTTCTGAAATGGGGTAAGAGTTTCAAGAAGTGCGCCGCACACTGACAATCCTAAGGGTTGTTTCGCAGTTTGAGGGCGCAGCGGTCTTGATCGCAAGGAGTCACATCAATAGACGTGATCCCTCCGAGCCCCCATTCCCAGGGAAGTGCAGCCCCCTACCCCCCAAACACTCCCCACCGTCGTTCTCTTGCACTGTTGTTTATTAATAGGAGGGCATTATCGGGGGGGGGGGGGGGAGGCTGTATCAGTAAGTAGGGGGCTGCAATGACTACGATGGATTGTGGGAGAGGAACAGAAGAGGGCAAGGACTAGGGAAGTGCACTGGAAAAGCCTTCCACTCCCAGTGGCTTCCTACTCTCCCACTGTGTCTACATCCTCAAAAAGCTGTTACATTAAATTATAACCCTTAACTTCCCAACAAAGGGTTAGAAGGTACCTGTATGTATTTTATATCAAAAGTTTTAAAGGCAAATTTATGAGCTATGTTTTTGAAAAGAATTGTTTTTAAATTAAGGAAATAACAGTGTATGTACTGTATATTTTATAAATTAATCTTTCTGGACACCATTGTTTGTATCAAATCATTTCATATGAATACGTCTTTTACAAAAAATCCATACATGTATATCAATAATATTTCACAGTTTTTCACTATAAATCGCTATTTACTTTTGAAACCTCCTTCAGTAAATTAAATTTTTAAGCGAACATTATTAAAAAGTGTTGAAATGAAATAAACTTAAAAATGTGAAGTAACCGAACAGTACAAGCTATGTATTTAGTAAAACAAAGTTGCATCGTTTTTAATTAATTCAATAGCAAATTGTGCATAAGGAAAATATTTTCTCAAAAAAAAAAAAAAAAATTCATGCATAGGGCTGTAGCGAAAAAAAAAATTCTTGCACAGGAAATGGGCCAAAAAAAAAATTCTGGCAGGCTAAAAATCCCCCACCCCCCCCATCACTTTTCTAATGGTCCGTCCCTAAGGTAAATAGACCTAAAATTGCTCAAAATGCGTTGTAAGGATAGCAAACAACACCATGTAATGTTTCATGAACTTTATTCAGTTAGTTTGCGGTTATGTATTGCTCAAAATGTTCGCTTCGAAATCCCATACAAAGTCTTATATTTTGAAACGCCATTTTTAATAATATTCAAATGTTATGCTTGGGTGTCCTGTGGCTCAAGTTGCATCATTACATCGCGCGTGTAAACTAGCGGCGATTTCACCGCGATTTCTGTGCTATTTGTCGCCGCTATATGGCACGTATTTCGAAAATGTTCGAAACTTGATGCAACTCGATGCAACCTGGCAGCGATTTGGAGGAAATTGCAGCAAAAATCGCACTCTGAATCGCAGCGAAATCGCCGCTAGTTTACACTTGAGACAAAAGTTGCACTGGAAAGCTCGACAAAAATCGCATAAAAAATCGCATGTGTAAATGGGTCTTAACAGGTACAAGCCTTAAAAATTTAGATAATATGGGCGACATCATTGTCAGCCAAACTATTTCCCTTTCCTTTGAAAATTGACAGTTGCGTCCAATTCTCTTTGATTGCTTTTGGTTTACTAATTGACGACAATATTTTGTTGGAAGTTTAAGTTGATTTCCACTGTTGCGTAAATTTTACGTGCGTACGAGCGTGAATTTAACTTGCTTTACGTGCGTAAATAAAATTAGGGGCCGATTACATGAGCCGGGATGGCTCGGTTAGCAGGGCTGGCTCGGTGTACCGAGATGACTGCTCAGCCCGTTATTACATGAGGCGAGCCAGCCCGCCTGCGGCTACATTTAGAAGCTATTTTGTGAAAAGATGGCTACATCAAAGAGCATGAATCGAGTGTTTTTACTTTCCCTAATCCATTAGTTTGGTGTATTATTTTCAGTTTTAGGTAGCTTTATGGTCTGATAAACCTTTATGTGTTATATAGAAAGAGAAATATCGATCTTCTGGTGAGCCATTTTGCTCTGAAGCGAAATTTAATGACGAGAAAGTGTTGACCCGGCTTGCCGGGCTGGCCCGCAATAACGATTACATGGTAAATTTTCAGCCCGGCTAGCCGAGATCCCGGCATCGCGATGCCAGGATCCCAGCTAGCCGGGCTGCGATTTTCCATGTAATCGCAAAGTTGATTTTTAATATGTTTCACAGACGTGCCGAGATCCCGGCAAACCGAGCCAGCCCGGCTAAGCGGGCCAGCCCGCCTCATGTAATCGGCCCCTAATCACGATTACATGGAAAATCTCAGCCCGGCTAGCTGGGAACCCGGCATCACGATGCCGGGAACTCGGCTAGCCGGGCTGAAAATTTACCATGTAAACGTGATTGCGGGCCAGCTTGGCAAGCCGGGCCAACACTTTCTCGTCATTAAATTTCGCTTCAGAGCAAAATGGCTCACCAGAAGATCGATATTTCTCTTTCTATATAACACATAAAGGTTTATCAGACCATAAAGCTAAGTAAAACTGAAAATGATACGCCAAAATAATGGATTGGCGAGCATAAGAACACTTGATTCATGCTCTTCGATGTAGCCATCTTTTCACACGACAGCTTCTAAATTTAGCCGCAGGCGGGCTGGCCCGGCTCATGTAATACCGGGCTGAGCCGTCATCTCGGCAGACAGAGCCAGCCCTTCTACCGAGCCAGCCCGGCTCATGTAATCGGCCCCTTAGAGACGATGTATGAACGGCTTACGTAAACGTAAAAAGTTGACAGTTTTCAACTTTTTACGTTTACGTAAGCCGTTCATACATCGTCTCTAATTTTATTTACGCATGTAAAGCAGTTAAATTCACGCCTGTACGCACGTAAAATTTACGCAACAGTGGAAATGGGCAATTTCGCTTGCCGTTAATTTTTCTTTATATCATTCAGCATCTCATTCTTCAGCGACGTTCAGTTTGTGTTTGGACTGTAGCCGCCTAAAAAGGAAATTTTCTTCACGACTGAGGAAATTAATTGCATGAAACAAGTCCAAGTATACTGGGCAAAATAAAATAATGTTACAAACCGTGACGAAAAGAAGAGCAAGAACTTAAATACAGTGAATCAAAAAAGTCTATAGATTGAAGTAAATAACTGAGCATGTTCCAGTAAACGATAGGTCGGTAATATTGCAATGAAAGGAGGGAAAATTACTGTGAGAATAATAAAAGAAGAGCTTTGCCGCATCTTCTTACAATATATTTTTTCCTCGGCGGGCCGTTTTTCTGTAGCTCTCAGGTACAATATGAACGCCTGGAAAAGACTGTAAAAACTTTTACATTTCTTTTTTATTTGTGACTGATAAGACGGTCGAGAGATGAAGGTAAACCAATGAATTGTTGGCACAACAGTTCATGATGAGCGCGTTCAGTAGAACCACAGAACGATTTGCTGAGTGTATCCAAGTCATTTTTGAAAGAAGGTGACGACTGGTCATAAAACCATAGCACAGGTCCTATAAAGTCGAATTCTTTGTGGAACAGTTTTTAACTTGGATATAAAAACGACGCAGTCATTTGAAAAAATAAAGATCGTTTGCATCTGCTGATCTTTTTTTTAAATAGAAAGTGATGACTACAACAGTAGTGGTATGCCATTGGAATTAGCGTTTTTTTGAGGAGGAATCTAGTCAACGTGAGGAGAAATGAAATTAAAACAAAATGCGCGGGAAACTTCTTAATTTATGCGGAATAATTAAGTCTCGCTGAAATGTCAACTTACGAAAAAGAAAAAAAAAACAGTTGTTTTTCAAACATCAAGTAGTAGTAATGCCGTGACAAAGGCACGTTCAAACGTTATTGCGTTCTGAAATTTTGTTTTGAATTACAGTACTAGAATTTTGTTTTGAATGGTTATTTCTATCGACACCTTAAGTAGGCGGGACTCACATGTGACTCATGAAAAAAATGTGCGGGAAACCTGTTAATTTATGCGGAATAACTAAGTATCGCTGAAATGCCAACACTAGTAATGCCAGTATTTATGTTATTTTGTCTCGCAGTATTCGACCACGAGCGGCTAGAGGGTTCGCAAAAATGTCAAAAACGCCAAAAGCAAAAGTAAAATGTTAAAAAATCACTGGCTTTCAAGTGGCCAGATCCCGTACTCAAATTCCATTGCAAAACCACTTGGCCGAATAATTAAGAATGGTATAGAGCAAAAGGGCTTTCACATTTCTCGTACAAAGGAATCGCTCGTTTACGCGCTTGACTGCACCTGAATGTAAAGATTAAGTTTCGAATACGAACTAGGGCACAAGTAGCAAAAGGAACGCGTGCGCAAACGATTTTAATCGTCTCATTATTTTTAAAAAATAATGAGACGTCAAACACACAGATATTCACTGACAAATCAACTTTTATGTCATTTGTTTAACAACTACAATGCGAAGTTATTAATACAGTCTTAATCGTCTTGAGTCTCTTTTCCGTGAGGAGGGTAAAAAGTCTCTTTTGATTTCTTTTGGTCATTATGTGTCACAGCTCCACAGTCAAAACACCTCTTGATTTCCTCTTTCATATGTTTCCGGTCCATAGGAATATTGTAACTGCAGACAGGGCAGGTTTCCCAGTTATCATGCCAAAAGCACTTGGGACATTTCATGACCGCAGTGTAGTAAACATTTGAGCCTTCACAGCGTTGACCCGGATTTGGATTCTTTTGCTGTATGATTGTAGTGCTTTCAGTGTCGCTATTCTCGTTGTCGCTTTCCGCTTCCAGGTCATTTTTTTTTCAGTCTCTTGGGACTGACTATTCTCAGAAGCTGTTTCCACTTCATCTTCACTGTCTGTAGATTGTTCCTCGTTGTTTTCGGAGCCTTCATTGTTTCGATACTCATTGTCTTTCTCTAACAAATCGCTAAGAAATATTTTATTCTTTATCAAACGCTTATCGACTCCCATTTCTGCCAGTCCTTCTAGGAAAGTGTTGAGCGTACGACCAGCTCTGAGATGTTTGTCACAGGGATTATGCGCTGATGTCGAAGTAATTGCCCACGAGGTGTCCAAAACAAAATATCTTTGGATGTGGCCATACTGTGCAACAGCTCTGAAGCACGCTTCCTGGAAGCCGCTTGGGAGAGATTGCCCAAAACATCTTTGATTCGGGGTTCCTCTTCATTACTCTCTTCGTCAGAGTAATCTTCCCTTTCGCTCTGTCCCTCTTCCTCCCAGTCTACCTTTCTCTTCATATTGTTCAGCACTCGTTAAAGTAAATGATAAATGATCAGACTAGAATGTGTCGTTGCTTTTATAACATAAGAAACCCCAGGTTACTAAAAACACTGAGGGGTCAGTAAATCTTCAATAAAAGCACCACCCTCTTGTACAAGGGTTTGTTTCTTCGTCTTGTATAGGGAATGTCAGGAAAAACGAGATTAAGAATAGCATCCTTATTTTGAATCAATTTGCGTCTCTCTTCTTCCGAGAATGGTAAGTTTTCGTGGAGTACATTAAGAGTAACTTGCACCAATGCGTGCATCTGTTGTAGAGTGGCTGTCATTAGAAGAAACTGACGCTGGTCAGGAGAGCAAACAGCTAAGAGTTGAAGAAAACCTCGATTGTTCCTCGCTACTCGAGACATGGTGATGAAATGAGTTAATGCTAGTAGGGCACAGTCTTTTATGTGGTGTTGGAAACAATAATTTTGGTGGTGGTGCTTGTGGTGAAACAAAAGAATTGTGGTGGTGGAGGCGGTGAAAACAATAGAATTGTGGTGGTGGTGGCTGTGGAAACAATGAAATTGTGGTGGTGGCGGAGGCGTTGAAAACAATAGAATTGTGGTGGTGGTGGTGGCGGTGGAAACAATAAAATTGTTGTGGTGGTGGTTGTGGTGAAACAAAAGAATTGTGGTAGTGGTGGCAGTGGCAGTGAAAACAATAGAATTGTGGTGGTGGTAGCAGTGGAGAATAATAGAATTGTGGTGGTGGTGGCGGTGGTGGTGGTGAAAACTATAGAGTTGTGGTGGTGGTAGTGAAAACAATAGAATTGTGATGTTGGAACTTCAGATTTGTCGTGGTGGTGAAAACAATAAAATTGTAGTGATGGTCAGCCTATATAAATGTGAAGCAATTGACCTTCTGTCAGTTTAAGCTTTGACTGAGTAGACATGAGTTGGTCCCGGTCCTGTCTGTGAAAAGAATTTTTCGAGGAAAGATATTATGCAAAGGCATGCGAGTAATAAACACGGCAATCCAGTTTTCAGCCCGGCAATGTCTACTGTTCCAAGCTCTACAGAAAAGTGTCAGCAACTTCGCTTTGTACACCCATTTTTAAAATTTACTTGTATGGTTTCTGGGAAGACTGGATCGGGCAAGACGGTCTGGGTTTAGTCTTTGCTTCAGCAGGCTCAAAAAGTAATCCACCTACCACCAGAGAGGGTTGTTTGGTGCTATTCGCAATGGCAGCCCGCTTATATGGAATTGCTGATAACCATACCAAACATAGAATTTGTCAAGGGTATTCCATCTGACCTAGAACACGACACCTTTTTTGACATCAACAAACGTAACTTAATGGTGATCGACGATCAGATGGACAATGCAGGCGAAGACAAGCAAATCGTCAACCTGTTTACAAGAGGATCTTATCATCGCAACTTAAGCGTCTGATTTACATCGTACAGAACTTATTCCATCAAGGGAAAGTCAGTCGAAGCATTAGCCTTAACAGTCATTACTTGCTTCCTTTTAAAAATCCGCGGGATAAACTGCAAATTCTGACCCTGGCTAAACAAATGTATCCTGGCGAAACTGATTTCTTTATCAAGCGATATGAAGAGGCCGTGCGCAAAACCTTTGGGTATCTGCTCGTTGATTTAAAAACAACCACTCTAGATAATTGTAAGTTACGAACGAACGTTCTACCTGGCGAGGAACGATTTGATAACGTAGGGGTACCAGACAATATCTCTTAGGAACTACTGAAGTACCTTAAGCGACAGAACCTAGCGACAGCTCCAGTTCTGCCAGCAATGCAAAAATTGCAAGGCTCTATGGATGGTCTCCTCTCTCGCACAGACCGTGAAGAACATGAAAGAGCAAGGCAGTACATGCAACTGCAAAACAAGTATTTGACATGTTAAACAACAGTTGAATTCGAGGCGCACAGAATCAAGTCTGCCTTACTCTGAAGAGCAACGAGAAATGTCTAACAATCTTCTGGCAGTTAATGTACCCGCGCCCATTCAAGAGCCTATGGCAGTCACAGTGAACCCAGTTCAAGAGCCAGTAACTGCTGTACAAGTGGTCGGTGTTCGAGAACTACCAGTACAAGCGATCACCGTTCAAACACCAGTGACTTTAGAAGCAACTCCTGCGAAAGTTTTGGCTCCTTCATCCATCTGACCCCCTCCCACAGAGGAAGCAGCTTCGCAGAGAAAGCGAAAACGTCATCGAGTCCGGTTTGTAAATTACTTAAAGGAAGATGACCGTCCTTCGAGAAGGTCCTGGCGTCTTCACAAAAGTCATCCTTACAAGTATACTGAAGAAGAGGAAGATTAATTGTGTATTGAGGAGTTTGCTTTGTACTAACTGAGCGATTGAAATAAACATTTTCCCCGACTTGACAATTTATGTGTTTGATGTCTCGCATTATTTTTAATCGTTTGCGCACGCGATCCTTTTGTTACTTATGCCCTAGTTCGCTCTCAAAACTTACATTCAGGTGCAGTCAAGCGCGTAAACGAGCGATTTCTTTGTACGAGAACTGTGAAAGGTCTTTTGCTTTATTTACTATTCTCTGAAAATAATTCGGCCCAGCGGTTTTGCAATAGAATTTGAGTACGGGATCCAGCCACCTATAAAGCCATTAATTTTTAAACATTTAACTTTTGCTTTTGACGTTTTTCGGTGAAATTTTTGCAAATCCGCTAGCCGCTCGTGGCCGACTACTGCGAGACAAAATAATATAAATACCGGCATTACTAGTGTGAGTCCCGCCTACTTACGGTGTCTATAGAAATATCCGCCACTCAAAACAAAATTCTAGTTCTGTAACTCAAAACAAAATTTCAGGACGCACTTTCGCGTGCCTTTGTCACGGAATTACTAGTACTTGATGTTTGAAAAGCAATTGTTTTTTTTTCTTTTTGACAAGTTGATATTTATACGAGACTTAGTTATTCTGCATAAATTAAGAAGTTTCCCGCGCATTGTTAACTATTCCTCCTCACGTTAACTAGATTCCTCCTTTAAAAAAACTGGGTAATTCCAATGGCATGTCACTACTTACAACAAAGAAGTGAGCGGAAGAGAAGAGGGTCCGTAATCCGTGTACCTGCGTGCTAATCGATTTTTAATTTCAAATTGAAAATACAAAATCAGAATTTTTGTGTTTTTCGATTTTCAAATACAAATTGAAAATTGAAAATCATCCATTTTTTTTTATTTTCGATTTTTCAGCTTTCTTTTCGTTACGGAAAATGTAATATTGAAAATTTACTTTTTTCAGACAATTTCAATTTTCAATTTTCCCTTTTTCATTTCTCTTGTACCGATTGAAAGTAGAAAAATGAAAATCTCTGAACTTTTGAGTTTAATTTAGAAAGTCGAATTTCGTATTGATTCCATTTTTTATCTCAAAACACTACATCAAAACGCTAAACACAGCAGAGGTTTCCGGGGAGGGGGAGGGAGCTTGCCAAATTCGCCCTCCCCAGGGCGTGCTTTACTTGTTTATTTTTTTTTGCTAAGTTTTCTCCTTCCCCTGTAAAAAAAGGGGGAAGAAAAAAAGACCTTTTTTCAAACAAGTCTGATTCTTTACATCGCTTTGTTTTTACCTTTGTTTTCCTTTTTCCTGTGTTCCAGATGATGGTTCTAGAACAAGGGACTAAGAATTGTTTGGTTTTAAAATTATTGTGAAACTAAAATTAAATTTAAATCGAAACATTTGCATAAACCGTTTTCATGGCAGTTGGACAAGTCTTTTAAAACTAAAAAATATTAAACAAATGCTGGACGGTATTAGCTTGATATACTGGTATCAGTTTTCGTGCCAGAATAAAAAATCTCCATCCCGCTGGTACAGCACCCTGAAATGGAATGACTCGTACGAATTTAATGACGTTTTGGACTGATGTACAAATGCGACAAGAAGGAGATTTATACTCCTTTTATGTTTGAACAGCTCTCTTTTATGTTTGAATCTCTGTATGTGTGGAATGCCCTGACATCTATTTTTGCTAAGGTAGATTCCTCGCTTCGCTAGTGAATTGATTCGTATTACGGTATTGTTTAATTTAGAACTTTAAAAGCATTGACACTTGGTCCTTATTTCCTTGCTCTTTTTCATTTCATTGATTATACCCAAATTCCATGTTATTAAGGGAGAGTATTACTCGGGTTTCTTTGTATTTACATCCAATATACAGTGTACGAAAAAACTTTGATGGTGTTCTTAGACTGCATGCGTTTCACAGCGTTACATGATTAGCAGCAGCTAATGGATGTTTTATCTCATTGTCGCCGCTGATCAGATTATTGCCAGTTTAGCAGTGTTATGTGTAATTATGATCATTATGATCATGAATAGTACGAACTCTTGATCATATAATGCGCTCCCTGATTGGTTGCATAGCTGTAGCAAGTGAAGTTACAGTATGTCATTCTCGTCCCCAGAGCCGCCTGGCCCTCCTTGCCGCGGGCGCCTGGGGCAGAAGGACCAGTTGTCCTCGTGTTCATGCGCCAGCGATTAAGAAGGCCACGTGGCTCTGGAGACGAGAATGAAGTTATGTAAACACACATCTTGTTCCCAGGATTCTCTTTCCTCATCCCTCGAGAGAAAGGACCCTGGGAACGAGGTTGATGTTAACATTGTTATGATGTCACGTAACATTCACTTGGCTTTATGTTTTAAAAGAAATAGAAAATGATTGCTTTGTGCATAGATAACTTGATGGAATGCCTGTACTATAAAGTATAATATTTAACTGAATTTATTTCCAAAACATGCATCCAAAATACTTAAAAGTGCACCTAACCCCAAAATATTTTTTATGCTATTAAGAAACTTTGCACATTTCGCCATTATTTGCAGTGTTTTTTTTTTCAGGAAGGTTTTTTCTGGTCTCCGTTCTGACAGCAATGTCTTTGTAAACTGTTGCTCAGCTCTGTTTTATATGTTATGTGCCGTATCCTTGGATGCAGCAAGAGGTTGTCATTAGTATAACTTACTGTTATAACGTGTAGTTTTCAGTGCTCGGCCGAAACTGCCAAAATAAACCTAATGGTTTTTGTTCATGTTGTGTACTGCGTGGTGGAAATGAAATAAAAAAAAATTATGAAGCAGAAGGTAGCCTGTTCCAGGCATTTAGATAGTGGCGCGTGAACGAAAAATATTGAGAGCGGAGAAAAAACAAAAAGAGACTGGAGGGAGAGTCGAGAGAACTCTCTCACCTCTCTCCTTAGTCTCTTCTCGCATTTTTCGTTCGCGCGCCACTAACTGAACACCTGGAACAGGCTAAGCAGAAGCTAACTTACAAAGATAGGTTTTTAAAAAGTTTCGAAGTGTGGTTTAAGGCACGGTTTGATCTGAAAACTATTCCACAAATAAAAGAAATAGTCATAAAACTACGTTCTCTAAAGTTCACTTTCTTGCTTTAGGCACGTACAACGAGATTTCACTGTGCGCCTAAAACAAAATGACTTCACGTAACAAGAATCTTCCTAGACTAGTGTAAATGACAGCAAAATGAACTTTTATCCGCAAAAATAATGATGTGAAGAAAAGACGAGATGAGAAAAAATTCATGGGAAAATTACAAGGGAAGGAGTCACTAGAAGTCTTCTATACGAAAGGGTTAACGAATAAACATAAACGTGACAAAAGACCCGCTTAGTAAAAATTCTGTTATACGTACACCTGCTGTTTTAGCGATGCTTCAAAGCAATAACCGTCAGTGGACGTCGTACTGTCTATTACCGAAACCTTTCACAGCTTATTTTTGTATTGTCGAGAGCTAATTATAAAGCGTGACGATTCCAATCAATGAGAATCAATAATCAATATAATCAATACTAATCAATTAAAATCAATAGAAATCAATTGATTGATATTGAAAATCAATAAAAATCAAAGCTGCAATGTTGAGTGATTTTCGATTTTCATTGATTGTCATTGATTGTCATTGATTTCTATTGGAAATTTTAATCTAGATTTTTCTTTGTTTTTAATACATCTCATGGTTTGGAAAAAAGACCCCAATTAAGTAAAAATGTTCTAACATTCGATAACAAGTAAAGTACAGAAACAGCAGTAATAATTAACAGAAACTATTTATCATCTTTGCTGTATTGCCAACTGTATTGACAACGTACTTCAAACATGCATTTCCTGTCATTAAATTGGAATGTTTGTAAATAATTATAACATTAAAAATAGTGTTACTCAAGCTTGCCTTTAATTTTGTTTGTATTTCTCGAGTTCTAAATAGATGAATCAATCAAAAAAAATCTGAATAAAGATACCCGACCTACACACCGCATGCACACACTAATATGTCCGTGTTCTAATCAGGCAGGCGACGATAGTTGAATATTTTGTCTTTACAGACATGGCGCTGTTGTTGTGTATGCAAACGCGTTAAATCTAGCAAATGCCTTTGCAGCCGGGTTTTTACTGTTGCACAATCAGCTATTGATTATCAATAGAAATCAATAAAAATATATAAAATTAAGACGAGTCGGTGAGTGATTTTCGATTTTTATTGATTATGCAAATTAATCAATATCAACCAATTGATTATTATTGATTTTTATTGATTCTATTGATTAAAATCAATGATTGATTTTCATTGATTGGAATCGTCGGGTATAAAGGCACCACTTGTCGAGTGAACTTATTGCTTCTTTATGAAGCGGGAATTAAAAAATAAAGTTATGTTCAGTATGAGCCCCATCTTGACAGAGCAGTGTTTTGCGATTGACAGCGGATGTGCTAATTAATAGAAGCTAGACCAGGCGTAGCTAAGGGAAACTGAAATGAACTTTTACTCGCTGCAAAGAGTGTTTAAAAAGAAAAGCTAAGATGAGTAAGAAAAAGAAATTAATGAGAACACGTACAGTAGAGACAAAAAAATAAATGATAGGGGAGTCCATTCCGCATACGTGCCTGGAGGATAGGTAATTCGACTTAAAGTGCTACTATGATCAAAAATATGAATTTTTTGTTCTCTCCATATTTCGAAAATATAAGTACATATTACACACCGTGCAAAGTTTTAAGTTGAAATTCGTATGGGAAGTCCGATTATTTTAACTGTAATTTTCGAATTCGGCTTGCCACCATTACTCAATTCAAAAATGACCGGGACGAGTTGGGCCGAGTTGGCCCAGAGAGGAAGTGACGTAGAAGTTTCAACGCAACAAAACAAACGTGGCTACTTTCTTATGCATTCCGAGAGGTGTAAGGATTAGCAAGATTCATTTCTTCGATTTTAAGCTGCAGTATGCGTGGTTTGCGCTCTGTTGTTGAAGATTACGGCAAAGAAAGCATCGATGAATAAGGAAATTTCCATTCAAAGTTCACCGACGAGTGGGTACGTTTATTTTAAGCAGAAAGGCTGGGTTTGCGTGGCTGACCGGAAGGACTTCAATCCTGTTGGACACTGTTTGCTCTGTGCATTTTTACGGCTGAATGTTTTACTCAATTTTATAAGAAAGGTACAAGGAAATATTTAAAACCAGGATCAGTTCCAGCCATCAGGAAGAAAAACATCAGCAATCATATCTGAGCGGGATCGTCGAATGGTGAACGAATATTCCTATGCCGTCTGTGCTAACATCACATGTACAGTAAGATACACATTTCCTCACACACCTAAGACGGTTGTCTTGTGCATATACATGTATAAGTCCCAACAGATTTCGGCTTAACTGCGTAATATATGCCCCTTCACATGAAATATTTTCTGTGTCGCCGCCAAGCCGGCTCCGCGATACGCAGAAATTATTTTTATTCAACTTGGTACGTTGTACGCGGTGAGCAGAAAATAGGAAAACATTACCGTGTATTCCGCGTACTATAAACGTTCTCCACTTAAACTTCCGCTAAAAGAATATTATTTGAAGTTCCTATATTAAAACTAGTGGATAAGACAACATCACCGTGTATTCCTCGTTCTATAAACGAGAATATCAATCGAAATTTCTTTGAATTACTTGGCCATATATAACGTGAAAATATAAACAACCGAGCTTAATCGACCACAACAAACCTGCACTGTGTATTGCTTGTTCCTTTTACTGTGTAGCCAGCTCCCAACAGCCCTCTTACATTTCAATTTATCTCTCTCCGCGTACCGCGTAGCCAGCTCCTAATAATATAACTCTTTTATACTTCAATTAATTTCTCTTGGCGTACGGCGTAGCGAGCTCCCAAAGTCGGCTATAACTGATTTCTTGAGCATTTCACCGCGTTCGGGGTAGCCACTTCTCTCAGTAACGCTTTCGATGTGACGGCGAATTCCACAGTTTATACCTAGACTTCTGATGGTAAATCAGAGTTTATCTATATTAATTCGCATTTGCTTGTTTACTAGGTAGTAAGATTACCGTGTTCGCACAATTACACGCCGGGCGATTCGCTACATCACTTCGTTTACGGGAATTTATTTTCCTCGACCTTTTGTCTCATCTATAAAATTCTGAATGTATGTTAGCCTAGGGGCTCTCTGTATTTATTTAAAAACCTTTCATTTAGCGTTATGTGGGCTTTTCTTTTAGGAGGGAGAGCTTATTATTATAGGATTTATTATTTAGGATACTGCAACAAATCTGTGAACATATCAACAACAAACTCAACCCGTGTCGGCAAGAAAAAAAGCAAGAGTAAGAAACAGCTGACGGACCCCAACACGACAGACATGCGAAACACTTAAATTTGTTGTACTATCGGAAGGATTTCAGCGTTTGTGATTTGGGATAATTGGGATATTTGTTCGGCTTCTTGATCCATTCTTGCATTGTTTGAGACGGCTTCCTCTTCGGTAACGAGAGGCTCGAAACTGTCATCGTATCGCGCGACTTCTGCGAGTTCGCCGACTTCGCCGAAAAAAGCTTTGTTCTAAATCGCTCTCAAAAGAACTGGATGACAAATTCGACGGAAAAAACATCCATATAATGCAATGTTTGGCTCTCTATTTTTGACTCTTCATTATACTCTTCGTGGCGATGATTGAGACTTCTACGTGACGAGCAAAATTCACGTGGTTAGAGGTAAGACCGCTTCCATGAAATTCGAGGGCTTCTCTTTTGCGAACTGAGTAATGGCGGACGGGTTTAACGCGGTTTTCGGACATATATTCCTGGGCCTTGTAAGCACATATCGATCTAATTTATCGCGATTCATATAATATGGCATCTACTGAACAGCTTGAAGTCTAAAAAAGTTGAAAACAAAACAAGAAATTTTCATCATAGTAGCACTTTAAGTTAATTTGGGATTGTTGTGTCACCGTAAACGTTGCAGTAATGAAAAGAGACCGCATGCATGTAAGCGGGTTTGGGTGATAATGTTGGCCGCTGATATAATTTCAGCGCTTTGTAAGACTTTATATGGAATAAGATTTGTATGGAGTTTTAAAGAGGTGTTGCATAGTTGTCTATCGCAAGAAAGAACGAAAACCCTCAAATGATGAAACATCTCAGCAACCCACAATTCAAGAGTCACGTTCGATTCATTAGGTCAACCTTTTCATTAACCAAATAAATTCAAAATTTGCCTGAATGTAGTTGATTTTTTGATAACTGAAGCCGGGAATAGTTATGAAATAAGGCACGTATGGGGGGATGGACTGTTATCTTTTTCCTTCTTGTTTACTAAATAATAATTAAAAATAACGGCCACGTTTGTTTCTTATCATGGTACCAAAACAAGTATACCTGTAAACCCGTGAGGTGAGATGAACTCTTAACCCTCGGACGTACAAGTATTAAAGTCACACTCCCATTGTGGCACAAGGGGGAGGGGGGGGGGGGGGTTGATCGACCCCTCCCTTGGGTTTTCGTTATGTTACAATATTTTAATAAGATTTCACCTTTAGTAGTAAGCCTGTGATGTGCTGTACAAGATGAGGTACAGATTATGGGTTGCCGCGCTGCTAGAGGCCTGTGACGTTATTCAGGATGGCCGCCATATTGGGCGCCATCTTGGATTTTACCGAAAATTAGAAATTGTCAAGGAATGTTAAAAATTGAAAATTTTTCATGCTGGACATGTAGAAAGTGACACAATTAAACATTTTGCTGCTTTTCGTTGACATTTTTTGCATTTTGCACCTAGAGAGGGTAAAAAATACGAATTTATTTAAAGGAAACAAAGATTTTCCTGCATCGAGGACCGACAACGCAAAACAAGAGTATATTGTAAGAGAAAGTTAAAAATAAAGAGAAAACAAGTGGACCAGTGGGATGAATAAACTCTATTTTTTTCTGTTGAATGAAAAGGCATTCCAGCTTTCGTGAGCTCTGCTTGGATTCGTATGATGAAAGACGACTTATTAGATTTTCAGCAGCCTAAGACCTCAGCAGCCCTGGTAAATTCTCGGAATAAAATTTCGTTGACTAAAATTTTCAGCAACTTGCAATAAAAATTTCAGCCTAAAGAAAACGCACACAGCCAGGGGAGGCAGAAAGGTGTTGCAATAAAGCACAGTAGTTTTTGCAAAGGAATCATGCTGTTATACTTTATTCATCGTATTCCACGGCGAATCTAAGTATAAATTCTAAGTAAACATAAAAACAAGGACAGTTTTTAAAACATCAGTATGCGAATTCCAGAGAACGGGTTGAAAAGCCGTTCAACATCTTTCTAATAATTTTATGTCGAGGCAAAGCTGTAAGGAGTGAATTGTTCAACAGAGGTTTTCAAATCAGTGCGTACACTGAGCAATATTACTGCAATACATCACAAGCAAATTTACAATTCTTCCCGAGGCTATATTACTGATTTCTCTTTAAGTGTTTGCGTGACGAAGTATTAACAACTAATTTATCGTGGCGATATGTTTATATGTTAAACATAGTACAACATTTACATTCTACAGTGAATCTATTTATTATGGCTTCTAAGTAAAGACAATAATGAGTATATGATTTTCAGAATAACAAGAAAACGACTGTACAGACAAAGAACGGCTGGAAACCCGTTCATGACCTTATATATTTATGTACAGGAGAAGTTCTAAGGAGCGGTTAAAAACGTTTCAGCAAATTTTCTCAAATGTGCATACTCTGAATAATATTACCAGGCAATGCTGCCATATTTGCAATTCTTTGGAAGTTATACTATTGTTCGTTTCTAAAAGTGTCTTGTTTCACAGAAGTAGTTTCGTTCAAAATCATCTTTCAGTTACTTATTTTTCTTACTCTGATAGTCAAGCAGTTTTGCTTCAGTGTTCCGGCTACATTTCGTGTATTCATGCAAGAAAGAAGATTATAAACATAGTAACTTTTATATAATCAGGATAAATTTACGGATGGAAGTTCCTCGGACCGCTAGCTTCTTTTTGTTTTTTATGATGCGAGTTATTAATTTACTCCATCCTGCACCGCGTTAAAACACTTCAGGAGTCGCTTAAGTCCCTGACGATAACTGCTACTGAACATAAAACAGATACAAGGGTTGATGGCACAATTCGAGACAGCCATAGAGAAGGCGATAGAATAATAGAGCCAAACGCCACAAGGCAAGTCCCGGGCAAAGAGTAATACTAAATGGATAGTACTATGGGGTACCACACACAGCACAAATCCTACCACGATAGCAATGGCCAACTTGAGCACGTTTCTGTTTCGTTTGGCGTGTTGTTGCTCAGCGTTGACCGATTGCTGGCCTGGAATCTTCTGTTTCTTGAGCTTGATAACGATGATGGAGTAAAGTATGACTAACACGGCGATAGGGATATAATAACATAAAATAAATGTGGATAGAAAGTAATTCACATAGGAAGAGAACCCTCCAAACGCTTCATCCCATACCATGAAGCAATACAGCTTTCCACTGGCGGGTTCAAACAGATTGTAGGCGACTAAAAATGGCGAGGAGACAGCCATCGGGACGATCCACCTAGCGAGAACGAAGAAGGCACACAGCTTTGAACTGATGAGTGAGGAACGGAGAGGGAATACTGCAGCTCCAAATCGGTCCACTGCTATTAGGACCAGGCTCTGGATGGACACAAACGTGGAGGTATTCGTTAAAAATAGGACGAGCTTACATAACGCCTCACCAAGAGGACCACCGATAAACCACTGAGAGTCCACGTACAAATATGTTAGATTCCGCGGGCAAAAGAATATGGGGAACAGCAAGTCGGACATGGCCATGTTGACTATGAAATAATTGATAGGTTTTCTCAATGTTTGCGTCTTATACACAACTATTCCTATAAAGGAATTCCCGACCAGCGAAACAACAAAGATCAGGCAGTAAGCAAAGGTTTCTCCAATTTTTTGTGCTGTAGGACTCGACAGGAAGGAGCAGCTTGATCCATTCACCGTTGTATTCATGTTTGGCGACTTTTAGAGAATAATGTTTCTCCCGCTGCAGATGTCTTGTGTGCACAGCAAATGCTGTTATATATTTAATGTTCTACACGAAAGGTAGAATAACCAGTCAATTATTCAACACACCCTGTTTCTTTGTTGTTGATTAGTCATTGATTATTGCCGATGATCAATGAGTAATCGATGACTAATCGATAGGCCACAAAATTTTTGGTTATCGATTAGTCATCGATTGCATCGATTAGTCATTGATTGCATTGATTAGTCATTGATTTCATTCATTACTCATCGATATCATTTCGTGGCTGAAAACCGTATTTGGCGAATAAGAACAAAATAAAAACAACTTATTAAATGTAAACAGATGTTTCCAGCTTTATTTTATCCAGCTTCAGTTATACATATTTTGTTATTAATTAAAGTGTTGGGTAAAGTGAAATATTGCACAATTAAGAATAATCTGTATTTGTGATTAGCACTTCAGGTCTCGACATTCTTGAAGGTTATTTGACCTTTTGTGAAGGTGTAATTTCGTCAACAGGAACGCCAGTTATAAAGAAAAATACGTCTAACACAGATAAAAAAATCACCAATGAAAAAAATGGTACCAAAAAGCAAGAAATGTGACTTTTGTGCGCAGTATAATAGTCGATGAGTAATCGATGGGTCATCGATGAGTAACCAATAACATCAATAGGTAATCAATTACATCAATGAGTAATCGATGTCATCGATGAGTAATCGATAGGCCACAAAATTTTTGGGCTTCGATTAGTCATCGATTACTCATTGATCATCGCCAATAATAAATGACTAATCAACTGATTACCCATCGATTACTCATTGATTACCAATTGATGTCATTGATCATCGATTAGTTATGCCTGGTAATTAGTGAGCGCTTTATCCATTTTTAATACTAAGGAAAAAACGATCACACATTTTAAGAATGGTTCTTTTTTGAAAATTGTTCCGCAGCAGAACAAAACTAAAATAGAAGTAATATACGGTAGTCAAAAAGCGGCATAAACATTATTTTACCAGCCTTTTTCAATTTCAGTCAGTCAAATAATATAAAATGTTGGTAAACTCAAGAATACAATTGTGTAACCGGTAACATTGAATTGAATAAATTCTCCGCCCCGCTACCTGTAAGACCAGGAAAAAGGTTTTCAAAAAATATGATGATTTTAGAGTCGTAATACAACTTAACATTCAATGTACATTGATTGTAAATGAAAACCTGACAATCGGTTAATCTTTTGTTTTGTCTTGCTTCTTTTTTATTGCACAAATAACAGAATCGTCCAGGTATATGCATGCTACCTAAGGAAGACAGAATAAGCTCTAAAGCAATGTTAGACATTCCCCTTCCAGGTATATGCTACCCAAGGAAGGCAGAATAAACTAAAGCACGATTTTAGAAATTCCGCTTCCAGGTATATACTACCCAAGGAAGACAGAATAAGCTAAAGCGCGATGTTAGAAATTTCGCTTCCAGGTATACGCTACCCAAGGAAGACAGAATAAACTAAAGCGCGATCGATGTTAAAAGTAATGCTTCCAGGTATATCATACCCAAGGAAAACAAAGCGTAACGATAGCGATCAAGTTTCCAGGTACAGCATATTATGTGAGAAAATAAGAATAAAGCTAGAGCGCGATGCTAATATTTCGCTTTAAGGTATACACGTATTTAAAATCGTAATTCTTATTGCCACTTACCAAAGGTCTCTCGTCTCTTTTTGTCTCGATTCCATAGCTTCGTGGAACGGTCGTCGTTAAGACGCGCGCGATTTTCAAAACCTTACATTTCCCGCCACCGTTGTGTTACACGCAAAACACAAATTCAATATAATGTTTTGAAGAAAGCCTGGTATTACCCAAGCAGTCGCTAGGTATTTAGGTTGGAAACCTTCTGTACTTGGAATAAAGTAAAATATCAAAAGGAAACGCAATGACTCGCGGCTGGGAAATGTTTAATACATGATACTAGTGTAGCTCGAATAAATTATAATCGAGTCGTGAAAGCGCCACCACGTCCCGTGGGTCCTCTAACATACATTTCTTCACATAAAAGTCAGTAGCCTAAAAATTTGATCGATGTCGGGTTCTTGCTCGACCTACATGCAAATCAGCAACGCAGCTTAGTAAGAACCATCGAGGAGGATTTGTAGGTTTACGTAATGTTGAAATAAATTCCTGCCAGATAATTCTCAAACAAAATTAAAATTCTCTTTTTACAGCCTGACCAGGAAAATCTACTAAAATCGCAATTGCATGCATCAGCCGGTTTTAATTGTCACAAAGGACTATAGTGGCGGACTAGCAAAGAAATTATACCATAAAACTGAAACGACGAACACATGTCGCACCACATCATTACAAACGGCGTGACAAGACTGAATACTTCTCTGGGCCTGTTCTAGATTTCGTTTCCTGACGTATGGTGACAAGTCGTGCGACCCAAACCCTTTGTGTTGCTGGAATTCGACAGAGCCAAAAGGAGGTCACTCTAAAAACAGACAAACTTACCTGAAAATCCACGCACTTGCGCTGACTGCGCTCGTTCTTTCCTGTAATAATTTTTACTTCACGGCGTGATCGCCTTTCTCATCATCTTAATGTATGTCATGCTGTTAAGTAACCGCAAGGACACATACCGATCGCACGTGTTGATATAATTCTCTACCTTGCTGACAGAAATGACTCGCGTAAAATAACCCGTTTAATGAATGCATGCTGCGAATTTTTTTCATGGCCAAAGTCCCTCATGTAACACAAAACTGTTAAAGAGGAATATTTTCACGATCACGTTCGACGGTTTGTTTCGATGAAAAAGCATCATATGTTACATCTTCTTGTAAAAAGCGATATGGCATGTATAAAAATATATCACGCCAATTTTTCACTACATAAGAAGGGCAAAAAAGGTGGTTGAAAAATCCTTAGTGGGAGTTTAAATGGCAGATGTTGTAAAGGTACAACAGGTGAATCGGAGGGTGTAGTAAAATACGCCGAAGAACAAAAGGAAGCAATAATTCGGCAAAACTAGAAAAAATGACAAAAATTGTTTTCATTAATACACTGATAGTAAAACAGAAATAGTGCGCTTCGTGCTTGTGAGTTGAAGGAGAACCTAATGGACGAATGCCACATAAATGCATGATGAGCTCACTGGAGAGAATTCAGGTCCGTCCTTCAAGAAAGCTCCAATTGGAAAACAAAGGAAATCACATGACAGCCACATTCTTAAAGGATTAGTTTCTTATTCGGTGAAAAAAATGCAGTTTATTTCGAAATAACGTTTGTATGCCTGTTCTCACGTTATCCTTCTAAAATAATTTCTGTGAAGGTGCAGAATCATCTAAACATACGATTAGCGGCCACGCGTTTCAATTGATTTTTCTTCAATTTCTACCACTTTCTACAATGACAACCCACTGAAATAAGAAAACAGGGACGATGTTACTGTCTACTTTTAAGTTAATACAGTTGGCTGCCGGCACTCGAACCCTCGGTAACTCGAAGCTCGCGGTGACTCGAACCAAAATTGATTTCCCCTCGATTTGCTCCACAATTTACTGTAATCTAACCCTCAATAACTCGAACCCTCGATAACTCGAACCTTCGCAAACCCCAACTGAAATCCTATTCCCTTCAGGTCATTTTCTTTATAATTTTACCCTCGATAACTCGAACCTCGTTTGTTAAATTGTAATGAGACAAAACATACTCCAGAACACTGAATTTATTTTAAATCAATTTTCGAAAAATTGAGCAGCACTGTAGTTTTGAAGTGTTTAATTGTCCTTTGTGTCAATTTCTTTAGTTTCCTGGTGTTTTGGTACACAAAACATGTCAGTTCTTCCTGGGAGAATACTTGTTTTAAGTGTGGTCAGCAGGAATCCCATCCCCCAATAACTCGAACTCCCGATAACTCGAACCTTTTTTGATTTCCCTTTAAGGCTCGAGTTATCGGGAGTCAACTGTAGTCTGTGTTATTATCGATCGGGTAATATATTTTGCTTGTCAGATGTTTGAGTCCTACTTAAAAAGCAGGTTATTAATGATTTCCAGCAGCTGAGGTTTCTGTTTTAAAAAACCGTTAGACCAGGTGTATATGTCTAAAGGGAAAAAGTGTTTCCTGCATCGAACACCGATAACAAAAAACAAGAGTATATATCAGAGAAAGTTATAAATCAAGAGAAAACAAGTGCACCAAACTGAATCATTTAAGTAGAAAATCAGTTAATAGTAAGATATTTTGTCATGCTTTTATTGCCTCATTGCCTTATGAATTACGTTACTATACTATAACAATTACATTCTACGGTGAATCTATATAGTATATGGCAAAAGACAATAATGAGTAGAATTTTCAGAATAACAAGAAAACGAATGTACAGATAAGGAACGGCTGGAAACCCGTTCAACATCTTTTGTATATGTTTATACACAGGAAAAGTTATAAAGAGCGATTAAAAACCTTCAGCAAAGTTTCTTAAATGTGCATGCTCTGAATAACATTACAAGGCATTGCTGCCATATTTACAATTCTTTGCAGGTTATCCTGTTGTTTTTTTATTTGTAGAGAAGTATTTTTCGTTGAAAATCATCCCAGTTAGTTACTTAACTTTCTTACTCTGATAGTGAAGCAGTTTTGCTTCAGTGTTCTCTACATTTCGTTTATTATAATCAAGTAGTTATAGAGTTGGCGGTTCTAGACCACTTTCTTTGAAAGTGTTCTAAAACCAAGCCAACTCTGTAACTACTTTTCCATTAGATGAAATCTATATGTTTTTTTTTCATCACATGACTCCATCACGGCAATAGAATCATCGGCATGCTAAGTATTTGGATGGCTTGCGAAGCAAGACGTTCAAAGACGACGCACGGGGATGGATGATTCGTAATTGCAAAAAGCGCCTAGGTGGGAAGAGCTCGAAGAGCGATGGGCGCTTTATTATGTGATGACATTATGTGATGGCAAACTCATCACTCGGCTCCATCACGGCAATTGCCGTGATGGAGTCATTTTATGGATAACTATATACAAGATCCATTTTTTAAGCATTGGGGAACAAAAGCGGAGCTTTTGTGAGGCAGTGAATTGATCGCAAAGCGATCAAGAGGGGAAGTTTCTTTTTGCGATGCTGGTTCCATTTTATGGGAAACTATATGTATTTTATTACATAGGCTCAATTGATTGGATTTGGATACTATATGTTGTATCTCATGATGCATCCAACGCATTATTCCATCACGTGACCAAAGACAACATAAAGGCATAATGATTCCTCAAATTGTTGTTGCGGAGAGGAGTTTTTTTATATTTATGTTTTTCAAACGCAAATCTATAGCATTTTTCATCTTCAAAGTCAGATTCACCGATTTTACTAATCCACCCTTTGTTTTTTTTGGATCTTTTTTTGTCAATTGTACCGTCAGGGTATTTTAATTCAACAGAATTGCAATCAGTATAAGGTGAAGACCCAATACCATCATGACTTATACTAATGTTTATAGTTTTTGTACATCCATCTTTGTAATAAATAGTTGTTGAAATATCTGCATTTCGTTCTTCTACTAGAATATTTTGGTTTTCATATTCAGTGTCAGATTCATCCATATTCCCTCTGTAAGTGTTTGATCTGTCTTCGTCAATTGAACCGTCAGGGTTTATGTATTCGACAATCTTTAATCTGAAATTTGGTGTATTTTCATCACCATCGTAATGTTTCAAAATATTAATTTTTTTTGTGCATCCATCTTTATAATCCATAGTTATTAACATTTGTGATTCTCGGGTTGCAATTTCCATTTATATATAATATTATTTAGATAATATTTAAGTCGTTTTAAACGTAAATAATGTTGAATAAAAAAGAATATCTCATATAATAGTATAGAATGAATTGCAATGAAGATATTCACAATTACTTGAAAGAATCAGAAGTTGTTTGTCCTTTTTGTGACCAGCAAATAGATTCTGCCAGAAAACCAAAAGATGATAAATGCTGTGATAATCAGTATATTATTAACGACGATGGGATGTTAGCATGTTTAAGTTGTGGTGTAGTACAAGGATATAATTATGTGAAAGAATATGTTAATTTTTATGAAAATAGACATAAATTTATTAGAAAATCTGTTTACCATCGAGAGTACCACATCAGCAACATATTACTCGATATTGAAGAAAAATATAACATTAAAATATCAAACTGTCAGAAATATAAGATCGATAGAGTGTTTACAGAGATCGGTAAGGTTCTTAATGAAGTTAATGGTACAAGGAAAAGGATGATTAGCGTAAATTTCATTATGAGAAAGATATTCAAGATGATGGGAATACCTTACAAAAATATTCCAATTAGTAAATCGAAAAAAACTTTAGCTTTTTATAATAAATATTGGGCTAGTATTATGTCTCTAATCGGTGATAAAATAAAATCTATTGTCGAATAAACAACTTATTATATTTCTTTTCATATTTGTCAGTCAACGGACACATATCAATTATTATATCATCAAGATTTTTTACGAAATTGAGAAATTCTTTGTCATTAAACTCCAGTCCTCTCATAAAATACCGCAAATGTGTTAAAACTTTTTCGTACGAAGTGTATGCGAATTTAGACATCTCAATCTTCCTTTTGTAATTTTTAACCTCTGAAAATGTTTTAAGCAATATACCAGTACCAGATATTACCCCAAGAGGAATAGGGTTTAACGTGACACCACCAACTACAGTCCCAGTTACTACCAAAAAAGCAGATCCAATATTACATGCAAGTTCTGCCTTTTTATAATATTTGTAAGTCATTTTGGAAAGCCAGTATTTTTTATGATAGTATTTATACAATGCTTTCAACTCAGATATTTGATCATCAGTTAATTTTTCTGACACATGGTTCCAATTGAATATGTTTTTACGTTTATCCATATATATTATACGGTTACATTTTTTTTCTTCTTGAATGATAATTTAATACTATGGTATAATTTTTTGATGTTTTGAACCAATTTCTCGATACTATCGATGATTTCGATGATTAAAGTTGCTGTTCTCATTATATTATAAAGTTAGATTATTCATTATCTTCTTCTTCGGAATCCTCATTATTTCTTTTGGGATAATAATATATTCTAAAAAGCATTCCATGCTCCAATCAGATGGATATCCTGCATTGTGCTATATAATAAATGTAAAAATGTTTATGGCACTCTATATTCAATTAACAGTAACAGTTCCACATTTTTTATAACCGAAGCCAGTTCCACACCCATATGACCAAACGTCAGTACTAAATTAATACTTATTGTCTGTAATCGAGTTGCTTTGGTTGAAGTGTAAGTGATTGATTGAGTTAAATGGTCACTGTGTTTTACTTTTAAAGAAATAGGCGTATATCGTCTTTTGACTTTGAAATAGAGCACTGTTATAGTTAATATGTGGCTATGATTTGGAATGATTATTTTGTCACAACCGTTTAATAAAAATGTGTTCCCATTTTTTGTATTCAAAATCCCATTTATGTAATGAACGGAACCACGCAAACGATGCCCGTTTAAAGACAAATCCGTTTCCATTACCATCTTGCCATTTTCAATAACAAAAGCGGTGTCATAGACACTTGGGTCAACATTTGAAATTGTTTCTTTAACACCATAGACAATTAAATGCCCAATTGTTAATAACGATTGCTTACTGACTGTACCGTGCAGATCGAGATATATAAATTGTGGGGGTGAGCTACCCCATCTGTGAAAATGGATAACTGTTTTGGTGTACTTCTCGAATGTTTTGGTTGTTTCATCAGAAATTGAAATCGTTGTTCCTTGAGCTGTTACACTTATCTCATTCATTTCCGGCGGAAACCATTCAACGACCATTGTGTAATACCCGACTGGAAGTTTATATAAGTTAAAACCAAGACGTGAGCGGTACTGGAAGGGTGAGCTTTTTTCAAACAAGAGTTTAAGTTGGTAAGCTTTTTTATTAATTTGATGTGGAGAATTGGGAAAATCGACAATACCCAAAACCTCGATATTGTTTTCACTCGAAGATTCATCAGTGTCTTCCATCAAGTATCTGAAGGCGTCTCGTTTTTGTCCTGAGTTATTGATCTGAGATTCACGAATTTTTTGAGTGACAAGATTTCTCAAATCTTTTATTTCCTCTTGCACAAAATCAACATTAACTGCGGATTTTGAATCTCTGTAGTCGGTTTGTAAGTTAATAATTTTATTGTTATTTAAATTCAAGTTTCCAGTCATATTGTTAGTGCCATCAACTTTGAGAAACTTTTTTTGTGTCATGTCATCAATTCTGTTGTTAACAAACTCGACACATGCGGCGTCTCTTTGGTTTGATGGAAGATCAAGATTGATAATTGAATTATTTTTCATATCAATATCAGATCCTTTATCCAGTTTTTTTTCAAGCTGATTTTCGACATACTTTTTATTAACACAATGGTCTGAATTAACTGGATCTTTCACATTTGTGATGAAATTATTGTTCATGTTAATAGATTGCTTCATCAAGCCTCCTTCCTCCTTTGACAAGAATATCTCCCTTTGCGTTTCATAACTAATAACCTTGTTGAGATTACCTTGAACTGGGTAATTGTCTTTTGGGACAACAAGCGACCCTGTCATCGTATCACCTGTTTTTAGCATGAATTTAGATGTATCCACACTTGGAATCTTAGCTATTTCACTATCTAACTGACTTTTTGTAACCACATCATTATTATTGGTTCCTTGTTTTACATTCACTAATTTTTTATTCTGCATATCATAATCATTATTAGCATCTAATTTAAATCCAATACCAGGTAAACCTCTTGAACCTATCTTACCTAGTCCTTGAGAATCATCATGATTAAGGATACCGTTGGTATAGCTCATATATTAATGGTTTATATTCTTTCATCGAAATTTCGGGCTACCTTTTTTTTGACCTTATCAACATACAAAAAACTATATGGATCCTTAGTAGCTTTCTGATAATCTGATTTATTTATGTTCAGTTCTCGGCAAATCATCGATTGCTCGTTTATAGAAGGAAAATCAAAAACACCAAAATGTGTACTATTCAGTCTTATTGTTTTATCGGTTCCGTAATAGCTTTGACTCAAATATATACAACAACAATTTTTATTTCTAGAATTGGTAAAGTAGTCTCGTATCCGTTCGTCATTTTTCTTACCTGTATTCAAATAGTCATCAAATATGATTAATTTTTGGTTTTCATCAGACAAATCTGTCAGAGGGATGATTTCATCGTTACTTGCTTCTATCACGTCATAACCGACCTCTTTTGATATTGGTTCAAGAGATTTTAACAGATGCTTATATTTGCTTTGTTGGAGATTGCGAGCGTAAAGATATATTTTATCAAAATAGAGAAGCCTATATATCATATCAAGCAAAAGGTTAGTCTTGCCACCACCAGAGGGAGCACAAATAAGCATCCTGAAACATCGGTTTGGCATGAAACTCTTTAATTGAACAAAATCGTTGTTTTCATCATCTTGAATGTCGTAATTTTGTATCTTCATATGATATTATGTTATACAATTTTATCGTATTGCGACACGCTATGCGACACGCTATGCGAGCGTTTTTATATATGATAACCCTAATTTTTCCGAACAAAATACGAAATTTTATGTAAACAAATGATATAATGAGTTTACTCAAATGGAAAGAAATGGCTGAGAAACGATCCGAGCTTGGTAAAAAGATTAACACAGTAAGAGATACAATAAAACAAAAAAAGATATCTGATCAAATGGGTGAAGTCGAGGCAGAGAAACTTTTCAAACCTATAACATCTGAGTTAAAGGAACTTACAGCCCCAAAAGCACCGTTGAGAAGATTGGTAAAGAAAAAGCGACCTGTTCCAGATTATGGAATAGCTATTGATGATGAAGTGCCTGATTATGGATTGGACGATTTGTTTGATCAACCTGTTTTACCTGAAAACGAGAAACAATTGGTTCCAAAACCTCCATCTTATGAAGATGTCCTTGAGGATTTAGCCTCAGGTAAAAAACAAATGTATATAGATCCAGAATACATGTATGAACCTAAAGATCTTCCTCCAGAATACGAAGAAGAAGTACCAGATTACGAAATTCTTGAAGAGGATAGAATAAATCAAACTTTAGATCAACTTCAAATTCCTAACTATGATGAGATTGAATTACAACTTCAACAAGAAGATATGAATGACAAAAAGAGGAAATCTTATCTTACCAAAACCCTTAAAAAGGCTAAAGAGAAACGGCAACAACTTTCTGGATATTCGATGAATATTACTAAAAAATTAAATAGTGGCTCAATCACTGAAGCTGAGGCTCAATATCGAAGAAAAATTCTTCAAGATACAAGAAAGGTTCTGACTGATTATATGAATTACCATCAACAAAAACTCCAAAAACTCAAATCTATTAAAGGATCTGGTTTGAAGAAAAAAACAAAAAGAGGTGGACAGGTAATGTTTTTCAACAATCCGACAGAAATGATTAAAAAACTTGAACTGATTATCGGATCGATGATTGCCGGAAATAATAGCATCGAACTACGGAATACAGGCGTCGCTCTTCTCGACATCTTGTTGAGAAATTCAATACTCAATAGGCCGCAATATAACAAAATATACAAAAACTATTTTATATAAACTAATCATATAATGGATAGACAACTTATCTTATCATCCCATACAGTCAGAGACAAGAATGGTAATAAACCGAGTGATTTCATAATCAAATACATCAATCCGATAATTCTCAATCCAAATCGACAATATGAAATCGGACTAGACCGAATCATTTCAATGTCATTTACTTGGTTTAATGTGACAAAAGAACTCAATAATCAGAAAATCAGATATTCATCTGATAGTGGTACTAATTGGACAGAGTTGATATTAAGTCCTGGTGTATGGAACTATGTCGATTTCAATAATTTTTTAAAGGATGAAACTAAAACAGGAACAGCTAACAATCCGTCATATCCGATCAGTCTCGAATTCGACGATACAATATTTCGCACAATAATCACATTAGCCACAAATTATAGATTAGATCTGACTCAGTCAGATTTCAATAATCTCATCGGTTTCAATAAAAAGATTCTAACTTCTTCTGAAAATGTTGGTGATTACATTCCTAATCTCTCTCAAGACAGGGAAATCTTGAACGTTCATTGTGACCTCATATCCGAAAGTCTAGTTGATGGTGATGAAACGGATATTATATATAGTTTCAGTACCTCAACTCTCACCCCGAGTTATAGTTTCACACAAGAGCCAAGACGAGTACAGTTCAATCCTGTCAATAAAAATACGATTAATAAAATTCGGATTTATATCACCGACGGTAAACGAAGAATTATAGATCTTAATCATAGTGACACTTCATTCAGTTTGATTTTAAGAGAGAAGAGAGATTAATCTAACTAATAGTTATATATGTCGTCGTATGAATACAAGCGTATTTATCATCCAAAACTTGGACGATTTGTTTATGAACATAAAGGATCTGGGATCATTGTTGACAACATTTTCAAACCTGTTGGAAGGGTTTTAAGTAAAGTTCCAGAAATGGTTTTAAAACCTTTTGCCAAAAAAGCGCTTGAATCTGGTATTTCACATGCTGGAGACAAACTGGGAAAAAAAGCAGCTGAAAAAAGCGGAGAGCTTATTATGAGAAAATTACACGGTTCAACTAAACAATCAATGAATAAAACCATGAAACCAACCAAACCTACTAAACCAAAACAAGAAGAAGATTACAACACAATTCTGAATAGACTTATATCTGGTACTGGATTAAGACGATAAAATGTTATTAAAAAGTGAATTTTATCCAATTATAAATAGACTAGCAAGTGGGAAATGGTTTATATAAAAAGTGAATTTTATCTAAACTATCAATATATAATGAGTTTCAGAACAAGTGATAATTTACAAAGATATGAATACGTTCATTTCCATTTGGACAATGTCATTGAGCAACCTGCTAACAATCAATCACAGAAAAAGACGGGTTACAGATTCACAATCAACGATAGGTCGACTATGTTCGATTTTTTTAATGGGTATTTCGAAGTAACTAAAGAGCTTCAAAAAAGGGCAGATGGTACTGGATATGCTCAAGCAGATCGCATCACCATGATAAACGGATCTTCTAGTTTGATCAAACATATGGTTATTAAATCGTCTGGTAAAATAGTATACGAGAGTGATAATTTACATAGAATTACGAATGTTAAAAATTTACTCGAATATAGTGATGATTTTAGTAGATCCGTTGGAAAGAATTCGTTCTGGTATCTTGATACTGACAGAACTACAGCAGATACAAACACAGGTTTCGAAGCCCGTCGCATTTTAACCCAGGCTAATCAGAATAACGGCGGCGGAGGAGCTAAATCGAATAACGAGATGATACCGTTGAACCGATACAGTTTTTTCCAAAAATTAGAAAAAAAAATGTTGCCCCCAATGCAGCTCGCATTTGAACTTACACTTAACGAAGACAGTGAAATGATTCACATGGCAAACGGCACAGACGATGGTCGTGTTGTAGTAAAGAGATTGTATCTTTGGCTCCCAAGATTAATTCCAAAAGACAGCATGTATAGTAATTTCGTTTCAGAGTTTCTCAAGCCAACAACCTGGACATATATGCGAGATCTCTACAATCAGTCAGCAAATACCAGAGCTATTCAGAATATGTTTCAAATCAGTCCAGCTATCGACGACGTTAAACATGTTTTTATATATCTCCAGCGGACAGATGCACCGAATGATGATGAAGCAGAGAGGAGTCCGTATTTGTTTGACACTTTCAAGTTGAATGCTGCTGACGCTAATAGCTCTCTCTCGAGTTGTCGTTTAGAATATGGAAACAACACGTTCTATCCCGAACTAGAATACGATGCAGATTCTAAAATCAGGATATTCAATGATCTCATGAGTTATGCATTTCGTAAAAACGATTACAATTCTGGGACACAACTTAATGTATCTAATTTTAGTAGTTTGTACGGATTAATATATTTCGATTTGACATATCAAAAAGAGGTAGTGACGAGAGATCCTAAACAGTTGATTCTCCATTATCGTTTGAATGTTGCCCCAGCTGCTAACGTCCGAGCCCATAGTATCGTATTTTACGAGAGTGAGGTTGTTGTTAAGACAGTTGGAAACGAATTGATGATAGTTTAAATAAATAAGTTTTACATCGATGAAAATTTAAATGAATATGTTTTTTAAAACAGAATTTATCTAACATATATAATATGACACAACTATACGAAATCAAAGTTAGTTTATCACCAAACCAGAAAAAGAATCTTAGTAACGCGTATCATAAAAGAGAAACTATCGTTTTGAGACTGACAAAGGATTCATTATCTGGGAATGACACTCTATACGTACCTCAGAATATAGTTAAGCGATTGGATAAAAATAGAAAATTGAAAAAGGGAATGGACATCAAACTAGCAAAAACAAACATTCGAAAGCAAGTTGGTGGATCACTCCTCTCTACAGTTCTGTCGCTTGGAAGAACTTTCGCTCCAACGATTGCCAAGACTATTGGATTGTCAGCTTTGGCAGGTTTAGCATCTGAAGGAGCATCTCAGATTGTTAAGAAGATATCTGGAAAAGGTTTACAAACCGGTGGGTTCCTACTACCACAAAATAAAATCGATAAGTTGATAACATATAAGCATCTTTTGACAACCCAACAAAAGAAGGATATATTAAATGCTCTTCAAACTGGTTCTGGTGTTCATATAAAACCAACAAAAGTACAAACAGGTGGGTTCTTAGGCACTCTTCTAGCATCAATTGGAGTCCCTTTAGCTATTGAGGCAATAAAGAAGATAACTGGTAAAGGTGCCCCTCAGATGGGACAGCCTAAACAAAGACCACCCAGATCTATACCAAGTACTGCTAACAATCAAGATGGTGGTTTGTTAGTTCCGATGTATAGAACTCCACCTTTTTATGGAAATTGGCCGAACGATACAATCGGTATGGGAATTAAAAAAAAAAGAAAAGCTCAGAAAAAGGGCGAAGGTCTACTATTAGGCAAGAACTCACCCTTCAAAAACGTCCCTCTTCTCAACATTCTGTTGTAAAACCCGAATTCCATAAGAATGTCCCATTAAGTAATTATGATTTAATAAAATGGTGTAAATATCTGAATATCCCAATTAATGATGTATTGTCAAGAGATGAAAATGTTCCTCACAATCATAGACAGGCTCTATTCATTTACAATCTTGAACCGAGTTATATGTCAGGGAGTCATTGGGTGGCTAATTATGTTAAGGACAAAGTCCTCAATTACTTTGATAGCTTTGGTTTGCCTCCCTTCCAAGAAATGGTCAATCACGCGAGAAAAAAGAATTTAACATTGCTTCATCAGAACAATCAAATACAAAATTTACTGACGACAACATGTGGTTACTTCTGTTTATACTTTTTAAATGAGATGAACAAAGGGATATCATATTTTAATCTATTGAAAGTGTTTGACATACATGATACAATAAAGAATGAGAAATTCTTAGAACGGTATTTTAAAAATATCTAACTCATATATATATATGGTAAAATCATATTGTGTGAAAGAAAAAAGAGTCACTGAATGTCTACCTGGTAGTGAAAGATTTGTTAGAGCCAAAAACGGACGAATGATGATGGAATGTGTATGCGCTTCTTGTGGTATTACAAAGACTAAATTCGTTAAACAAAAACAGGGAAACTAGTACAGCCCTCTCTTGGAGGGGGCGTACTAGATACAGTAGCATCGACTGGTACTGATTTATTGATTCACCACGGTATTCCTTGGCTTGGAAAAAAGGCAGTTGAAATGGGAAGATATTATGGATCAGAAGCATTGAGAAACCCAAAACTGCAGAAAAAGGCTATCGATTATGCTCTGGATAAGTTGAATCCAGTGATTCAAAATGTCGGAAGTCAAGCTCTTGATCAATTATCAACCAAAATTAGACCAAATAGAAAGTATAAAACCGACAGAAAGGATTTGGATGGCGCTGGTGTTGATATCCATAAACTAATTGGGAAATTACCGACACCAAAAGCTGGATGGACTCCTGGAAAGTATAAATACATGGGGGCATATAACCCTCTCGATAAACAGTTAGAGTACGATAAAAACACTGGAGAGGTCACCAAGTGGCACGTACAACCTTACAATGAAGTTGATAGAATATCAGCTCATCATGATATTTGTTATGACATGGGGAAGGACAAAGGTGAATGCGACAAAGTAATGGTCAAGTCATTGGATAAAATACCTTATGGACAGATGCCAAAATGGGGACAAACAGCACGATTTCTAATCAACACAAAACAAAAACTAGGTCTTGGTGTAAAACAAAGGAAGACAAAAAACGTGAAAGGCCGTCGAGTGAAGAAAACTGGCAAGAAAAATTAGCTGATGAGCTTCATAAACCGATAAAGCGTAACTTCACCCGGCGGCGGGTAATTGTAAACCATATTGACGAGACATGGTGTTCAGATATCGTTGAGATGCAAAAATTCAGTCGATGGAACGCTGGCTACAGATATCTTCTTATGGTTTTAGATGTATTCTCTAAATACGGTTGGATCATTCCTTTGAAGGATAAAAAAGGTGAAACCGTTGCTGAAGCATTGAAAACCATTTTAAAAGAAGGCAGAAAACCGGAATATCTTTGGACAGACAAAGGAAAAGAGTATTATAATAAACATGTTAAGGAACTACTGGATAAGAATAAAATAACCTTGTACTCAACTGAGAATGAGGAAAAGTCGTCAGTTTGTGAAAGATGGAACCGTACAATCAAAACCAAGATGTGGAAGCAGTTTACTGTTCAAGGTAATACACAGTATCTTGAAATGTTACCCAAATTAGTGAAACAGTATAACAATACCAGACATTCAAGCACAAAGATGACACCTACAGAAGCAAGCAAAAAGAAAAATGAAGGAGTTGTTTACTTTAATCTGTACGGTGATATGGAAACATCAAGACAAAAACCAAAGTTCAAAGTCGGTGATAAAGTAAGGATAAGCAAATACAAGAGAAAAGTCTTTGATAAAGGCTATACTGAAAATTTTAGTGAAGAAATATTTACCATTGATAAAATACAACATACGAATCCAATCACATACAAACTAAAGGATCTGAGAGATGAAGAGATTAAAGGGAGTTTCTATGAACCTGAATTACTGAAAGCTGAACAACAGGTATTCAGAATTGATAAAGTTATTCGGAGGGATTATAAGAAGAAACAAGCTTTGGTGAAGTGGAAGGGGTATAGTGATGAATTCAACAGTTGGATACCGTTTAAGAACTTGAAGGATATATAAAATGATTTAAACGAGATTGAAATATTTATTTAAAATAATAATATAGTATTAATATATATGGAAAATCAGAATGTTAAGAGAGGTCGAGGTAGACCAAAAATATATTTCACTGAAGAAGACAGAAAGGAGGCTTTAAAAAAAAGTAAAACAAAGTACATGCTGAATAAAGAATGGTATTGTGACGTTTGCAAAAATGGAATAAATTATACTCTTGCAGGTAAATGGTGTCATTTGAATAAAAAAATCCACAAGAAAAACGCTGAAAAATAATATAGTTCAAAGGATTCATGTTTGGATCATTTGAATTCTTGACCATGCTTAAACGCGGATTAAAACTATTTAAATAATATTATAATATAGTAATATATAGAATGGAATTAAATGAGACAATGTTGAAAATCAAAAGATTAGAACAAAAAATATCACGAATTAGTGATGAAATAGATAAGAGATATAACCTAATTATTTGTAAATTTCATAGATACTGTCATTCACCAGCGACACATCTACTAATTACTGGTGAGTTTCCTAACTATGTAGAGACTATGATATGTTATAAATGTTCAGATTATATAGACAATTTAAACTGCTACCAACTTGATATTATGGGATTTGTTGACCTATATAAGTTATAAGTTACAATTACAGTTACAGTTCAAAGGATTCATGCTTGGATCATTTGAATTATTGACCATGCTTAAACGCAGATTAAAACTATTTAAATAATATTATACTATAGTTATATATAGAATGGAAAAATCTAATCATATTAATATGGATAAAGCTAGTTTGAAGAAACTCAGTAAATCACAACTTATTAAATTACTTCTGAAGCCGGATAAAAAGCCAGTTCAACAAAAAAGAAGACCAATACCAACACCTCGGAAAAGTGTCAAAGAAATGGTCAAGCAGTATGAAGATAATATTATTCAACCACCAGCAGAGTTCCGGGATAATTACAAACCAGTCCCAGCACCAAGAAATAAACAAAATGCTGTTAAAAAACCTGTTCCGGCACCAAGAACCATAATACAACAAATAGACAAAGCTTTAAAAGGTTATACAAAGTCATTTGAAATCGGCATCAGAAACAATAAAGACCCTTTAATTCAAATGCAAAACACTAGAAAGGCTATAGAACAACGTGTAATGACTTTGTTGAATGAAATGAAAGGCTTGAAATACGTTGAAACATTGAAAGTCACATTCAATAAAATTTCTGATGGTGAAATAGTTGAAAAGCCTGCATATTTCAATAGCACACCCCAAACAATAATCAACCAAATGGAAATTACTGATTCATTACAATCAACAAAACAACTGATAATGAATAAAATAGCTCAATGGATATCAGAAGGTTCAGGATGGACGGTACAATCAGTTGATAGCCATTACCTCAACATTGTCAAATACAAGCCAATGAATGGATCCTCATATATCCAACTGCCTAACGAACTGAGAAATTCAAAGAAGGGCTTAATAAACATGAAAAATGAGGATAATGAATGTTTCAGATGGTGTCATATCAGGCACTTAAACCCACAAGATAAATATCCTCAAAGAATAAAAAAATCTGACAAAGAATATGTCAATAAATTAGATTACTCAGGTGTTGAATTTCCAATAGCTGTCAAACATTACAATAGAATCGAGAAGCAGAACAGTGTCAATATAAGCGTTTTCGGATACGAAAACAAACAGCCGTACCCAATCTATGTTTCCAAAGAAAAGAATAAAGATCATATGGAACTACTTCTGGTAACTGAAAAAGAAAACAAGCATTATGTTCTTATAAAGGATTTTAATAGATTCATGTATAGCCAAACAAAACATGAACACAGGAAACACTTTTGTATGCACTGTCTGCAATGTTTTAGTTCTGAAAGGGTATTAAGCAGCCACAGAGATATTTGCATACAAGTGAACGGCACTCAAGCAATTAAAATGCCTAACAAAGACAATAACACACTGAAATTCAACAACTTTCATAAACAGCAACCTGTTCCATTTGTCATTTATGCCGATTTTGAGGCTATAACAGAGAAGATTCATGGATGCCGACAGAATAATGAGTCATCATACACAGAAGCATACCAAAAACATACAGACTGTGGATATGGGTACAAGGTTGTCTGCTGTTATGACGACAAATATACAAAACCAATACAACTATACAGAGGTGAAAAGGCTGTTTATAAATTCATGGAAAATATTTTAGAAGAAGTGAAATACTGCAAAAGAGTAATGAAAAAATATTTCAACAAACCATTAAGAATGACAGAAGAGAATGAAAAGGAATTCAAAAAAGCAACAACATGCCACATCTGTGATAAAAAATATACTGAAAAAGACATTCGGGTGAGAGATCATTGCCATATTACAGGTGAATTTAGAGGCTCAGCTCACCAAGAATGTAATCTGAAACTTAGAATAAACCCAAAAGAAATAAAAATTCCTGTCATATTCCATAATTTGAGAGGTTATGACAGCCATTTTATTATGCAAGAGATTGGAGCCATTATTAAGAAACATACATACAAAAATAAGAAAGGAGAGGAGAAACAAATGAATATCAATGCTATTCCAAATAACATGGAAAAATATTTGGCTTTTATGCTTGGTAATCATCTGACATTCATTGACAGTTTCCAATTCATGAGTTCAAGTTTGGATAAATTAGTTAGCAACTTACCAGCAGAAGCTTTAAAGTATACAAGCGAAAGATTCCAAAAAGAAAAATTAAATCTCATGACACGAAAAGGTATTTATCCGTATGATTACATGGACAGTTTTGAGAAATTCAATAAAACAGAATTACCGACTAAAGACGAATTTTACAGCATATTAAATAATGAGCATATTTCAGATGAAGATTATTGTCATGCTAAGAAAGTGTGGAATACATTTCAATTACAAACAATGGGTGAATACCATAATTTATATCTTAAGTCTGATATCCTTTTATTAGCCGACGTGTTTGAAAACTTCCGAAAGACTTGTATTCAGTATTATAAACTTGATCCGGCTAACTATTTCAGTAGCCCTGGGTTGTCGTGGGATGCCATGTTGAAGATGACTAATATTCAATTAGAACTAATGACAGACATAGATATGTTTCAATTCATTGAAAAAGGCATGAGAGGTGGTATATCTTATATAGCAAATCGATATGGAAAAGCAAACAATAAGTACATGAAAGAATACGATGAGAATAAGCCGTCAAAATACATTATGTATCTTGATGCTAATAATTTATACGGTTGGGCAATGAGCCAATATCTCCCTACTGGCGGTTTCAAATGGTTGACGGAAAAGCAGATTAATAAAATCAATTTAGCTCAGTATAATGAAGACAGTAATAAAGGATTGTTAATAGAAGTCGATTTAGAATACCCGAAAGAGTTGCACGATCTTCATAATGACTACCCATTAGCTGCTGAGAGAGTTTGTGTAAACAATAACATGCTGTCTAAGTATTGTAAAAGAATAGCTGCAAAATATAATATATCGACAGGACTAGTACATAAATTAATTCCTACATTAAGCAATAAAGAAAAATATGTTCTGCATTACAGAAACCTGCAACTATATCTTGATCTTGGATTGAAAATAAACAAAGTCCATCGAGTGTTAGAATTCAATCAGTCACCTTGGCTCAAAGAATACATTAACTTCAATACAATAAAACGTGCTCAAGCGAAAAATTCATTCGAAAAAGACTTTTTCAAACTTATGAATAACTCAGTATTTGGTAAAACAATGGAAAACATAAGAAAGCGTGTTGATGTCCGACTTATCACAGATGAAAAGAAATTATTGAAGATGGTGAGTAAACCAACTTATGTAAGCAGTAAGATCTTCAACGAAAATCTAGTTGCAGTGCATAAAATAAAGGAAACGCTCACTTTAAACAGGCCGGCATATATTGGAATGTGTATCCTTGATCTGAGCAAAACATTAATGTATAATTTCCATTATAATTACATCAAAAAAAAGTATGGAAATAAAGCCAAATTATTATTCACAGACACAGACTCATTAACATATGAAATTGAAGCAGAAGATGTTTACCAAGACTTTTGGAATGACAAAGATCGATTTGACAACAGCGACTACCCAGAAAGCTCGCCGTATTTCGATACAACAAACAAGAAGGTAATCGGTAAATTCAAAGATGAAGCTTGCAATATTCCAATAAAAGAATTCGTCGGTTTGCGATCAAAAATGTATAGCTACATAAAAGACAACCGGAAATGCGAAAAAACAGCCAAAGGAATCAAGAAAAATATAATAAAGAACAACATCAAACATACTGACTACAAAAATGTTTTATTTAAAAACAAGCAAATTAAACATACTATGAAAACTATTAGAAGCAGCAAACATCAACTCGGAAGCTATGAGCTCAATAAAGTGTCACTCAGCTGCTTTGATGATAAAAGATATATATTAAAAGGGGGAAAACAAAGTTTAGCATATGGTCACTATAAAATCAAATGAGTTCATTTTTTTGTCAACCGGAAGATACTTCTGCTCTTTTTATCAAACTGGAACATTTTCTGATATTTTAACACGAAAAAGTAATTTATGGGTACGTTTTTAATTGGTCAATAGAGATCATGTGATATCATGACCTTGTAAAATGGCTGAGTCATTTCCTGTTTTCATCAGACATGTCCAGACTTGTTTCTGAGAAAGACTTCCTGTGGTGTGGAATCACGTGATTGAATAATGCGTTGGATGCATCATGAGATACAACATATAGTATCCAAATCCAATCAATTGAGCCTATGTAATAAAATACATATAGTTTCCCATAAAATGGAACCAGCATCGCAAAAAGAAACTTCCCCTCTTGATCGCTTTGCGATCAATTCACTGCCTCACAAAAGCTCCGCTTTTGTTCCCCAATGCTTAAAAAATGGATCTTGTATATAGTTATCCATAAAATGACTCCATCACGGCAATTGCCGTGATGGAGCCGAGTGATGAGTTTGCCATCACATAATGTCATCACATAATAAAGCGCCCATCGCTCTTCGAGCTCTTCCCACCTAGGCGCTTTTTGCAATTACGAATCATCCATCCCCGTGCGTCGTCTTTGAACGTCTTGCTTCGCAAGCCATCCAAATACTTAGCATGCCGATGATTCTATTGCCGTGATGGAGTCATGTGATGAAAAAAAAACATATAGATTTCATCTAATGGAAAAGTAGTTACAGAGTTGGCTTGGTTTTAGAACACTTTCAAAGAAAGTGGTCTAGAACCGCCAACTCTATAACTACTTAATCATCATAATCATAATCATAATTTTTACGGATGGGATTTCCTCGAACCGTTCGCTATGTTTTATTGTGATGCGAGTTTTCAATCTACTCGATCCTGCGCTGTGTTAAAACACTTTAGGAGTCTTTTAAGTCCCTGACGATAATTGTCACTAAAAATAAAACAGATGCAAGGGTTGATGGCCAAATTCGAGAGAGCCATAAAGAAGTTATAGAGAAATAGAGAGAAATGCTACAAGGTAAGTCTAGCCCAAAGAGTGATAGTAAGAAGATAATACTCCAGGGTACCCAGCACAGTACAAACCCTACAACGATAGCAATGGCCATCTTTAGCACGTTTCTGTTTCTTTTGGCGCGTTGTTGCTCAGCGATGACCGACTGCTCACCTGGAATCTTCTGTTTCTTGAGCTTGATAACGATGATGGAGTAAAGTATGACCAACAAGGCGACAGGGATATAATAAAATACAACAAAAATGGCTAGAATGTAATTCACAAACCATTCATCCCATTGTATGAAGCAAGACAGCTTTCCATTAACGGGTTTAACCAGTTTCATGGCGACTAAATACGGCGAGGCGGCGGCCATCGCGACGATCCACGTGGCGACAATGAAGAAGGGGCATATTTTTGAACTGATGAGTGGAGAACGGAGAGGAAATACCACAACTCCAAATCGGTCCACTGCTATCAAAACCAGGCTCTGAATAGACACCTCACTGGAGACGTCCGTTATGATGTGGACCAGCTTACACAAGGCCTGACCAAGAGGACCACTGATAAGCCACTGATAAGCCACTCATTCTCCTCGTACAACTGTGATAGCTCCTTTGGATTAAACCAAAATATTGTAACCAGCAAGTCAGACATAGCCATGTTGACGATAAAATAATTGATTGGTCTTCTCAATGTTTGTGTCTTATACACAACTGTTCCTATAAAGGAATTCCCGACCAGCGGAAAAACAAGGATCAGGCAGTAAGCAATGATTTCTCCAATTTTTCGTGCTGTTGGATTCAGTGAGATAGAGCAGCTTGATCCATTTACCGTTGTATTCATGTTTGACGACTTCTCCTACTGCAAATGTCTTGTACCTTGAAAAGCAAATGCTGTTTTATTTATGTTTTACACGGAAAGCCGAATGACCAATTAAGGAGTCAGTCAGTCAGTCAGTCAACACGCCCTGTTGTCTGTTGTCAAACTGACTTCTGACTAATAACAAGCCTTTGAATTTAAATAACAAGGGCAACTTTTGTCAACTATTACAACTATTTTACTTTTACGTTGGAAATTGGAAGTTGCGCTTCAGTTTTCTTTGATTGGTTAAGTACTAATTGAAGACAATACTTTGGTGAAAGGGAGCAGTTTAGCTTGCACTAATTTTTTTTTTCATTTAGCAATTCATTCTTCAGCGACGTTCCGTTCCGGCATTTATGTTTGCACTGTAGCCACCTAAAAAGCAGTCCAAGTGTAGTCAAAATAAGAATAAAGTTACAAACCACCCATGCAAAAAGAAGAGCAAGAACGTGAAAACAGCGAGTTAAAAAAAAAAGTCTATAGAAGAAAAAACTGAGCCTTTTTCGGTAAATGATGGGTAGCAAGACTGAAATGAATGGACAGAAAGCTATTGTGAGAATAAAAAAAAAGGAGAGCTTTGTTCCATCTCCTCGGGTAGTCTTCTCGCGCTCGCAAATTTTCTGAAACACTCAGGTTCAATATTAACGCCTGGAAAAGACTGTAACAGCTGTTACTTTTCTTTTTTTTAATTTTTTCTAATATAACGACCGAGAGAGGAAGATAAACATATTAATGAATTGTCGGCACGAAAACCACAGAACGGTTTATTGATCACGAGAACTGGTCATGAAACCATGGTACAAGTCCTAGTAAGTCAGATTCAGATTCTGACTTGAATTAAAAAAAAAACTTTCTAATAAGTAACAAACTGACATCGGTTAATGCACTGTGTCGACTAAACAGCGACAATTTCGGGTTGCAACTGTAAGTTAAAAGTTTAGTTTTTCCTTGTTACTTCTTTGCTATCATAAAGCAGGAATAAAAAAAATGACATGTTTAGTGTGAGCACTGTCTTGACGGAGCAATGTTTGACGATTGACAGCGGATGTAGTAATTAATGGAAGCTAGACCAGGTGTAGCTGAGGGAAACTGAAATGAATTTTTTTATCTACAACACTGTGATTATAAAGAAAACTCAAGATGAATTACAAGAAGAAATTATAAAAAATGCAGAGACTAGTGAGAAAAAAGATAAGAGAGTCCATTCCACATACGTGCCTACTGGATAGGTAATTCAGTTATTTGGGTGACAATGTTGACCGTTGATATAATTTCATTGCTGATAAGGCTTTCTATAGAATAATACTTTTTAGGGAGTTTAAAGCGGCGTAGCATAGATTTTCACCACAAAAAGGACGTTAAAAGAAAGAAACAAAGAAAAGGCTTAAAATGTCTATGAAAAGTTTCTCAAAGCGCTGATATTGTTAGCGTCCTAATATTGCAACCCACTGAGTTTATGATAATCATAGGTAGATTGGGGTGTATTGTCTGCAACCTGCAAGAGTCACCTTCGATTCATTATTAAGTAAACATGTTAAGTAATTGAGTACTTTTAAAATACAGTGCTTGCTTTAGTTGATCCAAAGTTAAGAGAAGACGGAAATGTTATGAACTAAGGCACGCATGGGGAACGGACTCTCTTCCTAGACAGAAAAAAGAAGGGCCACCTTTCTTACTTATCATTGTAACCAAAACAAAAAACCAAAAAACAAAACAAAATAAAAAACAAAAACAAAATAGAATTCGCAGCAAATCCGTAAGGTGAGATACACGTCAACATATTATGAGGGCAGTATAAATGCATGAGTTAAGCCCATTTGACAGAACCATCGGTAGAACAATTAATTGCTTATTCAAGGCAGAATTCTAAGAAAATAACAAATGATAAACAAAAAATAACACAAAACTGTTAAAGAGGAATATTTTCACGATCATGTTCTGACTTGAATTAAAACAAAGCGGTTTAAGAAAAGATGGAATAATCAACGTGTCGCGAGCTTGGGACAAAGAAAAACTCTGAGTCCCCGACGGTAATCAAACCCATGACCTTCCGTACACCGGTCGGACGCTCTAACCACTGAGCTACTGGGAAACTCGTGGCGAGCATAGGTCATATTTTACTGATTTCGTGGTGACACGCGTCCTGCATGCTGCTAGGATCAGCAATGTCAAAGCGCCCTGTAGGTGATAAATAAAGAAAGATGGTGAATTTTAAGCTCGGAGAAGAAATAAGAAAAGATGGAATAATTAACATGTCGGAATAATCAACAAAGCGGCTTGTTTCGAAGAAAAAACATACATATCACCCTATGTTGTATCTTCTTGTAAAACGCGATATGGCATAAACATTTTCAAGCCAATTTTTCATCACATAAGAAGGGCAAAAAGGTGCTTTAAAAATCCTTAGCGGGAGTTTAAATGGCGGGTGTTGTAAAGGTACAACAGGTGAGCCTGACGGTGTAGTAAAATAAGCCGAAGAAGAAAAGGAAGCAATAATGCGGCAAAACTATAAAAATTCAAGGCAAGAAATTTCAAATTTACAAAACTTTACAGCGAGCCAGAAAGATGCGTATTGAGAGCTGAATACCAAATTTTACGTAGTTTAGCATAAATAACACCTGCATGCAAACGTATTGATGAGGAGGTTTCCGATTTGAATCTTCACACCGTAGTATTTCATTCATAGATACAGCCACCTTAAATGTCTCCATAACTGACTCTGGGAGTGAAAGGGTTAAAGAAAGCAACCATTAATAGACAATTGTTAACAGAAGATGCGTTGGATTGGACACAAAACACGTTTTTCTACTCCGTTCATTTTCACATATGCGGCAGCAAACTTTGAGTAGCATCTCTGCACAGGCATGGAGGTAGCTAGTTCAGGCTGGATAAAACTCTTCACTGGTTTCCAGACCTCAACCGGGCGTCGATCAAATTCCTTCTGACAATCCTCCTTGTACCCCGTGAAAATACATGCCTCTTGTACTGATCCTGTTCAAATTTGATTGTGTTTACAAAGAAAAATTTGATGAAGCCAAGTCTAATTGGTGCTAAAGGATTAATTTGGCCCTCGTGATCTGTCCATGAAGCCATTACCCTTGCTGATCGAAGGGTCCTACACTCCAACTTAGATCCAATATTCTCTCCAGCTAAACACACTGAACTGTTCCTTCAAAATACCTCACTAACCATGCAAGCATTGATGTGTTTCTCAGGGTACATGGCTTGGTAGCTCTCTGTTAGCAGCTGGCGATCATCTGAATCCAAATGCAAAGCTTATAGTTAATTGGTGGGGAAAGAGAAAAAATGTTAGAGAAGTCAGTAACTGCCAGTTGAGGATGAGTAGATATCTTAAACAATGTCGATAAACGAACTGGTACACTTTCAGACATCTATGATGTTTGATACTTATTGAAAAAGACAGTAACAGGGATGGTGCAGTGGTCAGAGCACTTGGCTCCAACCAATATGGCCTGGGTTCGACTCTCGGACTCGGCGTCATATGTGGGTTGAGTTTGCGGTTGTCAAAAAGGGGCAGATTAAGGTGGACATTAGAGTTGTAACATAGGGCCAGTTTAGGGTGGTTATTAGCGTGGTTAAAAGGCGCAGTTCAGGATGATTACTAGCGTGCTTAAATAGGGGCAGTTTCGGACGGTTATTAGCGTGGTTAAATAGGGGCAGTTTAGGATGGTCTTTAGCGTGGTTAAATAGGGGCAGTTTAGGATGGTTATTAGCGTGGTTAAATAGGGACAGTTTAGCATGGTTATTAGCGTGCTTAAATAGGGCCAGTTAAGGATGGTTATTAGCGTGTTTAAATAGGGCCAGTTTAGGGTGGTTATTAGGGTGGTTAAATAGCCACCCAAAACTGTAATAACCACCCAAAACTGCACTTTTTTTAACCACCTTAAGAATCACCCTAAACTGTCCTTTATTAACCACCCTAATAACCACCCAAAACTGCACTTTTTTAACCACCTTAAGAATCACCCTAAACTTTTTTAACGACACTAATAACCATCCTAAACTGGCCCTATTTAACCACCCTAATAACCACCCTAAACTGGCCCTATTTAAGCACGCTAATAACCATCCTTAACTGTCCCTATTTAACCACGCTAATAACCATGCTAAACTGTCCCTATTTAACCACGCTAATGACCATCCTAAACTGCCCCTATTTAACCACGCTAATAACCATCCTAAACTGCCCCTATTAAACCACGCTAATAACAATCCTAAACTGCCCCTATTTAACCACGTTAATAACCATCCTAAACTGCCCGTATTTAACCACGCTAATGACCACTACTCCAATTTATACACGCTAATAACCATCCTAAACTGCCCCTATTTAACGACGCTAATGACCATCCTAAACTGCCCATATTTAACCACGCTAATAACCATCCTAAACTGCCCCTTTTTAACTACCCTAATAACCGCCTTTACCTGCCCTTTTTTAACCACTCTAATAATCACCCCAAACTGTCCCCTTTGAACCACCCTAATCACCACCCCAAACTGCCCCTTTTTAACCACCCTAATAATCATCCTAAACTGCCCCTGTTTAACCACCCTAATAATCATCCTAAACTACCTCTTTTTAACCACCCTAATAATCATCCGAAACTGCCCCTATTTAACCACGCTAATAACTATCCTAAAATGCCCTTATTTAACCACGCTAATAATCACCCAAAACTGCCCCAATTTAACCACGCTAATAACCGCCCTCAACTGCCCCTATTTAACTACGCTAATAACCATCCCAAACTGCCCCTACTTAACCACGCTAATAACCACCCTAAACTGGCCCTACTTAACCACGCAAATAATCATCCTAAATTAGCGCTATTTAACCACCCAAATTACAACCCTAAACTGGCCCTATTTCACCACGCTAATAACCACCCTAAACTAATAGTCCAATAGTCACCTTAAACTGCCCCTTTTTAACCACCCTAATAACCATCCTAAACTGCCCCTGTTTAACCACGCTAATAACCATCATAAACTGCCCCTATTTAACCACCCTAATAACCATCCTAAACTGCCCCTATTTAACCACGCTAATAACCGTCCTAAACTGCCCTTATTTAACCACGCTAATAACCGTCCTGGACTGTTCTTTTAACCGCGCTAATAACCACCCTAAACTGGCCTATTTTAACCACCCTAATAGTCACCTTAAACTGCCCCTTTTTAACCACCCTAATAATCATCCTAAACTGCCCCTATTTAACCACGTTAATAACAATCCTAAAGTGGCCCTATTTAACCACCCTAATAATCACCCTAAACTGCCCTTTTTTAACCACACTAATAACCATCCTAAACGGGCCCTATTTAAAAAGGGGCAGTTTAGGGTGATTCTTAAGGTGGTTAAAAAAGTGCAGTTTTGGGTGGTTATTAGGGTGGTTAATAAAGGACAGTTTAGGGTGATTATTACGGTGGTTAAAAAAAGTGCAGTTTTGGGTGGTTATTAGGGTGGTTAATAAAGGGCAGTTTAGGGTGATTATTACGGTGGTTAAAAAAGGGCAGTTTAAGGTAATTATTAGGGTGGTTAAAAAGGGCTAGTTTAGAGTTGTTATTAACGTTGTTAAATAGGGGCAGTTTAGGATGATTATTGGGGTGGTTAAAAAGGGGCAGTTTAGGGTGGTTATTAGGGTGGTTAAGTAAGGGCTGTTTAGGGTGATTATTAGGATGATTGAAAAGGGGCAGTTTAGGTTGATTATTAGCGTGGTTAAATAGGGCCAGTTTAGGATGATTATTAGCGTGGTTAAATCGGGGCAATTTAGGACGGTGATTAGGGTGGTTAAATAGGGCCTGTATAGGGTTGTTATTAGCATGGTTGAAAGGGGCAGTTTAGAATCATTGTTAGGGTGGTTAAATATTGCCAGTTTAGGATGGTTATTAGAGTGGTTAAATGGCGCAGTTTAGGGTGGTTATTAGCGTGGTGAAATAGGGCCAGTTTAGGGTTGTAATTTGGGTGGTTAAATAGCGCTAATTTAGGATGAGTATTTGCGTGGTTAAGTAGGGCCAGTTTAGGGTGGTTATTAGCGTGGTTAAGTAGGGGCAGTTTGGGATGGTTATTAGCGTAGTTAAATAGGGGCAGTTGAGGGCGGTTATTAGCGTGGTTAAATTGGGGCAGTTTTGGGTGATTATTAGCGTGGTTAAATAGGGGCAGTTTAGGATAGTTATTAGCGTGGTTAAATAGGGGCAGTTTCGGATGATTATTAGGGTGGTTTAATAGGGGCAGTTTAGGATGGTTATTAGCGTGGTTTAATTGGGGCAGTTTAGGATGGTTATTAGCGTGGTTTAATAGGGGAAGTTTAGGATGGTTATTAGCGTATTTAAATAGGGCCCGTTTAGGGTTTTAATTAGGGTGGTTAAATAGGGCTAATTTAGGATAATTATTTGCGTGGTTAAATAGGGCCAGTTTAAAGTGGTTATTAGCGTGGTTAAGTAGGGGCAGTTTAGGATGGTTACTAGCGTGTTTAAATAGGGCCAGTTTAGGATGGTTATTAGCGTGGTTAAATAGGGGCAGTTTAGGATGGTTATTAGCGTGGTTGAATAGGGCTAGCTTAGGATGGTTATTAGCGTCGTTAAGTAGGTTAAATAGATGTAGGTTAGGATGGTTATTAGCGTGGTTAAGAATGCCCAGTTTAGTATGGTTATTTGCGTGGTTAAATAGGGGCAGTTTAGTATGGTTATTTGCGTGGTTAAATAGGGGCAGTTTAGGATGGTTATTTGCGTGGTTAAACAGGGCCAGTTTATGATGGTTATTAGCGTGGTTAAGTAGGGGCAGTTTAGGATGGTTACTAGCGTGTTTAAATGGGGGCAGTTTAGGATGGTCGTTAGCGTGGTTTAATAGGGGCAGTTTAGGATGGTTATTAGCGTGGTTAAATAGGGCCAGTTTAGGATGATTATTAGGGTGGTTTAATAGGGGCAGTTTAGGATGGTTATTAGCGTAGTTAAATAGGGGCAGTTGAGGGCGGTTATTAGCGTGGTTAAATAAGGGGCGATTTAGGATAGTTATTAGCGTTGTTAAATAGGGGCAGTTTAAGGTAATCATTAGCGTGGTTAAATAGGGGCAGTTTAGGATGGTTATTAGCGTGGTTTAATTGGGGCAGTTTAGGATGGTTATTAGCGTGGTTTAATTGGGGCAGTTTAGGATGGTTATTAGCGTGGTTAAATAGGGCCCGTTTAGGGTTTTAATTAGGGTGGTTAAATAGGGCTAATTTAGGATAATTATTTGCGTGGTTAAGTAGGGCCAGTTTAGAGTGGTTATTAGCGTGGTTAAATAGGGGCAGTTTAGGATGGTTATTAGCGTGGTTAAATAGGGGCAGTTTAGGATGGTTATTAGCGTGGTTGAATAGGGCTAGCTTAGGATGGTTATTAGCGTCGTTAAGTAGGTTAAATAGATGTAGGTTAGGATGGTTATTAGCGTGGTTAAGTATGCGCAGTTTAGTATGGTTATTTGCGTGGTTAAATAGGGGCAGTTTAGGATGGTTATTTGCGTGGTTAAACAGGGGCAGTTTATGATGGTTATTAGCGTGGTTAAATAGGGGCAGTTTAGGATGGTTACTAGCGTGTTTAAATGGGGGCAGTTTAGGATGGTCGTTAGCGTGGTTTAATAGGGGCAGTTTAGGATGGTTATTAGCGTGGTTTAATTGGGGCAGTTTAGGATGGTTATTAGCGTGGTTAAATAGGGCCCGTTTAGGGTTTTAATTAGGGTGGTTAAATAGGGCTAATTTAGGATAATTATTTACGTGGTTAAATAGGGCCAGTTTAGAGTGGTTATTAGCGTGGTTAAGTAGGGGCAGTTTGGGATGGTTATTAGCGTGGTTAAATAGGGCCCGTTTAGGGTTTTAATTAGGGTGGTTAAATAGGGCTAATTTAGGATAATTATTTGCGTGGTTAAATAGGGCCAGTTTAGAGTGGTTATTAGCGTGGTTAAATAAGGGCAGTTAAAGGTAATCATTAGCTTGGTTAAATAGGGGCAGTTTAGGATGATCATTAGGGTGGTTAAAAAGGGGCAGTTTAGAGTGGTTATTAGCGTGGTTAAATAGGGGCAGTTTAGGATGATCATTAGGGTGGTTAAAAAGGGCCAGTTTAGAGTGGTTATTAGCGTGGTTAAGTAGGGGCAGTTTGGGATGGTTATTAGCGTAGCTAAATAGGGGCAGTTGAGGGCGGTTATTAGCGTGGTTAAATTGGGGCAGTTTCGGGTGATTGTTAGCGTGGTTAAATAAAGGGCAGTTTAGGATAGTGATTAGCGTTGTTAAATAGGGGCAGTTTCGGGTGGTTATTAGCGTGGTTAAATAGGGGTAGTTTAGGATGATCACTAGGGTGGTTAAAAAGGGCCAGTTTAGAGTGGTTATTAGCGTGGTTAAGTAGGGGCAGTTTGGGATGGTTATTAGCGTAGCTAAATAGGGGCAGTTGAGGGCGGTTATTAGCGTGGTTAAATTGGAGCAGTTTCGGGTGATTGTTAGCGTGGTTAAATAAAGGGCAGTTTAGGATAGTGATTAGCGTTGTTAAATAGGGGCAGTTTCGGGTGGTTATTAGCGTGGTTAAATAGGGGTAGTTTAGAATGGTTATTAGCGTGGTTTAATAGGGGCAGTTTAGGATGGTTATTAGGGTGGTTAAATAGGGGCAGTTTAGGATGGTTATTATTTTGGTTAAATAGGTGCAGGTTAGGATGGTTATAAGCGTGGTTACATATGGGCAGTTTAGTATGGTTATTAGCGTGGTTAAATATGGGCAGTTTAGTATGGTTATTAGCGTGGTTAAACAGGGGCAGTTTAGGATGGTTATTAGCGTGTTTAAATAGGGGCAGTATATAATGGTTATTAGCGTGCTTAAATAAGGGCAGTTTAAGGTGATTATTAGGGTGGTTAAAAAAGGGCAGTTTAGGGTGATTATTAGGGTGGTTAAATAAGGCCAGTTTAAGGTTGTTATTATTGTGGTTAAATAGGGGTAGTTTAGGATGTTTATTAGGGTGGTTAAAAAGAGGCAGTTCAGGATGGTTATTAGGGTGGTTAAATAGGGGCAGTTTAGGGTGATTATTATGGTGGTTAAAAAGGGGCAGTTTGAGGTGGTGATTAGGGTGGTTAAAACGGGGCAGTTTGGGTTGATTATTAGAGTGGTTAAAAAAGGGCAGGTTAGGGTGGTTATTAGGGTAGTTAAAAAGGGGCAGTTTAGGATGGTTATTAGCGTGGTTAAATAGGGCAGTTTAGGATGGTCATTAGTGTGGGTAAATAGGGGCAGTTCAGGGTGGTTATTAACGTGGTTAAATAGGTGCAGGTTAGGATGGTTATTAGCGTGGTTAAATAGGGGCAGTTTAGGATGGTTATTAGCGTGTTTAAATAGAGGCAGTTTAGGATGGTTATTAGCGTGCTTAAGGTGATTATATTAGTGTGGTTAAAAAGAGGCAGTTTAGGATGGTTATTAGGGTGGTTAAATAGGGGTAGTTTAGCGTGATTATTACGGTGGTTAAAAAGGGGCAGGATGGTTATTAGCGTGGTTTTATAGGGACAGTTTAGGATGGTTATTAGCGTGGTTAAATAGGGCCAGTTTAGGATGGTTATTAGCGTGCTTAAATAGGGGTAGTTTAGGATGGTCATTAGCGTGGTTAAATAGGGGCAGTTTAGGATGGTTATTAGCGTGGTTAAATAGGGGCAGTTTAGGGTGGTTATTGGCGTGGTTTAATAGGGGCAGTTTAGGATGGTTATTAGCGTGGTTAAATAGGGTCAGTTTAGGATGATTATTAGCGTTTTTAAATAGGGGCATTTTAGGATGGTCATTAGCGTGGTTAAATAGGGACAGTTTAGGATGGTTATTAGCGTGGTTAAATAGGGGCAGTTTAGGGTTGTTATTAGCGTGGTTAAAGAGGAGCAGCTTAGGGAGATTGTTAGGGTGGTTAAAAGGGACAGTTTAGGGTTGTTATTAGGATGCTTAAAAAGTGACGGTTTACGGCGGTTATTTGAGTGGTTAAAAAGGGGCAGTTTAGGATGGTTATTAGCGTGATTAAATAGGGCAGTTTAGGGTGGTTATTAGGGTTGGTTAAGAAGGAGCAGTCTATTGGGGTTATTAGGGTTGTTAAAAAGAGGGAGTTAAGTGTGGTTGTTAGAGTGGTTAAAAGGGGCAGTTTAGGATGGTTGTTAGGGTGGTTAAAAAGAGGCAGTTTAGTGTGGTTATTAGGGTGGTTAAAAAGGGACAGTTTAGGGTGGTTATTAGGTTGGTTAAAAAGAGGAAGTTTAGGGTGGTTGTTATAGTGGTTGAAATGGAACAGTTTAGAATAGTTCAGTATTAGGGATGTTAAAAAAGGGGCAGTTTAGGATGGTTAGAAGGGTGGAAGTTGGAAGTTAGGTTTCCAAGGTACGATGGTTAAGAACTTCCCATAGCAACAATATGGTAGATAAGAGTCTCCCCCTTTAACAAACAAGACAAAGATACTTACGTCACCATTACTCCAACAGGTTCTGCTATTACTGGGCCTGTTGCTAAAGAGTGTGCTGATCTGTGGCCAAGGATTGCCTCCAATGCTGGTAGCATTCAGTATAATGTATAAAACACGTGAAATAAAGCTGCTCTGATTTCTCGTAATGTAGTTTTGACTTTTCTGGGATCACACTAATTTCTTTTCTTAGCTGGTTTGTCATATGGCACAGATTTCCTTCGGTGAGAACGATTGAGCCAAATACTGGTTTGTTTAGTTTGGGAGTGTTGACATGATGCTGGAACGACTTAAACTCCAATACAAAACCAAAACCTAATACTTTTATGTAGACTTTCTAAAAGTCATTTTCGCGACTTCCTCACTCAAAAAGTCATCTTGTAGGCAAGTCTAACCTTTATGGTGTGGTTTAAACCAACCTGCGATCAGGCGTTCTCCCTTTTGGAGGGGGCCATAGGGAGAGCACGAAAGGCTGTTGGGGGAAGGGGGGAAAACAAACATCCTTTCTCCCCATAAAAAAAAGGAAAGAAAAGAAAAGTCTGATTCTTTATATCGCTTTGTTTTTACCTTTCTTTTCCTTTTTCCTGTTTTCCAGATGATGATTCTAGATCTAGAACAAGGAACTAAAAATTGTTTCAGGGTTTGAAAATTATTGTGAAACCAAAATTAAATGACAACGTTTGCATAAATCGTTTTCATGGCAGTTGGACAAAATTTTTTAAAACTAAAAAATATGAAACAAATGGTGTCCGACTGTATTAACGTGATATACCGGTATCAGTTTTCGTTCCAGAATAAAAATCTTTATCCCGCTGGTACAGCGACCTGAAATGGAATGACTCGTACAAATATGAGGTTTTGGACTGATAACATTCAAATGCGACAAGAAAATTTGTACTCCTAAATACTCTTTTTATGTTTGAACAACTCTCTTTTGTTTGAATCTCTGTATGTGTGGAATACCCTGACATCCATTTTTGCTAAGGTAGATTCCTGGCTTTGCTTGTGAATTGATTCTTATTATTGTTTAATTTAGAACTTTAAATGCATTGACACTTGCTCCTTATTTTCTTGCTCTTTTTCATTTCATTAGTTATACCCAAATTCCATGTTATTAAGGGAGAGCATGACTTGGGTGTATTTGTATTTACATCCAATGTACAGTGTACGAGAAAACTTTGATGGTGTTCTTAGACTGCATGCATTTCACAGAGTTACATGATTAGCAGCAGGTAATGGATGTTTTACCTCATTGTCGCCGCTGATCAGATTAGTGCCAGTTTAGCAGTGCTATGTGGAATTATGATCATTATGATAATGAACTCTTGATCATATAATGCACTCTCTGATTGGTTGCATAGCTGTAGCAACTGAAGTTACAGTATGTCATTCTCGTCCTCAGAGCCGCCTGGCCCTCTTAGCCGCTGGCTCCTGGGGTACAAGGACCAGTTGTCCTCGTTTCCAGGCGCCGGCGATTAAGAGGGCCATGCGGCTCTGGGGACGAGAATGAAGTTATGTAAACACACATCTTGTTCCCAGGGTCCTTTCTCTTCATCCCTCTAGAGGACCCCTGGGAACGAGCAACACTGCTATGTCACGTACTATTCTCTTGGGTATGTTTTAAGAAGAAATAGACAATGATCGCCTTTGTGCATAAATATCTTGACGTAATGCCTATACTTTATGAAATATAATATTTAACTGAATTTATTCCCAAAACATGAGTCCAAAATACTTAAAAGAATAAATAAGAAACCAAAATGAAACTTCTGGCATTTGAGTGGATACGAATTAGCGCTAGCCGGAAATAAAATATTTCAGCAGCACGAGAGCAGGGGGACTTGGGCTGGTCCAGTTGAAGTGTCCTTGGGCACATAAGGCCTTTAGCCACCTCGTTCAGCTTAGTTATTTTTAATTATAAGTAGGTCGTTCTTCATTGCCATATGTGTGACTTTTATTTAAGTTAACGCGGGTGGGGATGCCGATTCGCACCGGGCTATTTAGAGCTTGAACATGGTCCCTACACAGATTTCCTGCCGAGTTTTTTCCCCTCCAGGCAGGTTTTTTTCTGGTCTCCGTTCTGACAGTAAATGTCTTTGTAAACTGTCGCTCAGCTTTGTGCCGTATTGTGCCATATGACGTATGCGCCATATGCTTGGGTGTAGAAAGAGGTTGTAGTATAATGCATCAGTCAATTCCAGCAGTGTGCATCCCCCCTCCCTGGCATTAGTGGCTTATTTTTCCTCATTGTCCGTCCCGGGAACCGGGCATTAGTCTACCCCAGGGCATTTGCTGGTCTCGTGATTTTCACGTCACAGCACTGCCACTTCCTTTCAGTGAAGTTTATCGGGCAAGGACGATAAATTTGTGATCAACTCTGTCTAAGGAGGACAAAATGAGAGGGTAGATCCATAGAACGAATGATCTCTGAAGCAATACAGAGAAATAAGACTTATTTGAGACTTAATTTGGCCTGATTTTGTAGCTTTGTTTAGAATGGAGACAAGCTCGAAAACAAAGAAATCAACTTATTTTTTTACCTGTACTGCGGGGCATTTGAACCGCTCGTTTGTCCCAGCCGTGGGGCATTTGCCGGTTTGTTTTCAAAAAATCCTAATGCCCGGTGGTAAGCCCTTGGGGGGGGGGGGGGGGAAGGGCACTGCTGGAAATGACTGATGTATAACTTTATACTGTTATAGTTCCCGGTGCTCGGCCGAAACCGCCAAAATAAACGAAACTATGGAAAGCCATAACTTTTTTATGTGATCAGTGATCTGTAGGTGATGATGTTTAATCGTGATGTGGTGTAGTTTTGTCACTTTGTCATCAAAGATGTGTTTATTGTTCATCGTGGTGTAAGATAGGTAAGATGAACGTTTATTCGTTTGTCTCACGATGGAATCGCTTTGAGTTGTTGATCGCGACGTTTCGACTGCAATACTGTTAGTCTTCATCAGGCGATGAGGTCAATTGTTTACGCGTCGCTATTTGTAGCATGATGGTTCACCTGTGAGGGAACAACATCTAATAGTCGGAATAATAATGAGGAACGAAATGCACCAATAGCAGCGAACCATCATGCTAATTGCGAAGCAAGCAGACTCTTGATAACTGTTATTTTCCCGAGAAGTGTAAGCCTTCTGAATTGCCAATTTTCTATTATTTTATTTATTTTTTCTTTCTTCTCTTGGAGGTTTAAAGTTTCTGACTCTTCCTTGATTGTCGCCACGAGCGTTGCTCGCGTAAGCTCGCTCGCTATAACAACCATCTCACCTTTCTTACAAGGTGTATTAAGAGCCACATTATTCCGCGAGACCTTCGGGTCCAACCACCAGTTCCAACTAAAGGCGCTCGCAGAGTAGCCGAACTAGCCTCTATGAGGTTCCTTAGGGAGAGAATACGACTCACTCAGAGAGCTAAGGAAGATGCGAAAAAAGAAACTGAATCCACTGCCAGGGACATAACAGCCGCCCTCACGGCAGACGAGGCCAGTGAAATACTTGAAAAGATCAGAGTTAATACCCAAAGAGTATTTACTGCCACAAAAGATCGGCAACAACGCAAGTTTCTGAAACTTGTAGAAGAGAAACAGGCTTCTGTTTTTAAAACATCTCATGTTGACCAAACACCTCGAGTCGACAAAAATAAATGGGTTATTAACTTATCATCACGGCCCCTCAGCAGCGATGCTGAGGTATCATTACTAGAGAAAGGGTTGAATTTCGCAGTAACACTAACCAACATTCCTGCCACTGATATAGTAGCGAAAGTTGAATCGGCCATAAGAACGCTTGACTCAGAACAAGCAGACACCGTAAGGAGATCTGTTAACAACATCCTTCAACAGGCTGAACCGCCCAAGCCTAACAACACGAAGGAAATGTAAGAAGCCCTTAATAACTTGAAACAAGACGACTCTATTATGATTCTACCAGCGGACAAAGGTCGCGCCAGTGTTGTCTTGAACACCGACACATACCATGATAAAATGAAAACACTCATTGAAACAGGTCCATATCAACTCCTTAATAAAGATCCAACGGAGCGACTTAGCCGAAAACTTACTGAAAAGCTTCTTAGCTTAAAACGAAGTGGACATCTTTCAGAAACTGTCTACAACAAAATCAAACCTAGGCACAAACACCCACCTAGGATATATGGTCAACCTAAGATACACAAGCCCGAGATACCATTAAGACCTTTTGTATTGTGTGTAAACACCTTCGCTTACGATTTGTCGGCTCACTTAGCTGACATCCTGTCCCCGTTGACAGGCAAATCAGACTACACAGTTACCAACTCTTCTCATTTTGTGTCTACCATCAGCCATGGGCGAATACAAAAAAATGAAGTCATGGTATCTTTTGACGTAGAATCCTTATTTACGAACGTGCCGATCGAGGGTGCCGTAAAGACCGCATTATGCAAACTAGAAAACGATCCCGGTCTTGCCGACCGCACAAACCTTACACCTACACAAATTGCCGACCTTTTAAACTTTGTCTTAAGATCCACGTATTTCCAATACAACGGGTCGATTTACGAAAAGAAAGACGGAGCAGCCATGGGAAGCCCTGTCTCCGCAGTTATTGCTAACCTTTACATGGAAGAGTTTGAGGAACAGACGATAGCAAAAGCGACCTATAAACCTAAGATCTGGAAGCGATATGTAGATGACACTTTTACAGTCTTAGGTAAAGACTATGTAGACGGCTTTTTACAACATCTAAACAGTCCACAGCCTACTATTCGTTTTACCATGGAAATCGAGAAAGATAACACTATCCCCTTTCTCGACACGTCAGTTTCAAGGGATTCAAACGGTCTTCTCACCGGGTGTGGACAAAACCTGGGCCTGGGCCCATGGGCCAGCCCATGGGCTACCCTATGGGCTACCTTCTGGGCTACCCTATGGGCTACCCTGTGGGCCACCCCCAAAATTATTTTTTTTTCGATAAAAATAAAAAATAATAAACATAAGAAAAAATAAATTAGAAATTAATTTCTTATTAATTTATCAATTATTGATATTTTAAAAAAAGTTGGTGGCTGTGGTGGATTAATTTATTCATTATGTAGTCAAACAGAAACATAAAACAAATTAAAACAAAACAAAAGATAAAACACAACCAAACAATGCAATGAATCCGAACTAAGTGTTTATTCGAGGCCAATTTTTCTCTGTGGAATATGCCAAACAGCACAGGAAAACATGCTGGGAATTAGTGAAAGGTGTGTTTTTAGAAAAAAAAAATCAAGTATAATACTGTATAACTCGGAAGTCAAATGGGTGAGATTTTCACATGGATATTAGCCGAATTCACTAAAAAATTGTGACGACCTTAGCCTGCATAGCTGGCGGTATTGTCTGCGAAGGTAAGGTTTTGGTGGCGGAGCCGCCATGAGCGGCCGAAGCCGCCACAACTAGCGGCACAAATGCTAACGTCAGTCATTAACATACTGACTTTAACTAGACTGACTGTCTGGTGTTAGAAGGTACACCGGATGTTTCGTTTTATGTAACTCCCCCATCAGAGGTAAGGTTCCTCTCGCATGCTTTTGTGGGGCGGTCGTCGGCCCGCATCGTTGAACTAGAGCTGGTCGCTTACAAGAGTGGTCGTAAGGAGGACCAAGGAGAGCGTTGACTGTACCGCGAAGCGCAAAGCTCACTATTGAAACATTGGCACAACTTTGTTGCTAATTGGTCTAGACATTGTGGATGAGACATTACCGGAAAGCCTCATTGCCGAATTTAACTCATGAAGTGTGATGTGATAACTGCGAATTACACCCCCTCCTTACGACTCCTGATGCAACACACACACACACACACACACACACGCATGTACGCCTCTTCAAGAGTCTTTACATAAGCCGACTAAAGTTCCAAAATTCCAAACTAATTTTATACTCTGACCAGTGTTGACTCGATGAAGAGTATCCCCTAAAACACTGGCTTACGAAACGCCCTCAGACAAGCGAGCTGAATCCATTCAGAAAATTATTGGAGAGCTTTTCCAAGTTTGTCCGTTTGGCATGGGTCGCACTTGGCAAATTTTTGCGAAAGTTAAGTGACCTTGCGGTCATAATCTGCCAACAGTGTAGTTTTCCTAGTGCGAACCTAACTTTTCCGGGTCGCCAAAACTTTGAAAATCGGCAAAAACATCAAAGACGCCGTAGTGCTTGGGTGGGGCAGGCAGATTTTGGCAAAATCGAGCTGAACAATAGGAATCACAGCGGCAAATGTCAACGCTTGTCAATGGAAGAAAAAACAGAACATTTACGACACAATCAAATAAGCGTTCATCTCCTTCATTTTGCGCGCAGTACTTGTTTAAAATGCGTCTAAATGTTGCATTTGTTACGTTTAGCTGTTCGCCAGAGAATTGCTCTCAGTGGTACCGTTGGATCGTAAAAGTCGAAAAATCAAAACATGATCACACAGGTCGAGAAGCTGACCATTAATAACATTCGTTTCTTTCATACAAGATGCTCAACAAGAAAAGCTGTTACAGCTTTTTGGAAGAATAAAAACGTTATTTGATGATCTCCAAACCTTCAATTCAACAGGACGCAGTTTGGGTTTTTACTTTCGTGCGCAACTGGTACATGCATGGTATACTTCAGTTGACGTTAGGTGTATTCAATAACAATTATCTCCCACGAGTGCGACCCTGCAGTTTACTGCAAAGATTTCGCTTTCCAGTCGCGGTTTCAAAGTTTTGCCCTCGCTTTTGCCAGAAATGTTGAAAACTTTGCTCTAGTGTGAGCCATGCCTAAACCCAGTGCGTGCTATTATGTTTCAAGCAGTCCGGATAACATATTGGTGTCAAGATTGTTTTGTTCCCCGTGGACATAAGGCAGAACACTGCAGATCTCAAGACAACTATGTAAGAAGGCCATAAGTCACTTGGACTTTTCACACTGGATATGTGATAAACACGAGTGCTGTTTACGGCTAAAATGCAAAACAAAGACAGCATGAACTCATCTGTTGGGATCCCAGGAAAAAACCGTGCTGTGAAACTGCAAGGGGGCACATCCCCCAAAACAATTGTTTGTGAGCTTGGTGTAGGGAAAACCCTTTATTTAAGACCCTGTTTGAGGCAGATTCAGACCCCGTTTTGATGGGGCAGACTTCCCTAAAATCAGATACCCTGTCTCAGGGCAAAGAGGCCAAAAACCATACAGAGAAATGCCGTGTCAGTATTATGTTGTGTCAGAGTTATTCTGTACCCCAGGGTACTATCAACAAAAACCACAACGCGGCATGTCCACTGAGCACGTACAAGCGATCACATGCGTAAAGAACAATTAATTTCTCACTCCTGACTCACAATTGCGTGAAAAATGGAGTTCACTTTCCAAACAAAATAGTCCAGCTGTGAACAGTGCTAAATGTTGCGTGTGTGTCCTCAATAAGAAGCTTACAAGATCACGCCAAGGTTTCGAGCTTCGTACTGCGACATTTGGTAATCTTCGGAAATTATCGGAACCTTTTCGGGAATCTTCGGCAACTGTCTGAACATTGGTGCTGTAGTGTTCGGAGGTGGTCATAGCCTGCGTAGCTTGCGGGATTGTTTGCACAAAGTTTGGCATACACTTCCACAGAGAAAAGTAGGCCTCGAATAAACACATAGTTCGGATTCATTGCATTGTTTGGTTGTGATTTATCTTTTGCTTTGTTTTATGTTTCTGCTTGACTACATAATTAATAAATTAATCCACCACAGCCACCAACTTTTTTAAAATATCAATAATTGATAAATTAATAAGAAATTAATTTTTAATTTATTTTTCTTATGTTTACTGTTTTTTTTATTTTTATTGAATAAAAAAAATTTTGGGGGGTGGCCCATAGGGTAGCCCATAGGGTAGCCCATAGGGTAGCCCATGGGCTGGCCCATGGGCCCAGGCCCAGGTTTTGTCCACACCCCTTCTCACCACCACTGTTTACAGAAAGCCCACCCACACTGACCAATACCTAGCCTATGATTCACACCATCCTCAGTCAGTGAAACGTGGTATTGTTAAGTGTCTATACGACCGAGCCAAACACCTCACATCAAAACCATCAGCTATCTTCTTCATCATCATCTTCTTCATTTGTACGAAAGCTCACAAAGACAACAAGACCAACATCCAAAAATGAAAAAAGAACCTACGCAGGAATTCTACGTGTCGCTACAAATAGCGACACGTAGACAATTGACCTCATCGCCTGATGAAGACTAGCAGTATTGCAGTCGAAACGTTGCGATCAACAACTCAAAGCGATTCCATCGTGAGACAAACGAATAAACGTTCATCTTACTTACCTTTTGTCACTTTGTACTTCAATTGCGTTGTTATTTATTGTGGTTTTGTCACTACGTTATGAGGTTTCATCATTATGTATTGTGGCGTTGTCATTACGTGACGAGGTTCGGTCGTTGTGTGATGCGGTGTTATCATTATGTGGTGTGGTTTCATCATTATGTGGTGAGGTTATTCGATAACGTGCTGTAATTTTGTCATTATATGATGTGTTAACTTTATTATGTGGTGCACTTCCTTCTTTATGTTGTTAACGCATTATGTGATGCGGTTTTACCTTTATGTTATGTGGATTTCTTCATGAAGCAATGTCACTTTCACTTCCGGTGTCAAACTATTACCCAGGCTTTACTCGTCCTGAAGAACCGGCTTAACCAGTTTTTTGAACGATACCATTAGGTCTACTCTTCCAAGGTAAGAGTAAAGCAAAGATGGCGGGAGTGAGAAGCGATATTAAATTTGTCAAAGGTGCTTGAAAAGTGCACCTTGGACATCCAACGTGAAAAGATGACATTGGATCAAATATCCAAGTTATCTTTCGACCAAATGCAATGTTTGGGGGTGAACCATCGAAACACAATGACGAAATTAAGGTTAAAGTGTCTAAACTTTGGAAGCCGGCTATTCACCGCCACAGAAACCACCAACACAAGGTTGCGGCGCACCTGAGTATTTGATTTCAAAGTCAGTCTTAGAGAGCTACCTGGAAGAGGGCTTCAAAATTAAGGACATCGCATCCCTACTTTCCGTTTCAGAGAGTACAGTCTAAGGTACCAGAGAAGGCGTTACTTGTCTCAATGGACGCTACGAGCCTATATACAAATATACCACAAGAAGAAGGGATCCAAACCGTATGCAGAACACTGTACGTCTCTTTTTATCGAAATGAAATTCCCATCCTTACGTCACTACTAGAACGAAAGCTAAGGTTTATCCTACAGGAAAATTCCTTCCACTTTAATGGGAAAAAACTATCTACCGCCCATACGGCACCGCCATGGATATTAAAATGTCATTTGCCTTTGCCAACTTTTTCATGGCGAAAGTTGAAACAGACGCCAAAGCGTGATAAAACCGCTCGTATATAAACGTTTCATGGATGACGTTTTTTCACTCTCGAACGTTAGCACTAGAGAGAGGAAATAACTAAGTTCATTGAGCAAGCAAATAAACACCACCCTTCAATCAAAATTACGGCTGAAATATGAGAAATAGAAACGACGTTCTTGGATACTAACGTATACAAAGGAGAGAGATTCAAAAAAGCCGCAGTACTTGATGTACGCACGCATTTCAAACCCACTAAAACGTGTCAGTATACACATTTTTCGTCTTACCACTCACCCGGTGTCAAAAGAGGTTTCATTAAAGAAGGGGCTTTGAGACCACTGAGAACAAACTCTTCTACGACATTGTTTAAAGAGTTGATCAAAAACTTCAAAAAACACCTCCAAAAGAGAAGTCACCTAGAAAGTTTTATACAAAATTCACTATCAGAAGTGAATTTTGAAGACACAAAGCTAGCCCTCCAAAACCGCAGAGAAAATGAACGAATCTTGCCCTTTGTAACGCAATACCAACCAGTCAGTGCCCAATTTGGAACAGATTATCATGAACAAATGGCATTTGATTAAAAAGAAATCTTTGAGGAACCGCCATTGATTTCATATAAGAAAGGAAGGTCCTTAAAAAACATACTCGTGAGAGCAAAGTTATGGGAACGGCTTAACAACGAGCGTGGGAGTCTTGCAGGCGTGTCACCCCCATTATACCCTAAGGATCGTTCTAAAAACTGGTTAAGCCGGTTCTTCAGGATGAGTAAAGCCTGGGTAATAGTTTGACACTGGAAGTGAAAGTGACATTGCTTCATAAAGAAAACCACATAACATAAAGGTAAAACCGCATCACATAACGCGTTAACCACATAAAGAAGGAACTGCACCACATAATAAAGTAACCACATCATATAATGACAAGATTACAACACGTTATCGAATAACCTCACCACATAATGATGAAACCACACCACATAACGAAATAACCACACCACATAATGATAACACCGCATCACACAATGACCGAACCTCGTCGCGTCACGTAATGACAACGCCACAATACATAATGATGAAACCTCATAACGTAATGACAAGACCACAATACATAACAACGCAATTTTAAAAGTACAACGTAACAAAACTACACTACATCACGATAAAACATCATCACCTACAGATCACTGATTACATAGGAAAAATATGGCTTTCCATACCTAATGGTTTTTGTTTATGTTGTGTACTGCGTGGTTGAGCTGTTCCAGGCGTTCAGATAGTGGCGCGTCAACGAAAAATATTGAGAGCGGAGAAAAAACGAAAAGAGACTCTGGAGAGAGTCGAGAAATCTCTCTCGCTTCAACCTCGTCCCCAGGGCCTTCTCCTCGTTCAAAAATGGTTTCTCCGATCCGCCATTTTGAACGAAGAGAAAGTCCTGGGAACGAGGTTGCTCTCGCCTCTCACTCCAGTCTGTTCTCGCATTTTTCGTTTGCGCGCCACTACCTGAACGCCTGGAAGAGGGTAAGCAGATGCTAACTTACAAAGATAGGTTCTTTAAGAAGTTTTGAAGTTGGTTGAAGGCGCAGTTTTATCTGCAAACTATTCCACAAATAAAAGAAATAGTTCTTTAAAATTCACTATCTTTGCTTTAGGCACTTAAAACAAGCAGGTTTTACTGTAGGCCTGAGACAAAACGATTTAAAAAATAACAAGAATCTTCCTAAACCAGGTGTACATGAGAGGAAAATGAACTTTTATCCGCAAAGAGTAATGATGTGCAGAAAAGAGGAGATAGAAAAGAAATTCATGGAAAAATTGCAAGAGAAAGAAAAGGATCACTTGAAGTCTTCTGTACGAAAGAGTCAACAAATAAAAGTAAATGAAATTGTGAATATATGAAACTCATATATTTGAACTGCGGAATGAAGAATTAAATGTAAAGTAGATCCTCGCAGTTATTAACGCAACTTATGCAGTTGCGAAAAGAAAGCCTGAAAAAAATCAGGCTTGCCGGGACTCGAACCCTGACCTCTGCGATACCGGTGCAGCGCTCTAACCAATTGAGCTAACAAGCCAACTGGGAGCTGGTCATTAAATTGGTTCGTAATATACCCGGGAAAGATGAAGATGAAATTGTGAATATATGAAACTCATATATTTGAACTGCGGAATGAAGAATTAAATGTAAAGTAGATCCTCGCAGTTATAAACGCAACTTATGCAGTTGCGAAAAGAAAGCCTGAAAAAAAAAATCAGGCTTGCCGGGACTCGAACCCTGACCTCTGCGATACCGGTGCAGCGCTCTAACCAATTGAGCTAACAAGCCAACTGGGAGCTGGTCATTAAATTGGTTCGTAATATACCCGGGAAAGATGAAGATGAAATTGTGAATATATGAAACTCATATATTTGAACTGCGGAATGAAGAATTAAATGAATTAAATATATGAGTTTCATATATTCACAATTTCATCTTCATCTTCCCCGGGTATATTACGAACCAATTCAATGACCAGCTCCCAGTTGGCTTGTTAGCTCAATTGGTTAGAGCGCTGCACCGGTATCGCAGAGGTCAGGGTTCGAATCCCGGCAAGCCTGATTTTTTCAGGCTTTCTTTTCGCAACTGCATAAGTTGCGTTAATAACTGCGAGGATCTTCTTTACATTTATTTCTTCATTCCGCAGTTCAAATATATGAGTTTCATATATTCATAATTTCATCTTCATCTTTCCCGGGTATATTACGAACCAATTTAATGACCAGCTCCCAGTTGGCTTGTTAGCTCAATTGGTTAGAGCGTTGCACCGGTATCGCAGAGGTCAGGGTTCGAATCCCGGCAAGCCTGATTTTTTCAGGCTTTCTTTTCGCAACTGCATAAGTTGCGTTAATAACTGCGAGGATCTACTTTACATTTAAATAAAAGTAAACGTGACAAAAAACCCGCTTAGTAAAAATCTTGTTCTACGTACACCTGCTGTTTTAGCGGTGCTTTAAAGCAATAACTGTCAGTGGAAGGCGCACTGTCTATTACCGAAACCTTTTACAGCTAATTTTAGTATTGATAACAGGTCAGTAACACTCCCCAGTGGGGAGTTAAATGAGCTATTATAAAGGCACCACTTGTCGAGTGAACTTATTGCTTCTTTATGACGCAGGAGTTATTTTTTTGAAAAGTTATGTTTAGTATGAGCCCCATCTTGGCAGAACAGTGTCTTACGATTGACAGCGGATGTTGTAATTAACTAGAGTTAAACCAGGTGTAGCTGAGGGAAACTGCAATGAACTTTTACTCGCTGCAAAGAGTGTTTAAAAAGAAAAGCTAAGATGCGTAAGAAAAAGAAATTTATGGCTTGTACAATAGAGAACAAGAGAATAAATAATAGGAGAGTCCATTCCGCATAGGTGCCTAGGGGAAGGTAATTTCGACTTAAGTTATTTTGGGATTGTTTTGCCACCGGTAAACGTTGTTTATGAAAAGAGACCCCATGTAAGCGGTTTTGAGTGATAATGTTGGCCGTTGTTTTCAGTGTTTGGTAAGACTGCATAGAATAAGGCTTGTATTGAGTATTAAGTAAGTAGCGTTGTGTAGATTTCTATAGCAAGAAGGACGGTCGTTACAAAAAGAAACAAAACCCTCAATGTGTAAACAGCTCAGCTACCCACGATACATGAGTCGCATTCGAATGATTCTATGATAACTGAAGACGGAATTAGTTATGAAATAGGGCACGTATGGGAGATCGACTCTCTTATCTTTATCTTCTCGTTTACTAGAAAAAAAAAAAGAGAACGGCCATGTTTCTTTCTTATCATGGTAGCAAAACAAATATACCAGGGAAATACATTACACTGTAACCTGTAAGGTTAGATGAACACTGATATAAACGTATTTCCTCGAATAACAGCCGTTGCTCGAATAATCGCCACCACCCCTTTCCCCCCTTTGATCCAACAAGACTGGGTGATGACTCGAGCTCTGACAGGGTAAATTGACATTGAAAATTTATCAAAGAAACCAAATTTTAAACACAGTTTACTCTTTGTGATAATTTTATGAGAAAATGGGATAATAAAACAAAATATTTAGGGCACCACTTCCAGTGAGTAAAATTTCAAGTAATCACCCCCCCCCCCCGCCCCCCGATTAATCGCCCACCTCTCCGCCCCCTCGAATAATCGCCCCCGTTTGGGGCGAATAAAAGTAATCGCCCGTGGCTAGTATTTAAGGAAATATGGTATAATAAGCGCGATGTAAAATGCGGCACTATTTAAGCCCATTTGATAGAACCATCGCGGCAGAACAATTAGTTGCTCATTAATTTAAGCCAGAATTCTAAGAAAATAACAAACGACAAAAAAAAAAAAAAAAAAAACAATGTTAACAACAAGACTAATCAAGTGGAATATTTTGACGATCAGGTTCTGACTTGAATTGGGAAGAAAAACAAGGCGGTTTGTTTCGAAGAAAAAATACATCTTTTAAATCTTCTTGTCGAAGAAAAAATACATCTTTCAAATCTTCTTGTGTAAAGCGATATGGTATAAACAACTTTGACGCCAGTTTTTTACTACATAAGAAGAGAACTGAAAAGTGCTTTAAAAATCCTTAGCGGGAGTTTAAATGGCGGATGTTGTAACGGTACAACAGGTTAACCGGACGGTGTAGTAAAATACTCCGAAGAAGAAAAGAAAAGGAATGATACGGCAAAACAAGTCTAGTACAGAAGAAATAGTGCACTTCAAGCTCGTGAGGTGAAGAACAACCCAATAGACGAATGTCAAGTAAATGCATGGTGAGCTCATTGGAAAGAATTCAGAAGTCAGTCTTTCAAGAAAGTTCTCGTTAGAAAACAAAACACATGAAACACATGACATCCACGTTTCCTATTTGGTGAAAAAAAAAAAAGTTTATTTCGAAATAGTGTTTGTTCATGTTCTCACGTTATCCTTTTACAATAATTTCTGTGACGCTGCAGAATTATCTAAGGTGCCAATCAAAACCCACGCAATTCAATTTATTTTTCTTCAACTTCTACAACTTTCTACAATGACAGCCGACTGAATAAGAAAACAAGGGCGGTATTATTTGTCTGCTAAGTCTGTGGTGTTTAACGTAACAGTCTTCGCTAACTGCGTCGGTTATCATCGACTAACGTGCCACTTTTGCTAGTTAGATGCATAAGTCCAGCGGGTGAGGTTTCTGTTTTAAACCAGGTGTTTTTAAAGGAACCATAGTTTTTCCTGCATCGAGGGACCGATAACGAAACACAAGAGTATATATGAGACAGTTATAAATAAAGAGAAAACAAGTGCACCAAACTGGATCATTTTTGTAGATAATCACTCGGTAAGATATTTCCTCATCGACTTCGAATTAGTGAGACGAAAAACCTCTAATTTTTCCACAGAATCTGTTTTGAGAAGAATAAAATCTTATTTTGGATACGTGCGATATTTAGGATCACTAAGGATTTTCTTAAAGGCCTCAGCAGCCCCCGTAAATTCTGGGATTTCGTTGACTAAAATTTTCAGCAACTTGCAATTAAATACTGAGCTAAAGAAAACACACACACCACACTGAGCTAAAGAAATTGCCAGGAGAGGTCGAAGGTTGCAGCAATAAAATACAGTGGTTTTGACACAGGAATCATGCTATTTTCAGACTTTATTTATCGTATTTTACTTTATTTATTGTATTCCACGGCGAATCTTAGTATAACGTATAAGTAAAGACAATAACAAGGCCAGTTTTCAAATTACTCAAGAAAACGACAGCATGCAAATTCCAAAGAACGGTTGGAAAGCCGTTCAACATCTTTCTAATGATTTTATCTACAGGCAAAGCTCTAAAGAGCAGTAAAAAATTGCTCAACCAAGGTTCTCAAATGTGCGTACACTGAACAATATTAAAGTGAATCACAAGGCAAATTTACAGTTCTTTTCGAGGCTATACTACTGTCTTATCTTCAAGTGTATGAACTTTTTCCTTCCTTGAAAGCGTTCCTACCAGTATAACGATTACATTCTACGGTGAATCTCTAAGTATAACTTCTATTAAGTAAAGACAATAACGAGTAAAATTTTCAAAATAATGCGCTGATCAATTCGAAACTTCAACATCCCCCCCCCCGGGCATACCCCGGGCATTTGATTGTGGATCGTGCCCGGGGAGGGGGGAATTTGAACGTTGCGTTGGAAGGGTGGGGAATTTGAACCGGATTTAGCTCTTGTTCTGACGTAATACGCACGTGAGTTTTTTTCGGTTTTTGCAGGGTTTGACGGATTTACAAGATAGAATTTTGCCTTTGTCAGTGAATAACTCTATCAAAAGGGTCTGTAAAAGAAGTTTGAAGGTGTCATTACGGCATCTATCTCTCAAAAAGGCGTGTAAAGTGTTTGATTGAAGACGAAATTTGTCTTTGAGGAGAGGTAGTTCAGTACTAATTGGTGGGGCATTTGAACGGCTTTTTTGCCCCAAGGGGAGGGAATTTGAACAAACCAATCTTCAAAAGTTCAAATGCCCGGGGGGTTGCCGGGGGGGGGGATGTTGAACTTTCGAATTGATCGGCGCATAACAAGAAAACGACTGTGCAGATCTAGACAAAGATTACCGCTGGAAACCCGTTCAACATCTTTCTTATATTTTTATATACAGGAAACGTTCTAAAGAGCGGTTAAAAACCTCTCAGTAAAGTTTCTCAAATGTGCATACTCTGAATAACATTAATTGGCAATACTAGTATATTTAACAATTCTTTGGAGGTTATACTATTGTTTTATTCTACAAGTGTCTGGTTTGTACACAAGTATTTTTTGTTGAAAATCATCTATCAGTTACTTATTTTATAATTTTCTTCTCATTCTGATAGTGAAGCAGTTTTGGTTCAGTGTCCTCTACATTTCATTGCAAGAGAAAAAAGTATAAACATATAGTAACTTTTTCGTAATTACAATTTTTGCGGATGAAAGTTCTTCGGACCGTTTGCCCTATCTCTTTTTAGCGGACGCGAGTTTTTAATTTACTCGATCCTGTACTGTGTTAAAACACTTCAGGAGTCTCTTAAGTCCCTGACGATAGTTTGAGCTGAAACTGAAACAGATACAAGGGTTGATGGCACAATTCGAGAGAGCCATAAAGAAGGTGATATAATAATAGAGCCAAAAGCCACAAGGGAAGTCCCGCGCAAAGAATAATACTAAATAACGAGCACTGTAGGGTACCCAGCACAGTACAAACCCTACCACAATAGCAATGGCCAACGTAAGCACGTTTTTGTTTCGTTTGGCGCGTTGTTGCTCAGCATTGACCGACTGCTCGCCTGGAATCTTCTGTTTCTTGAGCTTGATGACGATGATGGAGTAAAGTATGACTAACACGGCGATAGGGATATAATAAAATAAAATCAATGTGACTAGAATGTAATTTTCATAGGAAGAGAACTCTCCAAACGCTTCATGCAATTGTAGGAAGCAATACAGCTTCCCATTAGCGTGTTCAACCAGTTTGTTGGCGACTAAAAATGGCGAGGAGACAGCCATTGCGACGATCCACGTAGCGAGAATGAAGAAAGGGCACAGCTTTGAACTGATCAGTGGGGAACGGAGAGGAAATACGGAAGCTCCAAATCGGTCCACTGCTATAAGGACCAGGCTCTGAATAGACACAAGCATGGAGACATACGTTAAGAAGGGGACGAGCTTACACAAGGCCTGACCAAGAGGACCACTGATAAACCACTGATAGTCCACGTACAGACCTGTTACATTTCGCGGAAATAAGAATATTGGAAACAAAAAGTCGGACAAGGCCATGTTGACGATGAAATAATTTATAGGCTTTCTCAATGTTTGTGTCTTATAAACAATTATTCCTACAAAGGAATTCCCGACCAGCGAAACAACAAAGATCAGGCAGTAAGCAAAGGTTGCACCAATCTTTGCTGCTGTAGTATAATTCGACAGGAAGGAGCAGCTTGATCCATTCACTGTTGTGTTCATGTCTGACAACTTTACTGAGAATAACATTGCTCCCACCTCAAATGTCTTGTGTGTACAACAAACGCTGTTTTTGTTTATGTTCTACAAGAAAGGTAGAATAAAAAGTCAATTATTCAACACGCCCCGTTTCTGTTGTCAAACCATCCATTTTAGTTATCAAAAAACTTTTGACGAACAACACGTAAAAGCCTTTAAATTTAGCTAACAAGGGCGACATTTGTCAAACAAACTAAACGTTTAAATGGTGGATGTTGTAAAGTTACAACAGGTGAACCGGACGGGGTTGTAAAATAAGCCGACGAACAAGAGCAAGCAATAATACGGCAAAACTAGTCTAGTAAAACAGAAATACTGCACTTCATGCTCGTAAGGTGAAGAACAACCTAAGAAACGAATGTCAAGTAAATGCATGATGAGCTCATTGGAAAGAATTTAGAAGTCCGTCTTTCAAGAAAGTTCCAGTTAGAAAACAAAGCAAAACACATGACATCCACATTTATAAAGGATTAGTTTCCTATTTGGTGAAAAAGAGTTTATTTTGAAATAATGTTTGTTCATGTTACTAAAAGGAAATTTGAAACTGATATAAAATATAAAAAGTTAAAATGATCTCATAAAAACTTTTAAGAAACTAAATTTTCGACAACTCTCTGTTGCCTTCGTCAGAGTTTGTTTGAAACAGTGTCACTGTTTTTAGTTTCTTAAAAGTTTTTATAACATCATTTTGACTTTTTATATTTTAGATCAGTTTTTAATTTCCTTTTTAGTAACATGATAAACACTGATCGCCCAAATAGCAATGTTTGTTCATGTTCTCACGTTATCCTTCTACAATAATTTCTGTGACGCTGCAGAATTAACCGAAGTGCCGATCAAAACCCACACAATTCAATTTATTTTTCTTCAATTTCTACAACTTTCTACAATGCCAGCCTCGCGACTGAATAAGAAAACAAGGGCGGTATTATTGTCTGCTAAGTCAGTACTGTTTAACTTAATAGTTTTCGCTAACTGCGTCGGTTATCATCGAGTAACGTGTCACTTTTGCTAGTTAGATGCATGAGTCCTACTTAAAGAGCAAATTATTAAGGATTTCCAGTGGGTGAGGTTTCTGTTTTAAACCAGGTGTATTTAAAGGAACCATAGTTTTTCCTGCACCGATAACGAAAAACAAGAGTATACGAAAGAAAGTTAGAAATAAAGAGAAAACAAGTGCACCAAACTGGATCATTTAGGTTGACAATCACTTAGTAAGATATTTTCTCATCGACTTCGAATTAGTGAGACGAATAACCTCTACTTTTTTCTATTGAATCTGTTTTCAGAAGTATAAAAATCTTATTTTGGATACGTGCTATAAAGGATCACTTAAGATTTTCTTAAAGGCCTCAGCATCCCCGGTAAATTCTGGGTATTAGATTTCGTTAACTAAATTTTTCGCAACTTGCAATTAAATATTCAGCTAACGAAAACGCACACTACACCGAGCTAAAGAAATTGCCAGGAGAGGTAAAGGGTACAGCAATAAAATACAGTGGTTTCGCACAGGAATCATGCTATTTTCAGACTTTATTTGTCGTATTTTACTTTATTTATTGTATTCCACGGCGAATCTTAGTATAACTTATAAGTAAAGACAATAACAAGGCCAGTTTTTAAATTACTCAAGAAAACAACAGCATGCAAATTCCAAAGAACGGTTGGAAAGCCGTTCAACATCTTTCTAATGATTTTATCTACAGGCAAAGCTCTAAAAAGCAGTAGAAAATTTCTCAACCAAGCTTCTCAATGTGCGTACACTGAGCAATATTAAATTGAACGACAAGGCAAATTTACACTTCTTTTCGAGGCTATACTACTGGCTTATCTTTAAGTGTATAACTTTTTTCTTCCTTGAAAGCGTTGCTATAGTATAACGATTACATTCTACGGTGAATCTATAAGTATAACTTCTATTAAGTAAAGATTTTTTTTACGGATGAAAGTTCTTCGGACCGTTTGCTGTGTCTCTTTTATCCGGACGCGAGTTTTTAATTTACTTGATCCTGTACGGTGTTAAAACACTTCACGAGACTCTTAAGTCCCCGACGATAGTTTGAGCTGAAACTGAAACAGATGCAAGGGTTGATGGCACAATTCGAGAGATACATAAATTCAGCCATAAAATAATGGAGCCAAAAGCCGCAAGGCAAGTCCCGGGCAAAGTGTGATACTAAAAAGGTAGTAGTAGAGGGTACCCAGCGCAGTACAAACCCTACCACAATCGCAATGGACATCTTAAGCACGTTTCTGTTTCGTTTGGTGCGTTTTTGCTCGGCGTTGTCCGACTGCTCACCTGGAATCTTCTGTTTCTTGAGCTTGATAACGATGATGGAGTAAAGTATGACCAACAAGGCGATAGGGATATAATAAAATAAAATTAATATGACTAGAATGTAATTCACATAGGAAGAGAACACTCCAAACGCTTCATTCAGTTGTATGGAGCAATACTGCTTTCCACTAGCTCGTTCAACCAGTTTGTAGACGACAAAAGATGGCGAGGAGAGAGCCATTGCGACGATCCACGTAGCGAAAATGAAGAAGGGGCACAGCTTTGAACTGATGAGTGGAGAACGGAGAGGGAATACCACAGCTCCAAATCGGTCCACTGCTATAAGGACCAGGCTCTGAACAGACACAAACGTGGAGGTATACGGTAAGAATATGACCAGTTTACACAAGACCTGACCAAGAGGACCACTGATAAGCCACTGATTGTCCACGTACAAATATGTTAGATTTTGCGGAAACAAGAATATTGGAAACAGCAAGTCGGACATGGCCATGTTGACGATGAAATAATTTATAGGTTTTCTCATTGTTTGCGTCTTATGAACAATTATTCCTATAAAGAATTCCCAACCAGCGAAACAACAAAGATCAGGCAGTAAGCAAAGGTTTCTCCAAATTTTCGTGCTGTAGTATTCAGCAGGAAGGAGCAGTTTGATCCGTTCACGGTTGCATTCATGCTTGACGACTTCACTGAGAATAACGACTTGCTCCTCCTGCAAATGTCTTGTGTTTACAGCAATTACTGTAAAAAAAGACAGTTTTATTAATGTTCTACATGAAAGGTAGAACAACATTTCAATTATTCAACACGCCCCGTTTCTGTTGTCAAAGCATACATTGTAATCAACAAACTTTTGGTTAACAAAACGTACACGTCTTTAAATTTCGCTAACAACGGCGACATTTGTCAACCAAACTATTTTAATTTTCCGTTGGAAATTGACAGTTGCGCGCTCCAGTTCTATTTGTTTACCTTCAGTTTACTAATGGACTACAGTATTTTATTGGAAGTTAGCAATTTAGCTTGCCGATATATTTTTCTTCATTCAGCATCTCGTTTTTCAGCGACTTTCAGTTCCTTTCCGGCTACTTTGCCGGTTTGTACTGTAGGCACCTAAAAAGCAGTCCAAATGTACTCGGCAAGATGAAAAAAAATTACAAACCACGACAAATAAAGAAGAGCAAGAACCTGAAGACAGCGAATTAAAAAATTCTATAGAAGAAAAAACTGGGGTTGCAACACCGAGATGAATGAACGAAAATTATTGTGAGAATATAAAAAAGGAGAGTTTCGCCCCATCTCCTTGCGGAGTCTTCTCGCACTCGCAACATATACGGCCTACTGAAATAGGTAACCCACTTATTTGGATGACAATGTTGACTTTGATAGAATTTCAGTGCTTTATAAGTTTCTTTAGAATAAGATTTTTAGGGAGTATAAAGCACGTGTAGTATGATATTTCTATCGCAGAAGGACTTAACAGGAAGAAACTAAGAAAAAGCTCAAAATGTCTATGAAACTGTGAAGTTTCTCAAAGCGCTGACATTGTCAGCCACTGACATTGCAACCGAGTTTATGAAAATTGGTCTGCGATGTCTGCAACCTGCAAGAGTCACGTTCGATTCATTATGAAGTGAACATGTTAACGCGGGTGGAGATTTTCGCACAGTGCAGCCTCGTAGGATGGGCTATTTAGAGCGTGAGCCAAATTGGTTCCTACCCAGATTTCCTGCCGAGTTTTTTCCCTCCTGATTTCTTTTTAGGAACGTTTTTTCTGGCCTCCGTTCTGACATTAATGTCTTTGTAAACTGTCGCTCAGCCCTGTTATATGTTATGTACCGTATCCTTGGATGTAGTAAGAGGTTGTCATTAGTATAATATACTGTGTAGTTTTCAGTGCTCGGCCGAAACTGCCAAAATAAACCTAATGGTTTTTGTTCATGTTGTGTACTGCGTGGTGGAACTGAAATAAAAAAAAAATTATGAAACAGAAGCTGGCCTGTTCCAGGCATTCAGATAGTGGCGCATGAACGAAAAATATTGAGAGCGGAGAAAAAACTGGGGAGAGAGTCGAGAGACCTCTCTCGCTTCTCTCCCTAATCTCTTCTCAGATTTAATCGTTCGCGCGTCACTACCTGAACACCTGGAACAGGCTAAGCAGAAGCTAACTTACAAAGATAGGTTTTTGAAAAAGTTTTGAAGTTTGGTTCAAGGCGTTGTTTGATCTGCAAACTATTCCACAAATAAATGAAATAGTCCTAAAAACTGCGTTCTCTAAAAATTTACTTTCTTTGCTTTAGGCACGTACAACAAGGAGGTTTCATTGTAGGCCTAAAACAAAACAACTTCAAAATAACAAGAATCTTCCTAGACCAGGTGTACATGAGAGGAAAATGAACTTTTATCCGCAAAGAGTAATGATGTGAAGAAAAGAGGAGATAAAAATTCTGTTGTACGTACACCTGCTGTTTTAGCGGTGCTTTAAAGCAATAACTGTCAGTGGAAGGCGCACTGTCTATTACCGAAACCTTTTACAGCTTATTTTTGTATTGATAACAGGTAATAACATCCCCAGTCGGGAGCTAAATGAGCTATTATAAAGGCACCACTTGTCGAGTGAACTTATTGCTTCTTTGTGACGCAGGAATTAAAAACTAAAGTCATGTTTAGTTTATTCCCCATCTTCGCATTTGACAGCGGATGTGGTAATTAATAGAAGCTTAAGACCAGGTGTAGCTGAGAGAAACTGAAATGAACTTTTACTAGCTCCGAAGAGTGTTTAAAAAGAAAACCAAGATGACTAAGAAAAATAAATTTATGACATGTAGAGTAGAGACTGTGAAGAGAATAAATAATAGGAGAGTCCATTCTGCATACGTGCCTTGGGGATAGGTAATCCGACTTGAGCAGTTACTTTGGGATTGTTTTGTCATCGGTAAATGTTGTTAATGAAAAAAGATCCCCGGTAAGCGGTTTTGGGTGATAATGTTGGCCGTTGATATAATTTCAGTGCTTTGTAAGACTTTGTATAGAATAAGACTTGTATAGCGTTTTAAAGTGGCATTGTATAGATTTCTATAGCAAGAAAGAAAGAAAACCGTCACATGTTTAAACAGTTCAGCAACCCACAATTCAAGAGTCACGTTCGATTCATTAGGTCAACCTTTTTATTGCTGAACCAAGTAATTTCAAAATATGCCTGAATGTAGTCAATTCTGCGATCATATTTAACTGAAGCCGGGAATAGTTATGAAATAAGGCACGTATTGGGGGATGGACTCTCTTATCTTTACCTTCTCGCTTACTCAAGTACATATATTCAAAAAAGAACGACCACGCTTGTTTCTTATCGTGGTATCAAAACAAGTATACCAAGGAAATAAGACGATACGACACGATACGATATTGTATAATAAGTACAATGTAAAGTGCATAATTTTAGCCCATTTGATAGAACCATCGGTAGAACAATTATTTCATTATTCAAGTCAGAATCCTAAGAAAATTAACAAATGATAAACAAACACTAACACAACATTAATAAAGTGGAATATTTTGACGTTCATGTTCTGACTTGAATTGGGAAGAAAAACAAGGCGGTTTGTTTCGAAGAAAAAAATACCTCTTTTAAATCTTCTCGTGTAAAGCGATATGGCATAAACAACTTTGACGCCAGTTTTTTACTACATAAGAAGAGAACTGAAAAATGCTTTAAAAATACTTAGCGGGAGTTTAAATGGCGGATGTTGTAAAGGTACAACAGGTGAACCGGAAGATGTAGTAAAGTAAGCCAACGAGCAAGAGGAAGCAATAATACGGCAAAACTAGTCTTAGTAAAACAGAAATTCACTTCATGCTCTTGAGGTGAAGAACAACCTAAGAAACGAATGTCAAGTAAATGTGTCATGAGCTCATTGAAAAGAATTTAGAAGTCCGTCTTTCAAGAAAGTTCCAGTTAGAAAACAAAGCAAAACACATGACATCCACATTTGTAAAGGATTAGTTTCCTATTTGGTGAAAAAAGCAGTTTATTTTGAACTAAAATTTGTTCATGTTCTCACATTACCCTTCTACAATAATTTCTGTGACGCTACAGAATTATCTAAAGTGCCGAACAAACCCACGCATTTCGACTTATTTTCTTCAAGTCCTGCAACTTTATACAATGACAGCCTACTGAATAAGAAAGTAAGGGCGGTTAATTATTTGTCTGCTAAGTCTGTGGTGTTTAACTAAATAGTTTTCGCTAACTGCGTCGGTTATCATCGAGTAACGAGTCACTTTTGTTAGTTAGATGCATGAGTCCTACTTAAAGAGCAAATTATCAAGGATATCCAGCGAGTGATGTTTCTTTTTTAAACCAGGTGTATTAAAAGGAACCATAGTTTTTCCTGCATCGAGGACCGATGACGAAAAACAAGAGTATATATGAGAGAAAATTATAAATAAAGAGAAAACAAGTGCAACAAACTGGATCATTTACGTAGATAATCACCTAGTAAAATATTTCCTCATCGACTTCGAATTAGTGAGACGAATAACCTCTCCTTTTTCTATTGAATCTGTTTTGAGAAGAATAAAAATCTTATTTTGGATACGTGCGACAAAGGATCACTTAGGATTTTCTTGTCCTCATTTTGGCTTGCCTAATTGAAATCTGTCGAAAAAACTCATTTGGACACCGTACAACTGCCAAAAACTACGTACTACTTGGTACGGCACATGGCTCAGGTGCTATAGTGGAGGGGGAAGTATTTGCAAGAATAATCGCGTGTGTTGTTTCAGTATGTCTTAAAAATCGCAAATAAGCGAGGATAAGACTTGTCATTTCAACATAGGTCAAGCACGCAATGCGTGCCTATGTTATTTTCCCGTGGTAAAAAACAATATTTTACTCACTCGCTGCGCTCGTTCGTAAAATATTGTTTATACCACTCGAAAATAAAATTCATATCTTCGCGCCGTCGTGTAATATCCTCTATTTATTTATTGTATTCTTCGGCTAATCTAAGTAGAACATCTTAGTTAAGACAATAACAAGGCCATAGCAGTTTTTAAATTACACAAGAAAACGACAGCATGCAAATTCCAAAGAACGGTTGGAAAGCCGTTCAACATCTTTCGAATGAGTTTATTATCTACAGGCAAAGCTCTAAAGAGCAGTAAAAAATGCTCAGCCAAGGTTCGCAAATGATCGTACACTGAAGAAATATTAAAATGAATCACAAGGCAAATTTACAGTTCTTCAGTTTCGAGGCTATACTACTGGTTTATCTTCCTTCCTTGAAAGCGTTCCTTTACTATAACGATTACACTCTACGGTGAATCTATTAGTGTAACTTCTACTAAGTAAAGACAATAACGAAAGGAATTTTCAAAATAACAAGAAAACGACTTTTCAGGCAAAGAACGGCTGGAAACCCGTTCAACATCTTTCTTATATGTTTATACACAGGAAAAGTTCTAAAGAGCGGTTAAAAACCTCTCACGGCAAAGTTTCTCAAATGTACATACTCTGAATAACAATAAAAGGCAGTACTAGCATATATAACAATTCTTTGGAGGTTATATATTGTTTTATTTTACAAGTGTCTGGCTTGTACAGAAGTATTTTTGCTGAAAATCATCTATCAGTTACTTAATTGTCTTTTTTCTCTGATAGTGAAGCAGTTTTGGTTCAGTGTTCTCTATACGTTTCATTGCAAGAGAGAAACATTATAAACATATAATAACTTTTTCATAATTATAATTTTTACGGATGAAAGTTCTTCAGACTGTTTGCTGTGTCTTTTTTCTTATGGTTTGTATAGAAGTAGCTAGTTTTGTTGAAAATCATCTATTTCAGTTACTTGTCTTCTTATTCTGATAGTGAAGCAGATTTGGTTCAGTGTTCTCTACATTTCATTTATTCAACATATAGTAACCTGTCATAATCATAATTTTTTACGGATGAAAGTTCTTCGGACCGTTTGCTATGGCGCTTTTTACCGGACACGAGTTTTTAATTTACTCGATCCTGTACTTTGTTAAAACACTTCAGGAGTCTCTTAAGTCCCTCACGATAGTTTGCACTGAAACTGAAACAGATGCAAGGATTGATGGCACAATTCGAGACAGCCATAAAGAAGGTGATAGAATAATAGAGCCAAAAGCCACAAGGCCGCAAGTCCTGGTCAAAACGTTTTAGTAAGAGGAGAATACTTAAGGGTAGCCAGCAGAGAACAAACCCCACCACGATAGTAATGGCCATCTTTAGCACGTTTCTGTTTCGTTTGGCGCGTTGTTGCTCAGCATTGACCGACTGCTGTCCTGGAATCTTCTGTTTCTTGAGCTTGATGACGATGATGGAGTAAAGGATGACTAACACGGCGATAGGGATATAATAAAATAAAATAAATGTGACTAGAAGAAAGTAATTCACATAAGAAAAGGACTCTCCAAACGCTTCATTCCATTGTAGGAAGCAATACAGCTTTCCATTAGCGCGTTCAACCTGTTTGATGGCGACTAGAAATAGCGAGGCGACGGTCATCGCGACGATCCACGTAGCGAGAATGAAGAAGGGGCACAGCTTTGAACTGATGAGTGGAGAACGGAGAGGGAATACCACAGCTCCAAATCGGTCCACTGCTATAAGGACCAGGCTCTGAATAGACACAAACATGGAGACATTTCCTAAGAAGGAGACCAGCTTACACAAGACCTGACTAAGAGAACGACTGATTAGCCACTGATTGTCCACGTACAAATATGTTAGATTCCGCGAAAACACGAATATTGGAAACAGCAAGTCGGACATGGCCATGTTGACGATAAAATAATTGATAGGTTTTCTCAATGTTTGTGTCTTATAAACAATTATTCCTATAAAGGAATTCCCGACCAGCGAAAGAACAAAGATCAGGCAGTAAGCAAAGGTTTTTCCAATTTTTTGTGCTGTAGGATTCGGCAGGAAGGAGCAGCTTGACCCATTCACCGTTGTATTCATGTTTGGCGACGATGCTGAGAATAACGTTTCTCCCACTGCAAATGCCTTGTGTGTACAGCAAATGCTGTTTTATTAATGTTCTACACGAAAGGTAGAATGACAAGTCAATTATTCAACACGTCCCGTTTCTGCTGTCAAACCATCCATTTTAATTAACAAACTTTTCAGGTAACAACATGTATAAGCCTTTAAATTTAGCTAACAAGGGCGACATTTGTCAACCAAATTATTTTAATTTTCGTTGGAAACTGACAGTTGTGCGCTCCAGTTTTCTTTGTGTACCTTCAGCTTACTAATTGTCGACGATAATATTTTGGTGGAAGTTAGCAATTTAGCTTGCTGATAGTTTTTCTTTATTCAGCATGTCGTTCTTCAGTGACGTTCAGTTCCGGCAATTTTGCCGGTTTGCAATGTAGGTGCCTAAAAAGCAGTCCAAGTATGCTCGACAAGATAAAAATGAAATAACATCCACGACAAAAAGAAGAGCAAAAACCTGAAGATAGTGAATTAAAAAAAATTCTATAGAAGAAAAGACTGAGCCTTTTCCAGTAAATGATGGGTAGCAACACTGAAATGAAAATATGTTCAATGGACGGAAAATAATTGTGAGAATAAGAAAAGAAGAGTATTGCCCATCCCCTCGGGTAGTCTTCTCGCCCCCTTATTGCACCTGAGAGCTTTAGAAAAACGGTGCGACAAGAAAAAAATGTTGCGAACGCTAGAAAGTAACAGCTGTTACTTTTCTTGTTTAATTTTTACTAATAAAACGACCAAGAGTTGAAGATAAACATAATGAATTGTCGGCACGAATACCACAAAACGGTTTGTTGATCATGAGAACTGGTCATGGAACCATAGCACATGTCCTAATAAGTCGAATTCTTTACTGAATGCCGTGGGTGAGAAACTAGGTCATCAGTTTTCATTTATTTAAAGCGTATGGACGAAGTGCAGCGAATGGTAGCGAATTAATTAAATTCATGAATAGGCACCTTCAGCAAAACTGTCGGTTTCTGAATCAACTTGCACTGCGTTAAATAGTGTGCCATGGAGATCTTGTGACTTTTAAACATTTCAAATTTAAAAAAAATACTGTCGAAGTCCGGATTTTTACGCTCAAACGTTAACAGAAACATTTAAGAGCGAATGTTACCAACGGTCAAACATTTGGTGGCAACAGGTCAAAAATCAATTCCGCTCATATTCTTATGTTAGGTAGACCTTAATGTGAAACAAATCACTGCGTAGTTCGTTTGGCTGAATATCGATTTATTTTCAAGAAAATCGATATTAACGGAATTCGCTCAAAAGACCGCTTTTGAAGCTCAAAATTTAAGGCAAATCTCGAAGCTTCGCGTGACAAAATAAAGCATTCCAGAGCAATAAAAATTAACCAAACTTGTAGAACGATGTTTGAATATATGTCGAAAGAAATTTCAGCAATTCCTGCTCATTTATTTACGAGCTCTAATTAAATTTATCCGACATACTTTTGACTAGATAAAAAGTATATCAAGTTTACCCCCCCAAAAAAGTATGTGGTACCGAATATTATTCGTCAAGAATCTGGATTTCAAGAGGAGAAGGGATGTTCTTTTGCCTCCTAAAAGGATTTTTTGGGGAAATTTATTGACGCGATGTTATAGAATTTTAAAGTTGGACAAAATGCGTTGATTCAAGCGATCAGAAAAGTCAGCCTAATTAACTCAGTGTACACATACACAAACAACTTCACGTTTACCGCAGGTTTTGATCAGCCAACAACCGATTTTAACACAAAATCCTCTAACCTTCATGTTGCTGTATCACAGATGAGAGCTGTGGTCCTTGTTTATGATAAAATTCAAGCAAACTGCAAGGAAACTTGACAGGATACCGCAAATTGCCATACCGTTTCACCGAACATCCGCCGTTTTTGATGTGAGGATTCTCTTTTCCTATTTTCGTTGGAAAGCAGGCTTAAGGTGTTGTACATAAGATGTCTTTCCTTTCAAACTAGCTCTGAACTGGGCAGCGAAACAAGAAGTCGTTAATACAAAAACATATGTTACGTGCTTTCGGTGACACCGCTAATTAATTTAGAACGAGTTTTAGTGAAATCGACTACTGCATGCATGTACCGCGGTAACGAAGTTTTGGGTGCATCGGGTGACTTTGCGGAATTGGGTTTAATTTTTTTCAAATAAGCTAATTCTGTCTTCCTACGTTTACTACTAATAAGACTGAGCGAAGATTCTCAGTAGATTGGGTTCGATGAGTACTTTGAAATCTGTGCAACTGAAAAAAACATACGTTGGTTGCGTGACATACCCTAGACTGGGCTTTTACCTGATGGGCAGGGCAAAGGGGGTTTTAAAAATATATTCTCTGTTAGTTTTCCAAGAAGTCGCACAGTTAATGAACGCTATATTATATACTATGGCTAGATTAAAATACAAAGTCAGGCATGAAAATTTCCTGTTCGGTCTTAAAATTCTTTTTTCGTTTTGTTGGGGTGAGGGTGGGGAGGGGCTGGGGCTATAGGTTTCGGGGAAAGAAGTTTTAGAGAACACTGAATCGACTGGTTGTATTGATTCCTGGCATTCAAAGACTTTCAAATTAGGCAGTGGTGATACCTTAAACCTCCTTTTTATTTTTACCTGTGTTCTTGTTCGTATTTACGTGTTAGTGTACATTTGACGCACAAACACTTATTTACGGAGAATAGACATTAATAAGAAATCAAAACTCGTACTGGTTTTCAGGCAATAAATCAATCTCGTTCCCAGAGTCCGCGTTACCCTAGACCAGCGGTCGGAAACGAGGGACTCTGGGATAAAGCGTTTCGGATCGCATTTTCATTGGCTGAAATTTGAGCATGAGCAGTTAGACCGGAAGTGAAAGTAGCTGTAATTCGTCCCCAGATTCCCAGATTTGGCCTCCGTTCCTAGAGCCCGCGTTACCTTTTTCAGCGGAGTCTTGAGACCAAAATGGCGGACAAAATACCAATGAAAGAGTGAAAGCTTTGCCTGGAGGTGTAGAACTACAGTACGTTTGAAGATGTTGTAATTCCGGCCCTATAAGACATGCGATAGATTTGTTTGGGGAAAAATCTAAGAACGACAACCTTTTAAATGTTCTGGAAAAGTTGACCGGATTAGTTTTTGTGTATGCTGACGGACTTCCAAGAAATGAAACTTGCAGCGGCTGTTGTAGTCGTGCAAAACACTTTCTGAATCTGGGAACGAGGTTGTTTAAGGACTTGTTTGTGGCTTCACACGAAAAACAAGAAAGTCCCTTGAGGCTGTAGAGAGGGAAAAAGCCAGTGACAGTCCGAAGACAGAAGAACAATGACAATCGAAGAGAGGTAAACATCCTGCTATCGAACTAATGTTATTAACACCTCCCCAGCCATCACAAATTTATCCTTTGAGGCTGGAAGTCCGCAGTGATATAAATAATGCTTTCACAATTTAAAAAATTAGCTTGTTCTGTTTGCATAATTTTCAAATTCATTTTTTTATACATTCCAAACTGTCCCTTTTCTTATACTTCAAACATCTAAAATACACTTACAATTTCAATGTAACATTAATATAAAATTTATAACACTGTTTATTGTTGATTGTACTTTCGAAGTAAAACAGAACATTATTTTTTGCTAACAGCTGAACGTTAATTTTCATTATCTTTTTCCATAGGACAGGTTGTATTCCTGGTCCAAAGACAATCTGAAGGACAAAGAGGTTATGATGTACTTGATGTTGGAAAGGTGTCAGATTCTATCACATCCCATTCACCAGATCTTATTCCTGTTTTTGTTGCTTTAATGTTGAACCTAATAAAGCAGCTGAATTATTCTCTGTTGGTCAAGTTAGTCTTGTGGCCAAGAACACTAGTAGCATTCTATGGGGAGAGAATCACTAAAGCACCACCAGCTGTAGAGCCCCCATCCCCTGTCTCTGCTATTCCTACTAGTTCAAAAGAAAACCGGCGAATGAACTATGTACTTCAGGTCATGTAGCTGAGACTGCTTCTGATGCAGTTGAATGACACAGAGACAGAAGGTGATGGGGAAAAAAGTCTAAGGAACTGGAAACTTCTCATGTTTTATTTTAGGGCACAGCCTAGGGGCATGAAATATGCCTTTGAGGCTATGCATTTTATAACATTTGTCATTGGTCCTTTACAGTGAACACATGGCACATCATATTCTTCATGGTCAGTTTGTGAACCCCAAAGGTGGGGAGGGCAACGATTTGTGTGGTGCCAATGACCTTTAAATGGAACATGGTCAAGAATGATAAGGGTGTTCTGAAAGCAATATGTGGGAACAAAACTCTCAAAGCAGTTCAAAGATCCACTTCTTCTAGTTAACTGCTAAAGGAAACATCAAAGGAGTATGACAGGGAAAGCAACATTTCCCCAAGTCAGCAAGCCATACTTATGCATGTACATCTGAAGATATCAAAGAAATGATTGAACTTATCAGCAGTCAAGGCCCTTCGAACATCAGCCAGGAAAGAGTCTTCAAAGCTTCCCTTCCATTTCGAAGAGCCCTTTAGATCAGCTGGACATATTTGTTTTGCACTCCTAGTTAACTAAAAACAAGAAATGACTAGAGAGCTAATCCACACAGCTGCAATGACTCTGGATGTGATGATGCTCATGAAAGTGATGGGGAGGAAGACGAAGAGATCATTTCTCTAGATGAAGAATTTGTTTAACCTCAGAAAACATAAACATTAATATACATTCCCTGGGGCATCAGCTTTCTTCACTATGTTACATCAATATTGGTATTACTTTAAATTTGTCAACTGAATAAAATTTATATTTTCAGTCCCACAAAATGAGGAATTTCACTTGCATAGTGGATCACATATTGCTGATACAGTGTACATGAGTACTTTCCACTCTAACTTACAGTGTAATAGGCACTTCACACCAATGAGGCAATTTTTGTGGTGGAGGGGGTGGGGGTGCAATTAAGCTCTAATAAACATTCAAAAGGTCCCAATAACAACATGGAATCCCAAATGACTCAAACTACAGTTATTTGCTTATTAGTTACCCCTGCTCCATAAAATTCTCACTGAAATATTACTGTTATTTTTGTTTCCCCTGATGGTTCACATTATGGAGATTCTACTGCACGTCTTCTTGGGAAGGTGTTTCTGAATAATACTGAAAAAATCTGCAGCCATATCTTTACTGTACACTTGTAAGATGGATTCCTTCTTTTGTACAGAGATAAGGTCTGGCAAGTGTTCAAGGACCAAAGAAATCATTTCAATCGGAAACCCACTGGACAGGGCCACATTGCGCACAGTGCTTCTCCCAATATCTTTTTGGAGTTGAAATCTATATTTCTCCATGTCTTGTTTGATTTTAAGTTTGGCCTCAGAAGTAAATAATTGGGAGTTACCCTCATTCTGTTCAGTGAGGGTCATCTCAGACTCATCTTGAACACTGAGTGCCTCAACCTGTTCCGCTGCATGCACAAGCATACAGTTTTCACACTGACAGTGTAGCCTGTGAAAGTCACAGCATGTGTGATCTTGAGGTTGATTGTCTGGAACCTTGTGGTCAAAATGATTTAAAATAATTTTTCTTTTACATTCCTTGGACTGGACATAGGACCGCATGGCTTCTGGTATGTTTTTTACAGGCTTTTAGAATGTCATAAGAATAATAATAAGGTCAGCCCAAGCTGCAAGGCCTTTTCTGCCAGCCCTCCCAACCTCGTGTATCTTACCCCAGTGTGAGCAATTCTGTGAATGTCGTTGCAGTCAATCCCAATTGCAAATGCCACAGTCACAAACAACACACGGTGGCTTGATTTCCCATTTACTAGTTCATCTACTATTCTCCTTCTCTCATGCTTGGGCATGATACATGGTAAAAAGTCTGTTCTTTGCTGAAGGCTCTGCTGAAGGGTGGCTTTGCCCATTTCATTGGAAAATACAGGAAACATCCTGAAATTGTTTCTAGATTTCCATAAATAAGAGTGAAGGACGTTTCCAGCCCCTTTGATTTGAGTTCTGCAACAATTGGCTGCAAAATTCTATCCAATTTGTCATCGCCCCTATCAGGACGCACATGGGAGGCATAAGTCCTGTTTGGACTACACTCAACTGTTACTGGGGTGGACAGTCCTAAGGCAGTTACAATGCCACTTTTTGTAGCTGCTGTTGCTGTGCCTGTAAGTGCCAGTAGTGACACTCAGATGGGAACAAATTTGTTAACAGGCTTATTCTTCCATATGCTGGACGAAATGTGGCCCTTAACAAAAAACAGAAAAGAAGGCATAAATATAAATTTGTGTCCCAAGTGATGTTTAATTTGTAATTATGTAATGACTGAAGTACACCATCCCATAAAAGGGTTCATTTCCCATTCATCTTTCTCTTTTCATGGGTTGCTCTTTATTTAATCTCTGAAAACATGAGTTGCATGGATGAGAACCTCTCTCTGGGTATTTACGCTTTCTGATTGCTTTCATTTCACAAGCCAGTTATTAACCGGTTTGAATGATAAAGAATGTAGACAAGACAGACAGACAGACAGACAGACAGACAGACAGACTTTATTTATGCACGATAAAAGTAAAAGCTGTACAGTCTGTGGGGTCATATGAAAGATTTTAAAAATACAATAAATGACTGACTAAAAAAACTATTGCAAGTTATTAGCCAGTGAGGTACACTGCAGCAAGTTTGTGGTAACAGTCCTTGGATATAAATTACAATGGTTTGATATTTTCTAGCTAGCAGGGAACCAATTAGATATATTCAAGGATGTCTACTTATCAAACAACATGACTTTTTAACGGTTTTGATTGAAAATAATAACGCATTCAGTAGGAAATTGGTCTATTCTGATCAGATGGTTTTAATATAAGTAATAAAAACTATTAGCATTTGCAGTGAACATAATCTTTTAAAAATGTACATTGTACACATGCACACTCAGTTACTTCAAGTTTGAAAACAAAGCAACACGACTAGAAGAAAAGATATATTATATAAATACCATTCAAGAACCAACTGAACCACGTCCACAACAATGGCTTGCACCCTTTCGCTTTAAGCATTTTGGCAACATTCTTGTTGTCCACGAATCGAATACTTCAGGGTGCCCAAACATCAAACATTTCTTGATATCTTCCGGGATGGCGACTTTTCCTTCCCCTTCTTCTTCTCCCACACTTTGTAAGACACATACATTCAACACTCCTTCCAGTTTTTGCACCTGGTCTCTCATAAACGCGCTCAAAGGCGAAACTACGATAACAATAGAATCTTCCCCCACAGCCGCTTCGAATGTAATCGAACATCGAGGGTAAAATCGGATAAGCGATTTTCCGAAACCTGTCGGCAATGCCACCAGCACACCTTTTTTCTACACATATAGCTCTTTAATAAGGCATCGTACTGCTCTTTCATTAACACTTTTAGCCCTAATTTTTCCATGGAAAACTCAATTGCCTCGTGGAATAATGACTCCATTTGGTAAACCGGATGTGCGAATACCTGACGCCTGCGCAGTTTGACCGATCACAGGATTCTTGTTTTCCGGTAAACGCTTTATCCCAGAGTCCCTCGTTTCCGACCGCTGGTCTAGGGTAACGCGGACTCTGGGAACGAGATTGGCAATAAATTTAATGATCTGGCCCCAGTTGTTCAAAAGTTGGATAGCGCTATCCACCGGATAAATCACTATCCAGCGGATAAGTGTTAGGGAACCAGTTGCGTTATCCACCGGATAGAGATCTATCCGGTGGATAGCGGTATCCAACGTTTGAACAACTGGGGCCAGCAAGATTGTTAAGAGCTTTGTCCTGTGGCAGAAAATACAACCCACTAAGGGCTTAACTTGGATGACTTTTTATGAGTCTTGGGTTTTCCGCTTTCGATGCTCAACAGGCACCAACGAAAAACGACTCTACTCGACTGACACTGTAGTGCGTGCAGTCTTTTTCTAAAGCTTCCAACAGTGAAGAAAACTACAAAACGGTTAACTGGGGGGGGGGGGGGGGGGTTTCAATGTTCTATTCAACACCGATCAACACTGTTGAATTTTTAAAACAAGTTTGGCCTTCCAGCTTAATGATGTTTCACAATTTTGCCGACTTTTCTTTTGTTCTCAGGTGTGCCACCCTGTGCAATGATGTTCTGTAATATTGATTGCACTTTTTCTATGTTCTCAGGTGTGATCCATAGTATTGAATTCGTTTACCCACCTTGTTCAACATCGCACAACAAAGTTGTGTTCAAGATTGTTGAATAACGTTGAATGAGTTTGGTCGATTCATAAAGTTTGCAAACGAAAAACGCAAAGAGCGTGAGCCAACAAAATGAGGGCGCAGCCGGGGTTGAAGGCTAAGAGAAGGGGGAGGTTTAAACCCTTAGGGTGCGTTTCTCTGTATCCCAAAACGGATTTTGCGTTTCTTTACCTAAATCCAAAAATGGATTAATCAGGGATTAGTGATCTGAAGAATCCACACTCCGAGTGGATACATCAGATCAAATCTAAATCCGGATTTTTAGGATTCATGATCCGTGCGTTTCTTTGGGGGACGGATCCGAAAATAGTACATCTGTCAAGCGGTCTTCCATGCAAATTTACTGGTCTCGCCATATTTTCTCTCGATCTTGCGTGACAAAACATTCGATCGTGAAAAAGAAAATTCAGGTGATTATTCCGTTCCTTATATGTGAAAAGCTTTCCCCAAAAGAACAGACAGAAGCATTGACACGTCAGGATAACTTCATTTGTGTACAATTTCTGTAATTCAGGGACCAGATTTTGCTAATTGTGAACGCAAATAGCGAGTTCACTTGAACTTCTGGCAGATACTGTCCTTGTTTATAAATTATTTGTATTCCATTCTAGTTGAATTCCACGGCAGTACGAGAGAAATATCGTTCTGATATATATATTGCGTGCCTCCAGCCTGTCTTGTCATGACAAAATAATCCTTTTTCGGATTTTGCGTTTCTTTGGCGTCGAAGAATCCATATGATCTGGGATCACAAATCCGTTTTCGGATTCTCCCAAAGAAACGCACCCTTAATCCACCAACATGAAAAGGTTTCCCCTTGAGTAGATTCCCCCCTCCCCCCACCCATCGCCCCCATCCTGTCCAAGTCACCTCAAGAAGCTATTAAAGAATATTAGAACGCACGAGGAAAGGATGCAGGCACGGACTAAGTATTTCTAATCGGAGCCTTTTGGGTCTGTGAAATCCAGTTTTCGGAAAATCGAGAACCCTCAAATTCCTTTCTGATCCGCTTTTATAATTGCTGAACAAAGCTTTATCACATGCAGGTGGCTGGCTTGAATGTCGTGTGATGTTGTAAAGCAAAAGGTTTCACTTCTGCATAATTGATACCTTAAAGGTGGGGTTAGGTGAGTTCTGAAGCAAGAGATGGAAAAGCTCCGCTTTATTTGAAAATCCTTTAATGCCAAGAATCGTTTACTTAGGGCGCGTTTCTTTGGGAAGATCCAAATCCGGATTCTTGTATCCAAAAACGGATTTTGCGTTTCTTTACCTAAATCCAAAAATGGATTAATCAGGGATTAGTGATCTGAAGAATCCACACTCCGAATGGATACATCAGATCAAATCTAAATCAGGATTTTCAGGATTCATGATCCGTGCGTTTCTTTGGGGGACGGATCCGAAAATAGTACATCTGTCAAGCGGTCTTCCATGCAAATTTACTGGTCTCGCCATATTTTCTCTCGATCTTACGTGACAAAACATTCGATCGTGGAAAAGAAAATTCAGGTGATTATTCCGTTCCGTATATTTGAAAAGTTTCCTCCAAAAGTACAGACAGAAGCATTGACACGTCAGGATAACTTCATTTGTGTACCATTTCTGTTATTCAAGGACCAGATTTTGCTAATTGTGAACGCAAACAGCGAGTTCACTTGAACTACTGCAGATACTATCCCTGTTTATAAATTATTTGTATTCCATTCTAGTTGAATTCTAGGGCAGTACGAGAGAAGTATCGTTCTGATTTATATATTGCGTGCCTCCAGCCTGTCTTGTCATGACAAAATAATCCTTTTTCGGATTTTGCGTTTCTTTGGTGTCGAAGAATCCATATGATCTGGGATCACAAATCCGTTTTTCGATTTTCCCAAAGAAACGCACCTTATACTATCACTTTCACCCGGGCACTTAATACAATCAGTAGATTTAGTATTCTCTTAAACGTCTTTTCAAACACCTTTAGCTCAAACCCCGCCCCACCCTAAACAAAAAGAAAGAAGACATTCTCAGACCGAAAACGAGATTATCATGTCCAACTTTGTATTTTAATCCAGCCATAGTTCATTAACTGTGCTACCTCTTGGAAAAGCAACTGAGAATATATTTTTTAAATCCCTTCGCCCTGCCCACCAGGAAAAAACCTCTAGGGTTACTGTCACGCAACCAACGTCCTTTTTTTTTTCAGTTTCACGCATTTTTAAGTGCTCATCTAAAACCAGTCTACTGAGAATCTTCGCTCAGTCCTTAAATTAATAAACGTAGGATGTCAAGAATAGCTTATTTGAAAAACAATTTAACGTTATTCCCCAAAGTCACCCTATGCCCCCTAAAATTTCGTTACCGCGGTACATGCATGCAGTTGTCGATTTCACTAAAACTCGTTCTGATTGAATTAATTAGCGCCACCACGTAACAGACGTTTTTGTATTAACGACTTCTTGTTTCGCTGTTCAGTTCAGCGCTAGTTTCAAAGGAAAGGCATCTTATGTACAACACCTTAAGCCTGCTTTCCAACGAAAATAGGAAAAGAGAATCCTCACATCAAAAACGGCGGATGTTCGGTGAAACGGCATGGCAAGTTGCGATATCCTGTCAAGTTTCCTTGCAGTTTGCTTGAATTTTATCATGAACGAGGACCACAGCTCTCATCTGTGATACAGCAACATGAAAGTTAGAGGATTTTGTGTTAAAATCGGTTGCTGGCTGATCAAAACCTGCGGTAAACGTGAAGTTGTTTGTGTATGTGTACACTGAGTTAATTAGGCTGACTTTTCTGATCGCTTGAATCAACGCATTTTGTCCAACTTTAAAATTCTATAACATCGCGTCAATAAATTTCCCCAAAAAATCCTTTTAGGAGGCAAAAGAACATCCCTTCTCCTCTTGAAATCCAGATTCTTGACGAATAATATTCGGTACCACATACTTTTTTTAGGGCGTAAACTTGATATACTTTTTATCTAGTCAAAAGTATGTCGAATAAATTTAATTAGAGCTCGTAAATAAATGAGCAGAAATTGCTGAAATTTCTTTTGACACATATTTAAACATCGTTCTACAAGTTTGGTTAATTTTTATTGCTCTGGAATGCTTTATTTTGTCACACGCAGCTTCGAAATTTGCCTTAAATTTTGAGCTTCAAAAGCGGTCTTTTGAGCAAATTCCGTTAATATCGATTTTCTTGAAAATAAATCGATATTCAGCCAAACGAACTATGCAGTGATTTGTTTCACATTAAGGTCTACCTAACATGACAATATGAGGGGAATTGATTTTTGAGCTGTTGCCACAATATTTTTAAAATGTTTGATTTTTGGCAACATCTGCTCTTAAGAAGTTTTCCAACAAAGCAAAACAAAAACTAAAATAATACTCCCTATAGCTAAAAGAGAGCTTCGGAAACATTAATATATTCTTCAATCCAAATATTTAAAAATTGCAACGTATTGTTCTTTTCTGGAAAGTAAACAATAGCTGCTAGAATTTACGACTCTACAGATCTAGACAAAGTAAGGCTAGAAACCCTTTCAACATCTTTCTTATATGTTTATTTTCAGGAAAAGCTCTAATGAGCAGTCAAAACCTTTCAGCAGAGTTTCTCAAATGTGCATACTCTGAATGACATTTAAAGGCAATACTAGCATATTTATAATTCTTTGGAGGTTATACCATTGTTTTAGTCTTCAAGTTTCTGGTTTGTACGGTGGTATTTTTTGTTGAAAATCATCTATCAGTTACTTAATTGTCTTCTTACTCTGATAGTGATGCAGTTTTGGCTCAGTTTTGTCTACATTTCATTTACTTATTTAAACTTCTAAAGAGCGGTTAAAACCTCTCAGCAAAGTTTCTCAAATGTCCTTACTCTGAATAACATTAATTGGCAACACTAGCATATTTAACAATTCTTTGGAGGTTACATATTGATTTATTCTACAAGTGTCTGGTTTGTACAGAGGTATTTTTTTGTTGAAAATCATCTATCAGTTACTTAATTGCCTTCTTACTCTGATAGTGAAGCAGTTTTGGTTCAGTGTTCTCTACATTTCATTGCAAGAGAAAAGATCAAAAACTTCTAGTAACTTTTTCATAATCATAATTTTTACGGATGAAAGTTCTTCAGACTGTGTGCTCTGTCTCTTTTTACCAGATGCGAGTTTTTAATTTACTTGATCCTGTACTGTGTTAAAACACTTCAGGAGTCTCTTAAGTCCCTCACGATAGTTCGCACTGAAACTGAAACAGATGCAAGGGTTGATCGCACAATTCGAAAGAGCCATAAAGAGAGTGATAGAACGATAAAGCCAAAAGCCACAAGGCAAGCCCCGGGCAAAGAGATATAATACTAAATAGAGAGTACTATAGGGTACCCAGCACACTACAAAACCTACCACGATAGCAATGCCCATCTTAAGCACGTTTCTGTTTTGTTTGGTGCGTTGTCGCTCAGCGTTGACCGATTGCTCGCCTGGAATCTTCTGTTTCTTGAGCTTGATAACGATGATGGATTAAATGACTAACACGGCGATAGGGATATAATGAAATATAATAAATGTGGCTAGAGTGTAATTCACAAAAAAAAGAGAACTCTCCAAACGCTTCATCCCATTGTAGAGAGCAATACAGCTTTCCACTGTTGGCGGATTCAACCGGTTTCCTGGCGACTAAAAGTGGCGAGAAGACAGCCATCGCGACGATCCAAGTGGGGAGAATGAAGAAGGGGCACAGCTTTGAACTGATGAGTGGGGAACGAAGGGGAAATACCACATATACAAATCGATCGAGAGCTATCAGAACCAGGCTCTGAATAGACACAAACATGGAGGCATTTACTAAGAATGGGACCAGCTTACTCAAGGCCTGACCAACAGGACCATTGATTAGGCACTGATTGTCCACGTACAACTCTGGAAGATTTCGCGGAAACAAGAATATTGGAGACAGCAAGTCGGACAGGGCCATGTTGACGATGAAATAATTTATAGGTTTTCTCAGTGTTTGCGTCTCATAAACAATTATTCCTATAAAGGAATTCCCGACTAACGAAACAACAAAAACAGGCAGTAAGCTAAGGTTTTTCCATTTTTTTGTGCTGTAGGATTCGGCAGGAAGGAGCAGCTTGATCCATTCACCGTTGTATTCATGTTTGACGACTTCACTGAGAATAACGACTTGCTCCCACTGCAAATGTCTTGTGTGTGCAGCAAATGCTGTTTTATTAATGTTCTACACGAAAGGTAGAATAACAAGTCAATTATTCAACACGCCCCGTTTCTGTTGTCAAAGCAACAAACTTTTGGCTAACAACATGTAGAAGTCTTTAAATTTAGCTAACAAGGGCGATATTTGTAAACCAAACTATTTTAATTTTCCGTTGGAAATTGAAAGTTGTGCGCTCCAGATTTCTCTGTTTACCTTCAGTTTACTAATTGAGGACAGTATTTTGTTGGAAGTTAGCAATTCAGCTTGCCGATATATATTTTTCTTTATTCAGCCTCTCGTTCTTCAGCGACGTTCAGTTCCGGCAATTTTGCCGGTTTGTACTGTAGCCGGCTAAAAAGTAGTCAAAGGATACTCGGCAAGATAAAAATAAAATTACAAACCACACATGCAAAAAAAGAACAAGAACCAAAGACAACGAATTAAAAAAGACTATAGAAGAAAAAACTGGGGTTGCAACACCGAGATGAATGGACGGAAAATTACAGTGATAATAGGAAAAAGGAGAGTTTCGCCCCATCTCCTTGGGTAGTCTTCTCGCACTCGCAACATATACGGCCTACCGAAATAGGTAACCCAGTTATTTGGGTGACAATGTTGACTTTGGTATAATTTCAGTGCTTTATAAGAGTTTCTTTGGAATAAGATTTTTTGGGGGAGTATAAAGCACTCGTAGTATGAGATTTCTATCGCAAGAAGGACTTAACAGAAAGAAACTAAGACAAAGCTCGAAATGTCTATGAGACTATAACGTTTCTGAAAGCGCTGATATTGTCAGCCACTGACATTGCAACCAACAGAGTTTATGATTATTGGTCTGCCATGTCTACAACCTGCAAGAGTCACTTTCGATTCATTATGAAGAAAACATGTTAAATAAAAATAGTAGATTATATTCAAGGCAGAATTCTAAGAAAATGTCAAATGATAAACAAACAGTGACACATGACTATTAAGAGCTGAATATTTGACGATCATGTTCTGCCTTGAACTGGGTAGAAAAACAAGGCGGTTTGTTTCGAAGAAAAAACATATTTTACATCTTCTTGTAAAAAGCGATATGGCATAATCATCTTTCACGCCAATGTTTTCACTCCATAAGATGGGCAAAAAAGGTGCATTAAAAATCCTTATCGGGAGTTTAAATTAAAGGTAAAACAGCTGAGCCGGACGTTGTAGTAAAATACGCCGAAGAGCAAAAGAAAGCAATAATGCGGCAAAACGTAGAAAACTAGACAAAAATTGTTTTTGTCTTTTTAATTACACCGCTTCATGCTCGTGAGGTGAAAGAGAACCTAATATTTTATTAAATGAACGCCACGTAAATGAGCTCACTGGAGAGAATTCAGAAAGGTCGTTCGCAACTGTTGAATCCTTTTTTTTTTAATAGAAAAAGATGACTAAGCCAGGAAGATGAACCGTATGAGAAGTGAGACACGAGCAGAGGTTAGAAGCGGGCGTTTTTCTTGAGACCGACTGAAAGGCGAATTGAAAATTAAACAAGACTTACCTGTAAGTTGAAGTTTGATGATGATTCTGCCAAATCGTTAGGAGTACAGAAGGGTTAACATGAGATGCGCATGCACCGCCGCGGGTCAGTTTTTAAAGACATTTTGTGATCACCTAGCACAGCGTGACCAGGAAAGGAAAAATATGCAGGGTGGGTACATATAAGGGTGCTACGGGCATGTTAACCCTTCTGTACTCCTAATGATTTGGCAGAATTATCATCAAACTTCAACTTACAGGTAAGTCTTGTTTAATTTTCAATTCTACCAAATCATTACGTACATCCGGGTTACCATGACATTTTAAAGCAGTGAGCACAAAATGACAAGGCACCCAAACAAACAAGCTGAAAATCAGCTAAGAGCAAATATTTAATCCCACACAGCAGCAAAATACAATGTATAGCAAAGTATTCATCTACTCAAGAATTGACAAGCTCATCTGGTTTGTTAAAGCAACTGGCTTGTTGTAAATGTGGACTCTTCAGTCCAACCAGCTGTAGCAAGAATAACATCAGTGGAAACAGATGTAATAGCTTTACTCGGTGAAGCACATCTAGTGCTATGGGCAGAAAACAGTTCTGTATCAATGCCTGCCTGGCCTAACATGGTTTTGATCCAGCGCCCAATAGTGGATGAGGTCACTGCCCTATATGGTTTGATGTATGACACAAGCAATCTAGTCGAATTTCTTAAATTCTCAGTAGCCTTAAGTTAGTAATTTAATGTTTCATACACACACAGTTCCTTAACAGGATACTTGTACAGACGGACATTCCCAAATACTTTCCCAGGTCTGTCCTGCTTAAGATGATCTGTAAAGGCAAAGTTAAAGCATCCTCCATTCCTCTGCATGTACTGCACTGTCAGTCTGACACCTTTGTCCTGTAGTCAACCGGCAATTAACATGACCAATTTCAAGGTGAGTTCCTTCAAAGGAATCGTATCCAAAGGCCAATATAAACTCAGGTAATGAAGGACAGTGTACGGGCTGCATTCAGTGCCGACTAGCTTAAGCCTTTCTAGAAGAGACTATGCAGGAACAATAACATGGGTCTCACAGTGGGATGCAAGGGATCATGTGATCCATCACTACAAAATTGTAGTCACTTGTTGATATACACTCTGTATTGTTTGTGAGTACTATCTCTCCAGGAATGCATGATAATCTCTACAATGTCTGGCGAAAACTCTGACTCTTGCAAGGAATGCCTGATAATTTGCATACCAGTAACTCCAGTCGGTGATGCAGTGGATGAGGGCCGGACCCGCCAGAGGTGGATAAACCAGATTCTGAGCAGAAGCCCTTAGAACGCGTGGTGTGTCTGTCAGAAGGCCCCGCACAACTGTAAAGTATGGCTGAGTAGTCCACTTCGGGATTATCAAAATTCCTGTTGCCTGGTCTTGGATTATTTTTTGCACACATCTAGAAATAAGACAAAAAGGGGGAAATGCATAAAAGAAAAACTGCGACCAGTCAACAGTGAAGGCATCCACAAACTTTGCCATTGGATGCGGTTTCACGAGACGTAGGTCTCCACTTGTGCATTAAGTCTACTAGCAGAAAGATCTATGTCTGGTTGCCCAAACAAAGCAACAATTCTCTTAAATACATGAGCTGAAAGCATCTATTCAAGGTCTAATTTTAAATATTGAGATAGCTGATGAGTATCAACATTGCTAGATCCTGGAATATGGGCTGCTGATAACCAAATGTTTCTAACAATGGCCCAATTCCAAATTTCCTGAGTAAGGGAGTTGCGCGCATTCTAATGACTTGCACCCCCCCCCCCCCCCCAAGGCATTGAAACAAGAAACAGCAGTAGTATTATCAGACATGACGTTAACATGAATGTCACTTCTGTTGTTAAAGATGACAATGTAAGTTTAACAGCTAAAAGTTCTAAGCAATTAATGTGCCTGGTTGATTCTGACTTAGGCCATATGCCACAGGTGTTAATACCATGTTCAATTTGTGCACCCCAGCCCGTTTTAGATGCATCAGTGTAAATTACTACGTCTGGGCTGGATTGGTGGATTTTCTTTGAAGCTGATTGAATATTAGAGAACCACCAACAAACCTCACTCAGACAGTGTCATAAGTGCATAAAAATTCCCTTGATTCAATTTTAAATTTCTCTCTTTATCGACCTCAATCTGGCGATAATGAAGAAGGCCAAACTGTACGCCACTTGAACTATTGCACATCTCGAGAACTGCATAAAGGCCTGATATTAGGAGGGACTGTGCCTTCTGGAATGCAGAATCAGTGTTTCTTGTTTCTTAACGCAACTGCTGCCAAATTTGCTTGTTAATTTTGGGAGCCACCAGGTTTGTGCAATTTTCTGGCCTGAGGTATTTGGCCCGTACCTCACTTAACTTTTCCTTTGGAAGTTTGAATTCTTCTGCAAGTGACTTAAAGGAGTCATTGTTTATTCCCTCGTCACTGACAGGTTTCTTTGTTGAATGAATTCATCAATTTGTCCTGCAACTGCAGAATTTGGGTTGTCTTCTGAGTTGACCTCTGTATCGGGTTGAGCATCCTCAGACTCAACCTCAACACTTTCGAAATCCATATATACTTGGTCAATAGACCCTTGCACTTGGGCCAAAATATCTTGTTTGGCACCATCTAGAAATGCGGCAAACATGGCCTTCAAATCTGCTGTTGACAGAGAACCAGAACGGCCTGGCTGACCCATAATATCGGCCTTGGCCTCTTCACGCATCGTTTGAGATATGTGTCGACTAAAGAGCGACAGTTTGGGGTTGCAACTGTAAATTAAACTTTACGTATTTCCTCAATGCTTCTTTATAAGGCATGTTCGATTATAATTTCAGTTCCGGTCTTTCATTCCCAAGAGTGTCTGAAATCAAAATTCAAGGCAAATCCCAAATTTCATTCTGTAAAATACTTAAACATAGAATAGTACCACGTGAAAGTACGGGTGAAGAGGTTTCATTTGAATGGTCACACCATAGGATTTCATTAACAGACTCAAAAGTTAGAATCACTTTAATGTCTCCATAACTTACTGTGGGAGTGAAAGGGTTAAAATATAACGCCCGGTTGTAGTTGGTCCGAAATAACTGAATACAGAATAGGTATGAAATAGGACACGTATGAACCGGGGTATGGGGCATGGACTCTCTTACCTTTATCTTCTCTTTCATTAAAGAAAAAAGAAGTTCGATATTTCTTTGTTCTCATGTTAACAAAAAAGTACATTAAGAAAATACAATACACAGTATACCCGTGAGGTGAGATGCACACTTTTACATAACAAGAGTACTATCGGTAGAATAATTTGTTGATTAAACAAGCCAGTAAGGAGAATAAACTTGACTAAACTCTACTTTTTCTATTGAATGAAAACGCATCTCCAACTTTCGTAAGTCCTGTTTTGAGAAGAACAAAAATCTCATTTTGGATATGTGTGATCTAAAAAAAATTAAAAAAACAAATTGGATTTTCTGGAAGGCCTAAGCAGTTACTTAACATTGTTACTCTGATAGTGAAGCAGTTTTGCTTCAGTTTTCTCTACATTACGTTTATTCATGTAAGAGAAATTCAAACGATTATAAACATATAGTAACATTTACTAACATATAGTAACATGTAGTAACATAACCATATTGTAACGTTTTACCGATGGAAGTTCCTCGGACCGTTCGCTATGTTTTTTTATAATGCGAGTTTTCAATTTACTAGAACCTGCACTGCGTTAAAACGCTTCAGGAGTCTTTCAAGGCCCTGGAGATAATTGTCACTGAACATAAAATAGATGCAAGGGTTGATGCCACAATTCGAGTATGCCATAAAGCGGGCGATAGAATAATAGAGCCAAAGCTGGGCAAAGAGTGATAGTTAAAAGATACTATAAGGTACCCAGCACAGTACAAACCCTACCACGATAGCAACGGCCATCTTTGGCTCGTTGTTGCTCAGCATTGTTCGACTGCTCGCCTGGAATCTTCTGTGTCTTGAATTTGGTAACAATGATAGAGTGAAGTATGGTCAACAAGAGAATGGGAATATAATACATTACAAGAACTAGAGCTAGAAAATTATTTGCTACGGGAAAATACCCTGCTTTCCACAGCCTGGCACACAACAGATTTCCATCAGCGTCTTCAACAAGTTTGAAGGCAAATAACTTTGGCGAAATGACAGCCATCGCGACGATCCACGTGGCGAGAATGAAGAAGGGGCACAGTTTTGAACTGATGAGTGGAGAACGGAGAGGGAATACCACAGCTCCAAATCGGTCCACTGCGATTAAAACCAGGCACTGAATAGAGACAAAAGTGGAGACGCCTGTTGAGAAGGGGATCAGCTTACACAAGGCCCGGCCAAGGGGAACACTGATAAGCCAGGAGCCCCCGTACAACTTTGATACGTAAAAGGAAATAGGAACACCGGATAAAGCAAGTCGAACATGGCCTTGCTGACGATGCAAAAGTTGATTGGTTTTCTTGATGTTTGCGTCTAATAAATAATTATTGCTATAAAGGAATTACCAACCAGCGAAACGAGAAAGAACAGGCAGTGAGCGAGGGTTTTGCTAATTGTTTCTGTCATAGGACTCAGCGTTTTAGAGCAGCTTGATCCATTCACCGTTGTGTTTATGTTTGACGACTTCTCAATAGTTCTGTTGCTTCTTTCACCAATTCGTCTACGTCCTAGAGAGCATGTGGTTCCCTATTTATGGTAAAGGTAGAAAATCCCCCTGACTTCAGATTCATCGTTTCTCAGGAATTGAAATAACCAACGACGTGGGTTCAACTTCTGCAATTTGCACAAAATTACTTAAAACTAATAAAATTTTGACACGATTGGACAATGATGTTTGCATGACTAACCGGTAACAGTTTTTGCTCCAGAATGAAATCTTCATCCGATGATAGAGTTACCAGAGTTAAATAGAATGAATTGTACAAATATGAGGTTTTGGACCGCCGAGTATCATATAAATGCGACAAGGAGGAAATTACTTCTAAATTCTCCTTTCATGTTTGAACAACTCTCTCTTATGTTCGAACCTCTGTATGTGTGGAATGCCCTGACATCCATTGTTGTTAAGGTAGATTCCTCGATTCGCTACCTTTCTCTAATTCGATTCAGAGCTTGTAAGGCATTAACACTTGCTCCTCCTTTTTGTTTTTAAATTCTGTTATTAAGGAAGAGCATGACGTAGGTTTCTTTGTATTTACATCCAATACACAGTGCACTAAAAAACTTTGATGGTGTTATTAGACTGCATGAATTTCACAGAGTTAGTAAAGGCAAAAGACGAAAAGTGAATGAAAACGTCGGGTGAAACTCTTCTGTCCGTGATCAGCAGCAGCTAATGGACATTTCACCTCATTGTTGCCGCTGATCAGATTACACCAGTTTAGCAGTGCTACGTGTAATTATGATCATTATGATCATGAATAGTACAAACTCGTGATCATATTATGCGTTCTCTGATTGGCTGCATAGCTGTATCAACTGAAGTTACTTACGCTATGTCATTGTCGTCCCCAGAGCCACCTGGCCCTCTTAGCCGCTGGCGGCTGGGGCACAAGGACCAGTTGTCCTCGTGTCCAGGTGCCGGCGATTAAGAGGGCTACGCGGCTCTGGGGACGAGAACGAAGTTACCCGTTTGTAAACACACATCTTGTTCCCAGGGTTCTCTTTCTTCATCCTTCGAGAGAAAGGACCCTGGGAACGAGGTTGATGTTAACACTGTTGTGATGTCACGTAACATTCACTTAGCTTTGTGTTTTGAAAGAAATAGAAAATGATTGCTTTGTGCGTAGATAACTTGATGGAATGCCTATTCTATGAAGTATAATATTTAACTGAATTTATTCCCAAAACATGCATCCAAAATACTTTAAAGTGCACCTAACCCCAAAATATTTTTTACACTAATATGAAATTTTGGACCTATTTTAAAAACATTTCGCCATTATTTGCAGTTTTTTTTTTCAGGAAGGTTTTTTCTGGCCTCCGTTCTGACAGTAGTGTCTTTGTAAACTGTCGCTCAGCCCTGTTTTATATATTATGTGCCGTATCCTTGGATGTAGTAAGGGGTTGTCATTAGTATAACTTACTGTGCTCGGCCGAAACTGCCAAAATAAACCTAATGGTTTTTGTTCATGTTGTGTACTGCGTGGTGGAACTGAAACAAACCAAAAAAAATTATAAAACAGAAGCTAGCCTGTTCCAGGCATTCAGATAGTGGCGCGTGAAAGAAAAATATTGAGAGCGGAGAAAAAACGAAAAGAGGCTGGGGAGAGCCTGGAACAGGCTAAGCAGATGCCAACTTACAAAGATAGGTTTTTAAAAAAGTTTTGAAGTTTGGTTTAAGGCGTGGTTTGATCTGCAAACTATTCCACAAATAAAAGAAATAGTCATGAAACTACGTTCTTTGCTTTAGGCACTTAAAACAAGGAGGTTTCACTGTAGGCCTAAAACAAAACGACTTCAAAATAACAAGAATCTTCCTACACCAGATGTACATGACAGGAAAATGAACTTTTATCCGCAAAAATAGTGATGTGAAGAAAAGACGAGATGGGAAAAAATTCATGGAAAAATTACAAGGAAAGGGGTCACTAGAAGTCTTCTATACGAAAGGGTTAACGAATAAAAATAAACGTGACAAAAAACTCGCTTAGTCAAAATTCTGTCTCTAGTATACGTACACCTGCTGTTTTAGCGATGTTTCAAAGCAATAGAGTGGGATGAATAAACTCTATTTTTTTTCTGTCGAATGAAAAGGCATTCCAGCTTTCGTAAGCTCTGCTTTGAGAAGAATAAAAATCTTATTTTGGATTCGTATGATGAAAGATGACCTAAGATTTTCAGCAGCCTAAGACCTCAGCGGCCCCGGTAAATTCTCGGAATAAAATTCCGTTGAATAAAATTTTCAGCAACTTGCAATAAAAATTTCAGCCTAAAGAAAACACACACATCCGCCTGCGCTAATTTACACTTATTATGATATTGTCAGAAGAGGCAGAAGGGTGTTGCAGTAAAGTACAGTAGTTTTTGCCAACGAATCGTGCTGTTATACTTTATTCATCGTATTCCACGGCGAATCTAAGTATAAATTCTAAGTAAATGTAAAAACAAGGACAGTTTTTAAAACGTCAGTATGCGAATTCCAAAGAACGGGTTGAAAAGCGGTTCAACATCTTTCTAATAATATTACGTCTAGGCAAAGCTCTAAGGAGTGAATTGCTCAACAGAGGTTCTCAAATCAGTGCGTACACTGAACAATATTACTGCAATACATCACAAGCAAATGTACAATTCTTCCCTAGGCTATGTTACTGATTTGTCTTTAAGCGTTTGCGTGACGAAGTATTAACTTTTTCCCTTTCTTGACACTGCCAGGGGAGGCAAAAGTCTGTAACAATAAAATGCAATGCTTGACGCAATAGAATTACGTTACAATAATAATAATAATAATAATAATAATAATAATAATATTTCACTTATAGTGCGCATATTCTATCAATATAATCATATGCGCATTACAATCTTGGCGGCATTAAAAACAACTAATTTATCATGGCGATATCAGTTTTTTATGTTAAACATACTACAACATTTACATTCTACGGTGAATCTATTTGTTATGGCTTCTAAGTAAAGACAATAATGAGTATATGATTTTCAGAATAACAAGAAAACGACTGTACAGACAAAGAACGGCGGGAAAACCGTTCATGACCTTATATATTTATGTACAGGAGAAGTTCTAAGGAGCGGTTAAAAACCTTTCAGCAAATTTTCTCAAATGTACATACTCTGAATAATATTACCAGGCAATACTGCCATATTTACAATTCTTTGGAAGTTATACTATTGTTCGTTTCTACAAGCCGTCTTCTTTCACAGAAGTAGTTTCGTTCAAAATCATCTTCCAGTTACTTATTTTTCTTACTCTGACAGTCAAGCAGTTTTGCTTCAGTGTTCTCTACATTTCGTGTATTCATGCAAGAAAGAAGATAATAAACATAGTAACTTTTATATAATGAGGATAATTTTTACGGATGGAAGTTCCTCAGACCGCTCGCTTCTTTTTGTTTTTTATGATGCGAGTTTTTAATTTACTCGATCCTGCACCGTTAAAACACTTCAGGAGTCGCTTAAGTCCCTGACGATAACTGCTACTGAACATAAAACAGATGCAAGGGTTGATGGCACAATTCGAGACAGCCATAGAGAAGGCGATAGAATAATACAGCAAAACGCCACAAGGCAAGTCCCGGGCAAAGAGTGATACTAAATGGATAGTACTATGGGGTACCACACACAGCACAAATCCTACCACGATAGCAATGGCCAACTTAAGCACGTTTCTGTTTCGTTTGGTGCGTTGTTGTTCAGCGTTGACCGACTGCTCGCCTGGAATCTTCTGTTTCTTGAGCTTGATAACGATGATGGAGTAAAGTATAACTAACACGGCGATAGGGATATAATAAAATAAAATAAATGTGGCTAGAAAGTAATTCACATAGGAAGCGAACCCTCCAAACGCTTCATCCCATACCATGAAGCAATCCAGCTTTCCACTGGCGGGTTCAAACAGATTGTAGGCGACTAAAAATGGCGAGGAGACAGCCATCGCGACGATCCACGTAGCGAGAGCGAAGAAGGCGCACAGCTTTGAACTGATGAGTTGAGAACGGAGAGGGAATACCGCAGCTCCAAATCGGTCCACTGCTATAAGGACCAGGCTCTGGATGGACACAAACATGGAGGTATTCGTTAAAAATGGGACCAGCTTACATAAGGCCTGACCAAGAGGACCACTGATAAACCACTGCGAGTCCACGTACAAATATGTTACATTCCGCAGGCAAAAGAATATGGGGAACAGCAAGTCAGACATGGCCATGTTGACTATGAAATAATTGATAGGTTTTCTCAGTGTTTGCGTCTTATACACAACTAAAGGAATTCCCGACCAGCGAAACAACAAAGATCAGGCAGTAAACAAAGATTTCTCCAATTTTTTTGTGCTGTAGGACTCGACAGGAAGGAGCAGCTTGATCCATTCACCGTTGTATTCATGACGACTTCAGTCTCTGATAGAATGTCTTGTACCTTTAAAAGCAAATGCCGTTTTATTTGTGTTTTACACGAAAAGCCGAATGACCACTTAAGGAGGCAGTCAATCAGTCAACACGTCCTGTTGTCTGTTGTCAAACCGTCCACTTTTAGAAACTGACTTCTGGCTAATAACAAGCCTTTGAATTTAAATAACGAGGGCAACTTTTGTCAACTATTACAAGTATTTTACTTTTACGTTGGAAATTGGAAGTTGCGCTTCAGTTTTCTTTGATTGGTTTAGTACTAATTGAATACAATACTTCGTTAGAAGTTAGCAATTTAGCTTGCAGATAATTTTTTTCCTTTCAGCAACTCATTCTTCAGCGACGTTCCGTTCCGTTCCGTTCCGGCACTAATTTTTGCTTTGTAGCCACCTAAAAAGCAGTCCAAGTGTACTTGGCAAGATAAAAATAAAGCTACAAACCACACATGCAAAAGAAGAGCAAGAACCTGAAGACAGCGAATTAGAAAAAGTCTATAGAAGAAAAAACTGAGCCTTTTTCAGTAAATGATGGGTAACAACACTGAAATCAATGGACGGAAATTATCGTGAGAATTAAAAAAGGAGCGTTTTGCCCCATCTCCTCGGGTAGTCTTCTCGCGCCCGCAAATTTTTTTTGTTCTTGCCGCGCGATTTTTCCGTGGCTCTCAGGTTCAATATTAACGCCTGAAAAAGACTGTGACAGCTGTCATTTTTCTTTTTAAATTTAATTGACTAATAACAAGACCGAGAGATGAAGGTAAACAGAATGGATAGTCGGCACGAAAACTACAGAACGGTTTGTTGATCATGAGAACTGGTCATAAAACCGTAGCACATGTCCTATAATAAGTTGAATTCTTTAAGGATCAGATTCTGACTTGAATTAAAAAAAAAAAAACTTTCAAGTAAGTTGCAAACTGACGTCGGCCGGTTTTGCGCTGTGTCGACTAAACAGCGACAATTTTGGGTTGTAAGTTAAAAGTTTCGTTTTTCCTCATTGCTTCTTTACTTTCATAAAACAGGAATTTAAAAAAATGTCGTGTTTAGTGTGGGCACTGTCTCTCACACTTGGTGTGAGCACTGTCGGATGTGGTAATTAATGAAAGCTAGACCAGGTGTAGCTGAGGGAAACTGAAATGTATTTTTTCTCTACAACAGAGTGATTATAAGGAAGATTTACGTAAGATGAATTACAAGAAGAAAACTGTAAAAAAAGTAGAGACAATGGAGAATAAAGATAAGAGAAACCATTCCACATAAGTGCCCACTGGATAGGTAGTCCAGTTTTTTGGGTAACAATGTTGAACGTTGATATAATTTCAGTGCGTGGTAAGGCTTTCTATAGAATAACAAGTTTTAAGGAGTTTAAAGCGGCGTAGTATAGATTTATATCACAAACAGGACGTTTACAGAATGTTGACTTTGATATAATTTCAGTGCTTTATAAGAGCTTCTATAGAAAGACTTTTCGGTCAGGGAATTTAAAGCGGCATAGTACAGGTTTTTATCGTAGGAAGGACAAAAAGAAACAAAGAAAAAGCTCAAAATGTCTGAAAATGAAAAGTTTTTCAAAACGCTGATATTGTTAGCGACTGACATTGCAACCAACTGAGTTTATGATAACCGTACTCCAGGTATATTAGGCTGCGGTGTCTGCAACCTGCAAGAGTCACGTTCGATTCATTATTTCGACATGTTTACTTAAAATAACATGTTAAGTAACTGAATAGTTAATCCAAAGATAACTGAAGAAGGAAATGTTATGAAATAGGGCACGTATGGGAAACGAACTCTCTTCCTAGAGAGAAGAAAGAAGGGCTACCTTTCTTACTTATCATTGCAACCAAAAAAACAAAAAACAAAATAGAATTTGCTGCAAATTCGTAAGGTGAGAGATACACACCAACATATTTTAAGGGCAGTACAAATGCATGATTTAAGGCCATTTGATAGAACCATCGGTTAAACAATTAATTGCTTATTCAAGGCAGAATTCTAACAGGAATATTTTCACAATCATTTTCTGACTTGAATAGGGAAGAAAAACAAGGCGGTTTGTTTCGAAGAAGAAACATACATTTGTTAAATCTTCTTATAAAAAGTGATATGGCATATTTAACAACTTTCACGCCAGTTTTTTACTACATAAGAAGAGAACTGAAAAGTGCTTTAAAAATCTTTAGCGGGAGTTTAAATGGAGGATGTTGTACAGGTACAACAGGTGAACCGGACGGTGTAGTAAAATAAACCGAAGAACAAAAGAAAGCGATAATACGGCAAAATTAGTCTAGTAAAACAGAAATAGTCTTCATGCTCGTGAGGTGAAGAACAACCTAAGAAACGAATGTCAAGTAAATGCATGATCAGCTTATTGAAAGTCCGTCTTTCAAGAAAGTTCTCGTTAGAAAACAAAGCAAAACACATGACATCCACATTTATAAAGGATTAGTTCAGTTCCTATTTGGTGAAAAAGAGTTTATTTTGAAATAATGTTTGTTCATGTTCTCAGGTTATCCTTGTACAATAATTTCTGTCAGTGAGGCTACAGAATTATCTAAACTGCCGATCAAGACCCACGCCGATTTCAATTTATATTTATTTTTCTTCAATTACTACAATTTTTACAATGACAGCCTACTGACTGGGAAAATAAGGGCGATATTATTGTCTGCTAAGTCTGTGGTGTTTAACTTAATAGTTTTCGCTAACTGCATTGGTTATCATCGAGTAACGAGTCACTTTTGATAGTTAGATGCATGAGTCCTACTTAAAGAACAAATTGTTAAGGATTTCCAGCGGGTGAGGTTTCTGTTTTAAACCAGGTGTATTTAAAGGAACTATAGCTTTTCCTGCATCGAGGACCGATGACGAAAAACAAGAGTATATTTCAGAGAAAGTTATAAATAAAGAGAAAACAAGTGTACCAAACTGGATCATTTAGGTAGAAAATCACTTAGTAAGATATTTCCTCATCGACTTCGAATTAGTGAGACGAAAAACCTCTAATGTTTCTACTGAATCTGTTTTCAGAATAATAAGAATCTTATTTTGGATACGTGCGACAAAGGATCACTTAGGATTTTCTTAAAGACCTCAGCAGCGTCGGTAAATTCTGGGAATTAGCCGTTCCGGCGCTGACTAAAATTTTCAGCAACTTGCAATTAAATATTCAGCCAAAGAAAACACACACCACACTGAGCTAAAGAAATTGCCAGGAGAGGTTAAGGGTACAGCAATAAAATACAGTGGTTTTCGCACAGGAATCATGCCATTTTCAGACTTTATTTATCGTATTTTACTTTATTTATTGTATTCCACCGCGAATCTGAGTATAACTTCTAAGTAAAGACAATAACAAGGCCAGCTTTTAAATTACACAAGAAAACGACAGCATGTAAATTCCAAAGAACGGTTGGAAAGCCGTTCAACATCTTTCTAATAATTTTATCTTCATGCAAAGCTCTAAAGAGCAGTAAAAAATTTCTCAACCAAGGTTCTCAAATGTGCGTACACTGAACAAATTATTAAAATGGATCACAAGGCAAATTTACAGTTCTTTGCGAGGCTATACTACCGGCTTATCTTCAAGTGTATTAACTTTTTTCCTTTGAAAGCGTTCCTATACTATAACGATTACATTCTACGGTGAATGTATAAGTATAACGTCTACTAAGTAAAGACAATAACGACTAGAATTTTCAAAATAACGAGAAAACGACTGTACAGATCTAGTCAAAGAACGGCTGAAAGCCCGTTCAACACCTTTGTTCATAAGTTTATATACAGGAAAAGTTCGAAAGAGCGGTTAAAAACCTCAGCAAAGTTTCTCAAATATGCATACTCTGAATAACATTAAAAGTCAATACTAGCATATTTAACAATTCAGTGGAGGCTATACTATTGTTTTATTCTACAAGTGTCTGGTTTGTACAGAAGCTTTTTTTGTTGAAAATCATCTATCAGTGACTTAATTGTCTTCTTACTGTGATAGTGAAGCAGTTTTGGTTCAGTGTTCTCTACATTTCATTGCAAGAGAAAAAAGTATAAATATATAGTAACTTTTTAGTAATTATAATTTTTACGGATGAAAGTTCTTCGGACCGTTTGCTCTGTCTCTTTTTACCGGACGCGAGTTTTTAATTTACTCGATCCTGTACTGTGTTAAAACACTTCAGGAGTCTCTTAAGTCCCTGACGATAGTTTGAGCTGAAACTGAAACAGATGCAAGGGTTGATGGCACAATTCGAGTAACACATATAGAAGGCTATATAATAATAGAGCGAAAAGCCACAAGGCAAGTTCCGGGCAAAGTGTGATACTAAAAAGATAGTAGGATAGGGTACCCAGCACAGTACAAACCCTACCACAATAGCAATGGACATCTTAAGCACGTTTCTGTTTCGTTTGGCGCGTTTTTGCTTGGCGTTGTCCGACTGCTCACCTGGAATCTTCTGTTTCTTGAGCTTGATAACGATGATGGAGTAAAGTATGACTAACAAGGCGATAGGGATATAATAAAATAAAATAAATGTGGCTAGAAAGTAATTCACATAGGAAGAGAACCCTCCAAACGCTTCATCCCATACCATGACGCAATACAGCTTTCCATTGGCGGGTTCAAACAGATTGTAGGCGACTAAAAATGGCGATGAGACAGCCATCGCGACGATCCACGTAGCGAGAACGAAGAAGGCGCACAGCTTTGAACTGATGAGTGGAGAACGGAGAGGGAATACTACAGCTCCAAATCGGTCCACTGCTATAAGGACCAGGCTCTGAATAGACACAAACATAGAGGTATACGGTAACAATATGACCAGCTTACATAAGGCCTGACCAAGAGGACCACTGATAAGCCACTGATTGTCCACGTACAAACTTGTTAGTTTTGGCGGAAGCAAGAATATTGGAAACAGCAAGTCGGACATGGCCATGTTAACGATGAAATAATTCATAGGTTTTCTCAATGTTTGCGTCTTATGAACAATTATTGCTATAAAGGAATTCCCAACCAGCGAAACAACAAAGATCAGGCAGTAAGCAAAGGTTCCTCCAAATTTTCGTGCTGTAGTATTCGGCAGGAAGGAGCAGCTTGATCCATTCACGGTTGCATTCATGCTTGACGACTTCACTGAGAATGAGGACTTGCTCCCCCTGCAAATGTCTTGTGTTTACAGCAATTACTGTTTTATTAATGTTCTACATGAAAGGTAGAAGAACAATTCAATTATTCAACACGTCCCGTTTCTGTTGTCAAAGCATACATTTTAATCAACAAGCTTTTGGCTAACAACATGTACACGTCTTTAAAGTTCGCTAACAACGGCGACATTTGTCAACTAAACTATTTTAATTTTCCGTTGGAAATTGACAGTTGCGCGCTCCAGTTCTCTTTGTTTACCTGATCAGTTTCTTCTTGACGACAGTATTTTATTAGAAGTTAGCAATTTAGCTTGCCGATATATTTTTCTTCATTCAGCATGTCGTTCTTCAGCGACGTTCAGTTTCGGCTATTTTGCCGGTTTGTACTGTAGTCACCAAAAAAGCAGCCCAAGTGTACTGGAGTTGCAACACCGAGATGAATGAACGGAAAAATTATTGTGAGAATATAAAAAAGGAGAGTTTCGCCCCATCTCCTTGCGTAGTCTTCTCGCACTCGCAACATATACGGCCTACTGAAATAGGTAACCCAGTTATTTGGATGACAGTGTTGACTTTCATAGAATTTCAGTGCTCTATAAGAGTTTCTTTAGAATAAGATTTTTTAGGGAGTATAAAGCACGTGTAGTATGAGATTTCTATCACAAGAAGGACTTAACAGAAAGAAACCAAGAAAAAGCTCAAAATGTCTATGAAACTGAACTTTCTCAAAGCGGTGACATTGTCAGGCACTGACATTGTAACCAACTGAGTTTATGACGATTGGTCTGCGATGTCTGCAACCTGCAAGAGTCACGTTCAATTCATTATGAAGTAAACATGTTAATGCTGGTGGGGATTTTCGCACCGTGCAGCCTCGTAGGATGGGCTATTTAGAGCTTGAGCCAAATTGATTCCTACCCAGATTTCCTGCCGAGTGTCTTCCCCTCCTGATTTTTTTTTTAGGAAGGCTTTTTCTGGCCTCCGTTCTGACATTAATGTCTTTGTAAACTGTCGCTCAGCCCTGTTGTATGTTATGTACCGTATCCTTGGATGTAGTAAGAGGTTGTCATTAGTATAATTAATATACTGTGTAGTTCTCGGTGCTTGGCCGAAACTGCCAAAATAAACCTAATGGTTTTTGTTCATGTTGTGTAGTGCGTGGTGGAACTGAAATAAAAAAATTCTGGAACAGAAGCTAGCCTGTTCCAGGCATTCAGATAGTGGCGCGTGAACAAAAAAAATATTGAAAGCGGAGAAAAACTGGGGAGAGAGTCGAGAGAACTCTCTCGCTTCTCTCCCCAGTCTCTTCTCGGATTTTATCGTTCGTGCGTCACTACCTGAACACCTGGAACAAGCTAAGCAGAAGCTAACTTACAAAGATAGGTTTTTAAAACAGTTTTGAAGTTTGGTTCAAGGCGTTGTTTGATCTACAAACTATTCCATAAATATATGAAATAGTCCTAAAAACGGCGTTCTCTAAAAATTTACTTCAATTGCTTTAGGCACGTACAACAAGGAGGTTTCACTTAGGCCTAAAACAAAACGACTTAAAAATAACAAGAATCTTCCTAGACCAGGTGTACATGAGAGGAAAATGAACTTTTATCCGCAAAGAGTAATGATGTGAAGAAAAGAAGAGACAAAAATTCTGTTCTACGTACACCTGCTGTTTTAGCGGTGCTTCAAAGCAATAACTGTCAGTGGAAGGCGGACTGTCTATTACCGAAACCTTTTACAGCTTATTTTTGTATCGCCTGTAACAGGCAATAACATTACCCAGTCGGGAGCTATTATGAGCTATTATAAAGGCACCACTTGTCGAGTGAACTTATTACTTCTTTATGAAGCAGGAATTAAAAACTAAAGTTATGTTTAGTTTATTCCCCATCTTTACATTTGACAGCGGATGTGGTAATTAATAGAAGCTAGACCAGGTGTAGCTGAGAGAAACTGAAATGAACTTTTACTCGCTCCAAAGAGTGTTTAAAAAGAAAACCAAGATGACTAAGAAAAAGAAATTTATGACATGTAGAGTAGAGACAAGAGAATAAATAATAGGAGAGTCCATTTCGCCTTGGGGATAGGTAATTCGACTTGAGCAGTTATTTTGGGATAGTTTTGTCATTGGTAAATGTTGTTAATGAAAAAAGATCCCCTGTAAGAGGTTTTGGGTGATAATGTTGGCCGTTGATATAATTTCAGTGCTTTGTAAGACTTTGTATAGAATAAGACTTGTATAGCGTTTTAAAGTGGCGTTGTATAGATTTCTATGGCAAGAAAGAAAGAAAACCCTCACATGATGAAACTATTCAGCAACCCACAATTCAAGAGTCACGTTCGATTCATTAGGTCAACCTTTTTATCAGTCAAGTAATTTCAAAATATGCCTGAATGTAGTCAATTCTGTGATATTTAACTGAAGCCGGGAATAGTTATGAAAGAAGGCACGTATTGGGGGATGGACTCTCTTATCTTTACCTTCTCGTTTACTAAAGTATATATATTAAAAAGAGAACGACCACGCTTGTTTCTTATCGTGGTACCAAAACAAGTATACCAGGGAAATAAGACGATACGACACGATACGATATTGTATAATAAGTGCAATGTTAAATGCATAATTTTAGCCCATTTGATAGAACCATCGGTAGAACAATTATTTGATTATTCAAGTCAGAATCCTAAGAAAATTAACAAATGATAAACAAACACTAACACAACACTAATAAAGTGGAATATTTTGACGTTCATGTTCTGACTTGAACTGAGAAGAAAAACAAGGCGGTTGTTTCGAAGAAAAAATACCTCTTTTCAATCTTTTCGTGTAAAGCGATATCGCATAAACAACTTTCGCGCCAGTTTTTTCAGTACTACGCAGTAAAGAAGAGAAAAAAAAAGGTGCTTTAAAAATCCTTAGCGGGAGTTTAAATGGCGGATGTTGTAAAGGTAGAACAGGTGAACCGGAAGATGTAGTAAGATAAGCCGAAGAACAAGAGGAAGGAATAATACGGCAAAACTAGTCTAGTAAAACAGAAATAGTGCACCTCATGCTCGTGAGGTGAAGAACAACCTAATAGACGAATGTCAAGTAAATGCATGATGAGCTCATTGAAAAGAATTTAGAAGTCCGTCTTTCAAGAAAGTTCCAATTAGAAAACAAAGCAAAAAACATGACATCCACATTTATAAAGGATTAGTTTCCTATTTGGTGAAAAAAGCAGTGTATTTTAAAATAATGTTTGTTCATGTTCTCACGTTATCCTTCTACAATAATTTATGTGACGCTGCAGAATTAACCGAAGTGCCGATCAAAACCCACGCAATTCAATTTATTTTTCTTCAATTTCTACAACTTTCTACAATGCCAGCCTACTGAATAAGAAAACAAGGGCGGTATTATTGTCTGCTAAGTCAGTGGTGTTTAACTTAATAGTTTTCGTTAACAGCGTCGGTTATCGTCGAGTAACGTGTCACTTAATTTTGTTAGTTAGATGCATGAGTCCTACTTAAAGAGCAAATTATTAAGGATTTCCAGCGAGTGAGGTTTCTTTTTTAAACCAGGTGTACCAGGTGTATTAAAAGGGACCATAGTTTTTCCTGCATCGAGGACTGAGAACGAAAAACAAGAGCATATATCAGAGAAAGCTATAAATAAAGAGAAAACAAGTGCAACAAACTGGATCATTTTGGTAGATAATCACTTAGTAAAATATTTCCTCATCGACTTCGAGTTAGTGAGACGAATAACCTTTACTTTTTCTATTGAATCTGTTTTCAGAAGTATAAAAATCTTATTTTGGATACGTGCGATAAAGGATCACTAAAGATTTTCTTAAAGGCTTCAGCAGGATCGGTAAATTCTAGGAATTAGATTCTGTTAACAAAAATTTTCAGCAACATGCAATTAAGTATTCAGCTAAAGAAAACTTACACCACAGTGAGCTAAAGAAACGGTCAGGGGAGTTAGAAGGGTGCAGCAATAAGATACAGTGGTTTTCGCACAGGAATCATGCTATTGTCAGACTTTATTTATCGTATTTTTACTTTATTTATTGTATTCTACGGCGAATCTAAGTATAATCGAGTTTTAAGTAAAGACAATAAGAAGGCCAGGTTTTAAATTACACAAGAAAACGACAGCATGTAAATTCCAAAGAACTGTTGGAAAGTCGTTCAACATCTTTCTAATGATTTCATCTACAGGCAAAGCTCTATTTTAATTAAGATGATTTCCGCTCAAAGTTCGAGCAATAAGTGCAAAAATTAAGTTACCAACAAAATACTTGCAGCACGGTCACATTTTGAGAATGGATAAAAAGAACTTATCGTTAATTTTGCTCCCAGGCTGACCCCGTGAGAGAAAATTGGATTAGAAGTTATCCATATTTCAATTAAAAAGATGCTTCATGTCAGTTCAAAACAAAATGGCGCCCGTTTTTAGCACATTTTTACGAGATTTGACATTAAGTTTCTCGGGAATGCTTGAGAATTTCATCACGGGGTCACTTGGAGAAGTGAATTAAAGTGAGATGTTTCAAATAGCATTGAAAATGTTATCGTGCTATGAGTAGTTTTTTGGTAAATATTTTTTGCACTTATTGCTCGAACGTTGGGCGGAATCCGTCTTAAAGAGCAGTAAAAACTGCTCAACCAAGGTTCTCAAATGTGCGTACACTGAACAATATTACAGTTCTCGGGTTCTCGGTTTCGAGGCTATACTACTGGCTTATCTTCAAGTGTATTAACTTTTTTCCTTCCTCAAAAGCGTTCCTATACTATAACGACTACATTCTACGGTGAATCTATGAGTATAACTTCTACTTAGTAAAGAGAATAAGGAATAGAATTTTCAAAATAACAAGAAAACGATTTTACAGGCAAAAGAACGGCTGGAAATCAGTTCAACATCTTTCTTATGTAAGAAAAAGATGGAATATTCAGCATGTCGCGAGCGTGGGACAAAGAAAAAATCTGAGTCCCCGACGGGAATCGAACCCATGACCTTCCGTACACCGGTCGGACGCTCTAACCACTGTTCATATACAGGAAAAGTTCTTAATCAAACCTCTCAGCAAAGTTTCTCAAATGTGCATACGCTGAATAACATTAAAAGGCAATTCTAGCATGCATATTTAAAAATTCTTTGGAGGTTATATATTTTTTTATTCTACAAGTTCCATGCTTGTAAAGAAGTATTTTTGTTGAAAATCATCTATCATGTACTTAATTGTCTTCTTACTCTGGTAGTGAAGCAGTTTGGGTTCAGTGTTCTCTACATTTCATTGCAAGAGAAAAGATTATAAACATATAGTAACTTTTCATAATTATAATTTTTACGGATGAAAGTTCTGACTTCGGACCTTTTGTTCTGTCTCTTTTAACCGGACGCGAGTTTTTAATTTACTTGATCCTGTACGGTGTTAAAACACTTCAGGAGTCTCTTAAGTCCCTCACGGTAGTTCGCGCTGAAACTAAAACAGATGCAAGGGTTGATGGCACAATTCGAGACAGCCATAAAGAGGGTGATGGAGCGAAAGAGCCAAAAGCCACAAGGCAAGTCCCGCGCAAAGACTGATACTAAATAGTTAGTACTATAGGGTACCCAGCACAGTACAAACCCTACCACGATAGCAATGGCCAACTTAAGAACGTTTCTGTTCTGTTTGGCGCGTCGTTGCTCAGCGTTGACTGACTGCTCGCCTGGAATCTTCTGTTTCTTGAGCTTGATGACGATGATGGAGTAAAGTATGACTAACACGGCGATAGGGATATAATAAAATAAAATAAATGTGGCTAGAATGTAATTCACATAGGAAGAGAACTCTCCAAACGCTTCAACCCATTGAAGGAAGCAATACAGCTTTCCATTAGCGTGTTCAACCAGTTTGTGGGCGACTAAAAATGGCGAGGAGACAGCCATCGCGACGATCCACGTAGCGAGAATGAAGAAGGGGCACAGCTTTGAACTGATGAGTGGAGAACGGAGAGGGAATACCACAGCTCCAAATCGGTCCACTGCTGTAAGGACTAGGCTCTGGATGGACACAAACATGGAGACAAACATTAAAAAGGGATGCAGCTTACACAAAGCCTGACCAAGAGGACCACTGATAAGCCACTGAGAGTCCACGTACAGAAATGTTAGATTCGGCAAACAAAAGAATATTGGGAACAGCAAGTCGGACATGGCCATGTTGACGATGAAATAATTTATAGGTTTTCTCAATGTTTGCGTCTTATAAACAATTATTCCTATAAAGGAATTCCCGACCAGCGAAACAACAAAGATCAGGCAGTAAGCAAAGGTTTCTCCAATTTTTTGTGCTGTAGGATTCAGTGAGATGGAGCAGCTTGATCCATTCACCGTTGAATTCATGACGTTTGACGACTTTTGTGATACTAACGTTGCTCCTGGTTACTCCGGTTGCAAATGTTTTATATTTTTAACAGCAAATGATGTTTTATTTATGTTCTACACGAAAGGTGGAATAACAAGTCAATTATTCAACACGTCCCGTTGTCTGTTGTCAAGTTATCTGTTTTCATAAACTGGAGTTTGGTTAATAAAGGCCATTTTACACGTGCGATTTTTGAAGCAACTTTTGTCGAACTTTTCAATGGAATTTTTGTCGCGCTCAAGTTGCATCATTACATCGCGCGTGTAAACTAGCGGCGATTTAACGGCGATTTCTGTGTTATTTGTCGCCGCTATATGGCACGTATTTCGAACATGTTCGAAACTTGATGCAACTCGATGCAACCTGGCAGCGATTTGGACAGGGTCTGGAAGGGTATTCTCGGGATCCGGGATTTGATCAAAATACGGTGCGGGATTCGGGAAAACGCACAATATCTTGACGGGATTCGGGATTTGACTGCTACCAGGGAAACGGGATTCGCCAAAATTTGGGCACGGGATGCGGGATTTTTTGGCGAGTCTGTCGGGAATTCGGGAAATAATTTAGACCCAAGTAAACGTTCTAGCGGCAAAAGCGAATCAAACAGGCGAACAAAAATATCAATCAAAAGGGCCAATCTACATCTTAAATTTATTAGCTTTTGCAGAAATTAGTCTTTTTTAACGTATTTTTGGGAAAGAAAAACGGTATTCGGGATAGCGATGAAAAAAGGGCGGGATGCGGGATTCTCCTCAAAAAGCAGCGGGAATGCGGGATCAGGACCCCCCTTCCAGACCCTGTTTGGAGGAAATTGCAGGAAAAATCGCACTATGAATCGCAGCGAAATCGCCGCTAGTTTACACTTGAGACAGAAGTTGCACTGGAGAGCTCGACAAAAATCGCATAAAAAATTGCACGTGTAAATGGGTCTTAACAGGTACAAACCTTTAAAATTTAGATAATATGGGCGACATGATTGTCAGCCAAACTATTTCACTTTCCTTTGAAAATTGACAGTTGCGTCCAATTCTCTTTGATTGCTTTTGGTTTACTAATTGACGACAATATTTTGTTGGAAGTTTGAGTTGATTTCCACTGTTGCGTAAATTTTACGTGCGTACGGGCGTGAATTTAACTGGCTTTACGTGCGTAAATAATAAGGGGCCGATTACATGAGCCGGGATGGCTCGGTTAGCAGGGCTGGCTCAGTGTACCGGCGAGATGACTGCTCAGCCCGTTATTACATGAGGCGAGCCAGCCCGCCTGCGGCTAAATTTAGAAGCTGTCGTGTGAAAAGATGGCTACATCAAAGAGCATGAATCGAGTGCTTTTACTTTCCCTAATCCATTATTTTGGTGTATTATTTTCAGTTTTAGGTAGCTTTATGGTCTGATAAACCTTTATGTGTTATATAGAAAGAGAAATATCGATCTTCTGGTGAGCCATTTTGCTCTGAAGCGAAATTTAATGACGAGAAAGTGTTGGCCCGGCTGGCCCGCAATCACGATTACATGGTAAATTTTCAGCCCGGCTAGCCGAGATCCCGGGATCCCAGCTAGCCGGGCTGAGGTTTCAGTCCATGTAATCACAAAGTTGATTTTTCATGTTTCACAGACGTGCCGAGATCCCGGCAAACCTAGCCAGCCCGCCTCATGTAATCGGCCCCTAATCACGATTGCACGGAAAATCTCAGCCCGGCTAGCTGGGATCCCGGCATCGCGATGCCGGGATCTCGGCTAGCCGGGCTGAAAATTTACCATGTAAACGTGATTGCGGGCCAGCTCGGCAAGCCGGGCCAATACTTTCTCGTCATTAAATTTCGCTTCAGAGCAAAATGGCTCACCAGAAGATCGATATTTCTCTTTCTATATAACCCATAAAGGTTTATCAGACCATAAAGCTACGTAAAACTGAAAATGATACGCCAAAATAATGGATTGGCGAGAATAAGAACACTTGATTCATGCTCTTCGATGTATAGCCATCTTTTCACACGACAGCTTCTAAATTTAGCCGCAGGCGGGCTGGCCCGGCTCATGTAATACCGGGCTGAGCCGTCATCTCGGCAGACAGAGCCAGCCCTTCTACCGAGCCAGCCTGGCTCATGTAATCGGCCCCTTAGAGACGATGTATGAATGGCTTACGTAAACGTAAAAAGTTGACAGTTTTCAACTTTTTACGTTTACGTAAGCGGTTCATACATCTTATTTACGCACGTAAAGCCAGTTAAATTCACGCCTGTACTTACGTGAAATTTACGCTACAGTGGAAATGGGCAATTTTGCTTGCCGTTAATTTTTCTTTATATTATTCAGCATCTCATTCTTCAGCGATGCTCAGTTTGTGTTTGGACTGTAGCCGCCTGAAAAGCAAATTTTCTTCACGACTGAGGAAATTAATTGCATGAAACAAGTCCAATTATACTGGGCAAAATAAAAATAAAGTTACAAACCGTGACGAAAAGAAGAGCAAGAACTTAAAGACAGTGAATTAAAAAAAGTCTATAGATTGAAGTAAATAACTGAGCATGTTCCAGTGAACGATAGGTCGGTAATATTGCAATGAAAGGAGGGAAAATTACTGTGAGAATAATAAAAAAGCAGCTTTGCCGCATCTTCTTACAATATTTTTTTCCTTGGCGGGCCGTTTTTCTGTAGCTCTCAGGTACAATATGAACGCCTGGAAAAGACTATAAAAACTTTTACATTTCTTTCTTATTTGTGACTGATAAGACGGTCGAGAGATGAAGGTAAACCAATGAATTGTTGGCACAACAGTTCATGATGAGCGCGTTCAGTAGAACCACAGAACGATTTGCTGAGTGTATCCAAGTCATTTTTGAAAGAAAGTGACGACTGGTCATAAAACCATAGCACAGGTCCTATAAAGTCGAATTCTTTGTGGAACAGTTTTTAACTTGGATCAGAAACTCATAAGGAGTTGAAACGTGTAACTCGCGTTCTATGCTCGTGAATATTCATTTTTCAAACTACCATATTTGGAAACCCCTCGCTCCAGTCTACGATGCTGCAGTTCATTTTGCTTCCGTTAAAAATTGAACTTGTAAGCGATACCAATGCGCAGTTGATTCAAAACTCAATCACTAGTTACCATAAAAATCAAGAAAGAACGAGAAAAAAAACCGGAAAGGAAAAAAGGGAAAATAATGGATCACATGACTGAAAGAAAAAGGCGCCAAAACCGTGTTGCAGAGTTTCTTTACAAAGCTGAATGGATCAGCGAAACTGCTCCGAAGTGAACATCCGAGAATAATTTTTTGAAAAAGTCTTCCAAGTATTGGCTCTAAAGTGTGGTACAAGTTTGACGTTTCCTGAAAAACTGTTGTATTCATCGTCCACGGTGGATTAAAGCTACAGTATGATTTCAGCATTGAAGATGCGGAGTGGAAACGAACACAAAACGTAGCGGTTACAGGTTCAGAGGCCTCGGACGGAATGTGTCAAAACAACAATGAACCAAACATTCAACTTATTTTGCATTACAATCTCTTTATTTGAAAGCCGCTTGAACCCAGTGCTACATCAACTGCAGGTAAAACGATGTTATTTTGTGTAGTAAGCTTATAAAGCCGAAAAAATGTCGTCCTTTCTTATTCAGTCAATTATTTAGCTTGATTTTGGTAGCGATCAACCGAAAATGTGTGACATGTGACACTTAAATATTAGTAAACGGTTCTCCTCAATTTTACTGTGTTAAATATTTGTGTATCATGTCTTGATATTTTGGTGTCAAAATTTTTCCGTGTAAAACGTACCTTTTGTGAACATTTCTTGATGGTGCCACGGTGAATAGAAATCGTAAACACAACGCTAGACTAGTTTGGTTTGGTTTCGCAGTCTGATCTACTTCTAACCCCAGCAGTTTGCTCGATGTTGTTTCAATTACCAATTTTGTTGCCTGAAAATTTCCTGCTCGGTCTTTGAAACCAGAATTTCTTTTCGCTTTGTCGTTCCAACGTTTGAAAGCTTTGTCGGCTTGTTTTTCCCCTGTTTGTCAGCCATTCAAGCAGGCGAACTTGGTGTGAAATTACATCACGTCGTTCACGAAATTGATTGGTCAGTTTTCTTTCTCCTCATATTCCAAATATGGTACTTGCGAAAATGAATAATTACAAGCATCAGTCGAAACCTAATATGCGAGTTACACGTTTCAAGTCCTTATGAGTTTCTGCTTGGATATAAAAACGACGCAGTCATTTGAAAAAATAAAGATCGTTTGCATCTGTTGATCTTTTTTCTTAATAGAAAGTGATGACTACAACAGTAGCGGTATGCCATTGGAATTAGCGTTTTTTTGAGGAGGAATCTAGTTAACGTGAGGAGAAATGAAATTAAAAGAAAATGCGCGGGAAACTTCTTAATTTATGCGGAATAATTAAGTCTCGCTGAAATGTCAACTTACAAAAAAGAAAAAAAAAACAGTTGTTTTTCAAACATCAAGTACTAGTAATGCCGTGACAAAGGCACGTTCAAACGTTATTGCGTTCTGAAATTTTGTTTTGAATTACAGTACTAGAATTTTGTTTTGAATGGTTATTTCTATAGACACCGTAAGTAGGCGGGACTCACATGTGACTCATGAAAAAAATGTGCCGGAAACTTGTTAATTTATGCGGAATAACTAAGTATCGCTGAAATGCCAACACTAGTAATGCCAGTATTTATATTATTTTGTCTCTCAGTATTCGACCACGAGCGGCTAGAGGGTTCGCAAAAATGTCAAAAACGCCAAAAGCAAAAGTAAAATGTTAAAAAATCACTGGCTTTCTAAATGGCCGGATCCCGTACTCAAATTCCATTGCAAAACCACTTGGCCGAATAATTAAGAATGGTATATAGAGCAAAAGGGCTTTCACATTTCTCGTACAAAGGAATCGCTCGTTTACGCGCTTGACTGTACCTGAATGTAAACATTGAGTTTCGAATACGAACTAGGGCACAAGTAGCAAAAGGAACGCGTGCGCAAACGATTTTAACCGTCTCATTATTTTAAAAAAATAATGAGACGTCAAACACACAGATATTCACTGACAAATCAACTTTTATGTCATTTGTTTAACAACTACAATGCGAAGTTATTAATACAGACTTAATCGTCTTGAGTCTCTTTTCCGTGAGGAGGGTAAAAAGTCTCTTTTGATTTCTTTTGGTCATAATGTGTCACGGCTCCACAGTCAAAACACCTCTTGATTTCCTCTTTCATATGTTTCGGGTCCATAGGAATATTGTAACTGCCGACAGGGCAAGTTTCCCAGTTATCATGCCAAAAGGACTTGGGACATTTCATGACCGCAGTGTAGTAAACATTTGAACCTTCACAGTGTTGACCCGGATTTGGATTCTTTTGCTGTATGATTGTAGTGCTTTCAGTGTCGCTATTCTCGTTGTCGCTTTCCGCTTCCAGGTCATTTTTTTTTTCAGTCTCTTGGGACTGACTATTCTCAGAAGCTGTTTCCACGTCATCTTCACTGTCTGTAGATTGTTCCTCGTTGTTTTCGGAGCCTTCATTGTTTCGATACTCATTGTCTTTCTCCAGCAAATCGCTAAGAAGTATTTTATTCTTTATGAAACGCTTATCGACTCCCATTTCTGCCAGTCCTTCTAGGAAAGTGTTGAGCGCACGAGGTTTGGCTACGTCACTGTTATGCGGGAGTAACACATATTCGATCAGCTCTGAGATGTTTGTCACAGGGATTATGCGCCGATGTCGGAGTAATTGCCCACGAGGTGTCCAAAACAAAATATCTTTGGATGTGGCCATACTGTGCAATAGCTCTGAAGTACGCTTCCTGGAAGCCGCTTGGGAGAGATTGCCCAAAACATCTTTGATTCGGGGTTCCTCCTCATCACTCTCTTCATCAGAGTAATCTTCCCTTTCGCTCTGTCCCTCTTCCTCCCAGTCTACCTTTCTCTTCATATTGTTCAGCACTCGTTAAAGGTAAATGATAAATGATCAGACTAGAATGTGTCGTTGCTTTTATAACATAAGAAACCCCAGGCTACTAAAAACACTGAAGGGTCAGTAAATCTTCAATTAAAGCACCACCCTCTTTTACAAGGGTTTGTTGCTTCGTCTTGTAGGGAACGTCAGGAAAAGTGAGATTAAGAATAGCATCCTTATTTTGAATCAATTTGCGTCTCTCTTCTTCCGAGAATGGTAAGTTTTCATGGAGTACATTAAGAATAACTTGCACCAATGCGTGCATCTGTTGTGGAGTGGCTGTCATTAGAAGAAACTGACGCTGGTCAGGAGAGCAATCAGCTAAGAGTTGAACAAAACCTCGATTGTTCCTCGCTACTCGAGACATGGTGATGAAATAAGTTAATGCTAGTAGGGCACAGTCTTTTATGTGGTGGTGGAAACAATATTTTTGGTGGTGGTGCTTGTGGTGAAACAAAAGAATTGTGGTGGCGGAGGCGGTGAAAACAATAGAATTGTGGTGGTGGTGGCTGTGGAAACAATGAAATTGTGGTGGTGGCGGTGGCGTTGAAAACAATAGAATTGTGGTGGTGGTGGTGGCGGTGGAAACAATAAAATTGTGGTAGTGGTGGTTATGGTGAAACAAAGGAATTGTGGCAGTGGTGGCAATGGCGGTGACAACAACAGAATTGTGGTGGTGGTAGCAGTGGGGAATAATAGAATTGTGGTGGTGGTGGTGGTGGCGGTGATGCAAACTATAGAGTTGTGGTGGTGGTGGTGGTAGTGAAAACAATAGAATTGTGGTGTTGGAACTTCAGATTTGTCGTGGTGGTGAAAACAAAATTGCAGTGATGGTCAGCCTATATAAATGTGAAGCAGTTGACCTTCTGTCAGTTTAAGCTTTGACTGAGTAGACATGAGTTGGTCCTGTCCTGTCTATGAAAAGAATTTTTCGAGGAAAGATAGTATGCAAAGGCATATGAGTAATAAACACGGCAATCCAGTTTTCAGCCCGGCAATGTCTACTGTTCCAAGCTCTACAGAAGTGTCAGCAGCTTCGCTTTGTACACCCATTTTTAAAATTTACTTGTATGGTTTCTGGGAAGACTGGATCGGGCAAGACGGTCTGGGTTAAGTCTTTGCTTCAGCAGGCTCAAAAAGTAATCCACCTACCACCAGAGAGGGTTTTTTGGTGCTATTCGCAATGGCAGCCCGCTTACATGGAATTGCTGATAACCATACCAAACATAGAATTTGTCAAGGGTATTCCATCTGACCTAGAACACGACACCTTTTTTGACATCAACAAACGCAACTCAATGGTGATCGACGATCAGATGGACAATGCGGGCGAAGACAAGCAAATCGTCAACCTGTTTACAAGAGGATCTCATCATCGCAACTTAAGCGTCTGATTTACATCGTACAGAACTTATTCCATCAAGGGAAAGTCAATCGAAGCATTAGCCTTAACAGTCATTACTTGCTTCCTTTTAAAAATCCGCGGGATAAACTGCAAATTCTGACCCTGGCTAAACAAATGTATCCTGGCGAAACTGATTTCTTTACCAAGCGATATGAAGAGGCCGTGCGCAAAACCTTTGGGTATCTGCTCGTTGATTTAAAAACAACCACTCTAGATAATTGTAAGTTACGAACGAACGTTCTACCTGGCGAGGAACGATTTGATAACGTAGGGGTACCAGACAATATCTCTTAGGAACTACTGAAGTACCTTAAGCGACAGAACCTAGCGACAGCTCCAGTTCTGCCAGCAATGCAAAAATTGCAAGGCTCTATGGATGGTCTCCTCTCTCGCACAGACCGTGAAGAATATGAAAGAGCAAGGCAGTACATGCAACTGCAAAACAAGTATTTGACATGTTAAACAACAGTTGAATTCGAGGCGCACAGAATCAAGTCTGCCTTACTCTGAAGAGCAACGAGAAATGTCTAGCAATCTTCTGGCAGTTAATGTACCCGCGCCCATTCAAGAGCCTATGGCAGTCACAGTGAACCCAGTTCAAGAGCCAGTAACTGCTGTACAAGCGGTCGGTGTTCGAGAACTACCAGTACAAGCGACCACCGTTCAAACACCAGTGACTTTAGAAGCAACTCCTGCGAAGGTTTTGGCTCCTTCATCCATCTGACCCCCTCCCACAGAGGAAGCAGCTTCGCAGAGAAAGCGAAAACGTCCTCGAGTCCGGTTTGTAAATGACTTAAAGGAAGATGACTGTCCTTCGAGAAGGTCCTGGCGTCTTCGCAAAAGTCATCCTTACAAGTATACTGAAGAAGAGGAAGATTAATTGTGTATTGAGGAGTTTGCTTTGTACTAACTGAGCGATTGAAATAAACATTTTGCCCGACTTGACAATTTATGTGTTTGATGTCTCGCATTATTTTTAATCGTTTGCGCACGCGATCCTTTTGTTACTTATGCCCTAGTTCGCTCTCAAAACTTACATTCAGGTGCAGTCAAGCGCGTAAACGAGCGATTTCTTTGTACGAGAACTGTGAAAGGTCTTTTGCTTTATTTACTATTCTTTGAAAATAATTCGGCCCAGCGGTTTTGCAATAGAATTTGAGTACGGGATCCAGCCACTTATAAAGCCATTAATTTTTAAACATTTAACTTTTGCTTTTGACGTTTTTCGGTGAAATTTTTGCAAATCCTCTAGCCGCTCGTGGCCGACTACTGCGAGACAAAATAATATAAATACCGGCATTACTAGTGTGAGTCCCGCCTACTTACGGTGTCTATAGAAATATCCGCCACTCAAAACAAATTTCTAGTTCTGTAACTCAAAACAAAATTTCAGGACGCACTTTCGCGTGCCTTTGTCACGGAATTACTAGTACTAGATGTTTGAAAAGCAATTGTTTTTTTTTCTTTTTGACAAGTTGATATTTATACGAGACTTAGGTATTCTGCATAAATTAAGAAGTTTCCCGCGCATTGTTAACTATTCCTCCTCACGTTAACTAGATTCCTCCTTTAAAAAAATTGGGTAATTCCAATGGCATGTCACTACTTACAACAAAGAAGTGAGCGGAAGAGAAGAGGGTCCGTAATCCGTGTACCTGCGTGCTAATCGATTTTTAATTTCAAATTGAAAATACAAAATCAGAATTTTTGTGTTTTTCGATGTTCAAATACAAATTGAAAATTGAAAATCATCCATTTTTTTTTTATTTTCGATTTTTCAGCTTTCTTTTCGTTGCGGAAAATGTAATATTGAAAATTTACTTTTTTCAGAAAATTTCAATTTTCAATTTTCCCTTTTTCAAGTAGAAAAATGAAGATCTCTGAACTTTTGAGTTTAATTTAGAAAGTCGAATTTCGTATTGATTCCATTTTTTATCTCAAAACACTACATCAAAACGCTAAACACAGCAGAGGTTTCCGGGGAGGGGGAGGGAGCTCGCCAAATTCGCCCTCCCCAGGGCGTGCTTTTCTTGTTTATTTTTTTCGCTAAGTTTTCTCCTTCCCCTGTAAAAAAAGGGGGAAGAAAAAAAGACCTTTTTTCAAACAAGTCTGATTCTTTATATCGCTTTGTTTTTACCTTTGTTTTCCTTTTTCCTGTTTTCCAGATGATGGTTCTAGAACAAGGGACTAAAAATTGTTTGGTTTTATAATTATTGTGAAACTAAAAGTAAATTTAAATCGAAACATTTGCATAAACCGTTTTCATGGCAGTTGGACAAGATTTTTAAAACTAAAAAATATTGAACAAATGGTGGACGGTATTAGCTTGATATACTGGTATCAGTTTTCGTGCCAGAATAAAAAATCTCCATCCCGCTGGTACAGCGCCCTGAAATGGAATGACTCGTACGAATATGACGTTTTGGACTGATGTACAAATGCGACAAGAAGGAGATTTATACTCCTTTTATGTTTGAACAGTTCTCTTTTATGTTTGAATCTCTGTATGTGTGGAATGCCCTGACATCTATTTTTGCTAAGGTAGATTCCTCGCTTCGCTAGTGAATTGATTCGTATTACGGTATTGTTTAATTTAGAACTCTAAAAGCATTGACACTTGGTCCTTATTTTCTTGCTCTTTTTCATTTCATTGATTATACCCAAATTCCATGTTATTAAGGGAGAGTATTACTCGGGTTTCTTTGTATTTACATCCAATATACAGTGTACGAAAAAACTTTGATGGTGTTCTTAGACTGCATGCGTTTCACAGCGTTACATGATTAGCAGCAGCTAATGGTTGTTTTATCTCATTGTCGCCGCTGATCAGATTATTGCCAGTTTAGCAGTGTTATGTGTAATTATGATCATTATGATCATGAACAGTACGAACTCTTGATCATATAATGCGCTCCCTGATTGGTTGCATAGCTGTAGCAACTGAAGTAACAGTATGTCATTCTCGTCCCCAGAGCCGCCTGGCCCTCCTTGCCGTGGGCGCCTGGGGCACAAGGACCAGTTGTCCTCGTGTTCAGGCGCCAGCGATTAAGAGGGCCACGCGGCTCTAGAGACGAGAATGAAGTTATGTAAACACACATCTTGTTCCCAGGATTCTCTTTCCTCATCCCTCCAGAGAGAGGACCCTGGGAACGAGGTTGATGTTAACATTGTTATGATGTCACGTAACATTCACTTGGCTTTATGTTTTAAAAGAAATAGGAAATGATTGCTTTGTGCATAGTTAACTTGATGGAATGCCTGTACTATAAAGTATAATATTTAATTGAATTTATTTCCAAAACATGCATCCAAAATACTTAAAAGTGCACCTAACCCCAAAATATTTTTTATGCTAGTAAGAAACTTTCCACATTTCGCCATTATTTGCAGTGTTTTTTTTTCAGGAAGGTTTTTTCTGGTCTCCGTTTTGACAGCAATGTCTTTGTAAACTGTTGCTCAGCTCTGTTTTATATGTTATGTGCCGTATCCTTGGATGCAGTAACAGGTTGTCATTAGTATAACTTACTGTTATAACGTGTAGTTTTCAGTGCTCGGCCGAAACTGCCAAAATAAACCTAATGGTTTTTGTTCATGTTGTGTACTGCGTGGTGGAAATGAAATAAAAAAAAAATTATGAAGCAGAACGTAGCCTGTTCCAGGCATTCAGATAGTGGCGCGTGAACGAAAAATATTGAGAGCGGAGAAAAAACAAAAAGAGACTGGAGGGAGAGTCGAGAGAACTCTCTCATCTCTCTCCTTAGTCTCTTCTCGCATTTTTCGTTCGCGCGCCACTAACTGAACGCCTGGAACAGGCTAAGCAGAAGCTAACTTACAAAGATAGGTTTTTAAAAAGTTTCGAAGTTTGGTTTAAGGCACGGTTTGATCTGAAAAATATTCCACAAATAAAAGAAATAGTCATAAAACTACGTTCTCTAAAGTTCACTTACTTGCTTTAGGCACGTACAACGAGATTTCACTGTGCACCTAAAACAAAACGACTTCAAATAACAAGAATCTTCCTAGACTATTGTAAATGACAGCAAAATGAACTTTTATCCGCAAAAATAATGATGTGAAGAAAAGACGAGATGAGAAAAAAATTCATGGAAAAATTACAAGGGAAGGGGTCACTAGAAGTCTTCTATACGAAAGGGTTAACGAATAAAAATAGACGTGACAAAAGACCCGCTTAGTAAAAATTCTGTTATACGTACACCTGCTGTTTTAGCGATGCTTCAAAGCAATAACCGTCAGTGGACGGCGCACTATCTATTACCGAAACCTTTCACAGCTTATTTTTGTATTGTCGAGAGCTAATTATAAGGCCTGACGATTCCAATCAATGAGAATCAATAATCAATATAATCAATACTAATCAATTAAAATCAATAGTAATCAATTGATTGATATTAAAAATCAATAAAAATCAAAGCCGCAATGTTGAGTGATTTTCGATTTTCATTGATTGTCATTGATTGTCATTGATTTCTATTGGAAATTTTAATCTATTTTTTTTGTTTTTAATACATCTCATGGTTTGGAAAAAAGACCCCAATTAAGTAAAAATGTTCTAACATTCGATAACAAGTAAAGTACAGAAACAACAGTAATAATTAACAGAAACTATTTATCATCTTTGCTGTATTGCCAACTGTATTGACAACTACTTCAAACATGCATTTCCTGTCATTAAATTGGAATGTTTGTAAATAATTATAACATTAAAAATAGTGTTACTCAAGCTTGCCTTTAATTTTGTTTGTATTTCTCGAGTTCTAAATAGATGAATCAATCAAAAGAAATCTGAATAAGATATCCGGCCTACACACGGCATGCACACACTAATATGTCAGTGTTCTAATCGGGCAGGCGACGATAGTTGAATATTTTGTCTTTACAGACATGGCACCGTTGTTGTGTATGCAGACGCGTTAAATCTAGCAAATGCCTTTGTAGCCGGGTTTTTACTGTTGCACAATCAGCTATTGATTATCAATAGAAATCAACAAAAATATATAAAATTAAGACGAGTCGGTGAGTGATTTTCGATTTTTATTGCTTATGCAAATTAATCAATATCAATCAATTGATTATTATTGATTTTTATTGATTCTATTGATTAAAATCAATGATTGATTTTCATTGATTGGAATCGTCGGGTATAAAGGCACCACTTGTCGAGTGAACTTATTGCTTCTTTATGAAGCGGGAATTAAAAAATAAAGTTATGTTCAGTATGAGCCCCATCTTGACAGAGCAGTGTTTTGCGATTGACAGCGGATGTGCTAATTAATAGAAGCTAGACCAGGCGTAGCTAAGGGAAACTGAAATGAACTTTTACTCGCTGCAAAGGGTGTTTAAAAAGAAAAGCTAAGATGAGTAAGAAAAAGAAATTTATGAGAACATGTACAGTAGAGACAAAAAAAATAAATGATAGGGGAGTCCATTCCGCATACGTGCCTGGAGGATAGGTAATTCGACTTAATGATTGTTGTGTCACCGTAAACGTTGCAGTAATGAAAAGAGATCGCATGCATGTAAGCGGGTTTGGGTGATAATGTTGGCCGCTGATATAATTTCAGCGCTTTGTAAGACTTTGTATGGAATAAGATTTGTATGGAGTTTTAAAGTGGTGTTGCATAATAATAATAATAATAATAATAATAATAATAATAATAAACTTTATTAACGTGTCTTAAAATATCTAGCTTACACTAAAGTAAGCTAATTGGGGAAACCTATCTATACCTATCTAAAGTAGTAAAAATATATAAAATATTACAATATATACAATATAAAATATAAAATATAATATCACATCAACCTATAGTGATAAAACCCCCAAAAGTTCAGAAAATCAAAAGTCACTAATTACTACATAGAGGACAGTTGTGACATCCTTCCTCCAGTAACGCTTCGAGATTCTTTTTTCTAATAGTGTTCTTAAAACTATTTAACGAATTAGAATTTCTAATTTCTTTATCCAATTTGGACCAGAGCATCGGACCAAGGTACTTTATGCTGTGTTTACCATAAGAAACGGTGTTATACCTAGGTATCACAAAATCACTATTTCTCAAATTATACCTACTGTTATTCTTTTGAAACAGATCCTGTTTCTATTTTCTATCGCAAGAAAGAAAGAAAACCCTCAAATGATGAAACATCTCAGCAACCCACAATTCAAGAGTCACGTTCGATTCATTAGGTCAACCTTTTCATTAACCAAATAAATTCAAAATTTGCCTAAATGTAGTTGATTTTTTGATAACTGAAGTTGGGAATAGTTATGAAATAAGGCACGTATGGGGGGATGGACTGTTATCTTTTTCCTTCTTGTTTACTAAATAATAATTAAAAATAACGGCCACGTTTGTTTCTTATCATGGTACCAAAACAAATATACCTGTAAACCCGTGAGGTGAGATGAACACTTAACCCTCGGACGTACAAGTATTAAAGTTACACTTCCACTGTGGCACAAGGGGGAGGGGGGGAGGGGTTGATTGACCCCGCCTTGGGTTTTCGTTATGTTACAATATTTTAATAAGATTTCACCTTTAGTAGTAAGCCTGTGATGTGCTGTACAAGATGAGGTACATATTATGGGTTGCCGCGCTGCTGGAGGCCTGTGACGTTATTCAGGATGGCCGCCATATTGGGCGCCATCTTGGATTTTACCGAAAATTAGAAATTGTCAAGGAATGTTAAAAATTGAACATTTTTGATGCTGGACATGTAGAAAATGACACAATTAAACATTTTGCTGCTTTTCGTTGACATTTTTTGCATTTTCCACCTAGAGAGGGTAAAAAATACGAATTTATTTAAAGGAAACAAAGATTTTCCTGCATCGAGGACCGACAACGCAAAACAAGAGTATATTGTAAGAGAAAGTTAAAAATAAAGAGAAAACAAGTGGACCAGTGGGATGAATAAACTCTATTTTTTTCTGTTGAATGAAAAGGCATTCCAGCTTTCGTAAGCTCTGCTTTGAGAAGAATAAAAATCTTATTTTGGATTCGTATGATGAAAGATGACCTGTTAGATTTTCAGCAGCCTAAGACCTCAGCAGCCCTGGTAAATTCTCGGAATAAAATTTCGTTGACTAAAATTTTCAGCAACTTGCAATAAAAATTTCAGCCTAAAGAAAACGCACACACATCAGCCTGCGCTAATTTACACTTATTATGATATTATTGTCAGGAGATGCAGAAAGGTGTTGCAGTAAAGCACAGTAGTTTTTGCAAAGGAATCATGCTGTTATACTTTATTCATCTTATTCCACGGCGAATCTAAGTATAAATTCTAAGTAAACATAAAAACAAGGACAGTTTTTAAAACGTCAGTATGCGAATTCCAGAGAACGGGTTGAAAAGCCGTTCAACATCTTTCTAATAGTTTTATGTCGAGGCAAAGCTGTAAGGAGTGAATTGTTCAACAGAGGTTTTCAAATCAGTGCGTACACTGAACAATATTACTGCAATACATCACAAGCAAATTTACAATTCTTCCCGAGGCTATATTACTGATTTGTTGCCAGGGGAGGCAAAAGTCTGTAACAATAAAATACAGTGAATCTATTTATTATGGCTTCTAAGTAAAGACAATAATGAGTATATGATTTTCAGAATAACAAGAAAACGACTGTACAGACAAAGAACGGCTGGAAACCGTTCATGACCTTATATGTTTATGTACCTCACCGCCCTAATCGACGACCCGTGTTCTCATTGCGCCATATGTGCTACTTGAGATCTGACAATTTATTTATGTATCGACTCATCACTTCTTTTATTTTATCTTTTTAATTGTTCCTTAGTTAAGTATAATAACGTATTTGTGAGTTTAGAAACCGTTTTTTTTTAAACGACCTATCCCTATTCTTATTCATTCCCCTAAGTTTATATAGTGAAATATTGTAATTTTAAAATGTATATTGTAAATTTTAATTTATTTTAAGTAGTAGAGTGTCCCCAATTAGCTATCACAAGCTAAATACTTACCCTGATACTTAAATCAAGTTATTCATTCATTAAAGTTATTCATTCAAGTTCTAAGGAGCGGTTAAAAACCTTTCAGCAAATTTTCTCAAATATGCATAAATTAGTCTGAATAATATTACCAGGCAATACTGCCATATTTACAATTCTTTGGAAGTTATACTATTGTTCGTTTCTATAAGTATCTTGTTTCACAGAAGTAGTTTCGTTCAAAATCATCTTTCAGTTACTTATTTTTCTTACTCTGATAGTCAAGCAGTTTTGCTTCAGTGTTCTCTACATTTCGTGTATTCATGCAAGAAAGAAGATTATAAACTTAGTAACTTTTAGATCATCAGGATATTTTTTACGGATGGAAGTTCCTCGGACCGCTCGCTTCTTTTTGTTTTTTATGATGCGAGTTATTAATTTACTCCATCCTGCACCGCGTTAAAACACTTCAGGAGTCGCTTAAGTCCCTGACGATAACTGCTACTGAACATAAAACAGATGCAAGGGTTGATAGCACAATTCGAGACAGCGATAGAGAAGGCGATAGAATAATAGAGCAAAACGCCACAAGGCAAGTCCCGGGCAAAGAGTGATACTAAATGGATAGTACTATGGGGTACCACACACAGCACAAAACCTACCACGATAGCAATGGCCAACTTAAGCACGTTTCTGTTTCGTTTGGCGCGTTGTTGCTCAGCGTTGACCGATTGCTGGCCTGGAATCTTCTGTTTCTTGAGTTTGATAACGATGATGGAGTAAAGTATGACTAACACGGCGATAGGGATATAATAAATAAAATAAATGTGGCTAGAAAGTAATTCACATAGGAAGAGAACCTTCCAAACGCTTCATCCCATACCATGAAGCAATACAGCTTTCCACTGGCAGGTTCAAACAGATTGTAGGCGACTAAAAATGGCAAGGAGACAGTCATCGCGACGATCCACGTGGCGAGAACGAAGAAGGCGCACAGCTTTGAACTGATGAGTGAGGAACGGAGGGAATACCGCAGCTCCAAATCGGTCCACTGCTATAAGGACCAGGCTCTGGATGGACACAAACATGGAGGTATTCGTTAAAAATGGGACCAGCTTACATAAGGCCTGACCAAGAGGACCACTGATAAACCACTGAGAGTCCACGTACAAATATGTTAGATTCCGCGGACAAAAGAATATGGGGAACAGCAAGTCGGACATGGCCATGTTGACTATGAAATAATTTATAGGTTTTCTCAATGTTTGTGTCTTATACACAACTATTCCTGTAAAGGAATTCCCGACCAGCGAAACAACAAAGATCAGGCAGTAAGCAAAGGTTTCTCCAATTTTTTGCGCTGTAGGACTCGACAGGAAGGAGCAGCTTGATCCATTCACCGTTGTATTCATGTTTGGCGACTTTTAGAGAATAATGTTTCTCCCGCTGCAGATGTCTTGTGTGTACAGCAAATGCTGTTATATATTTAATGTTCAACACGAAAGGTAGAATAACCAGTCAATTATTCAACACACCCCGTTTCTTTTGTCAAGCCATCCATTTTAATCAACAAACTTTTCAGCCAAACACGCCCCGTTTCTTTTGTCAAGCCATCCACTTTAATCAACAAACTTTTCAGCTAACATGTACAAACCTTTAAATTTAGCTAACAAAGGCGACATTTGTCAACCAAACTATTTTAATTTTCCGTTAGAAATTGACAGTTGCGCGCTCCAGTTTTCTTTGTTTACCTTCATTTTACTCAGTAATGATAACAATGTTTTTTTGGAAGCTAGCAATTTAGCTTGCCGATATTTTTTTCTTTATTCAGCATCTCGTTCCTCAGCGACGTTCAGTTCCGGCAATTTTTCCGGTTTGTACAGACAGTAGCCACGTAAACAGTAGTTCAAGTGTACTCGGCAAGATGAAAATAAAATTACAAACCACGGCAAAAAGGAGAACAAGAACCTGAAGATAGTGATAGTGAAGATAGAAAAAAACTGAGCCTTTTCAAGTAAATGATGGGTAGCAACACTGAGATGAATGAACGGAAAATAATTGTGAGACTAAAAAAGGAGAGCAGTTGTTCCATCTCCTCGGGTAGTCTTCTCGCGCTCGCAACATTTTTTTTTTCTTGCCGTGCCGTTATTCTAAAGCACTCAGGGGCAATATCAACGCCTGGAAAAGACTGTAACAGCTGTTACTTTTCTTTTTTAATTTTTACTAATAAAACGACCGAGAGATGAAGGTAAACATAATGAATTGTCGGCACGGAAACCACAGAACGGTTTGTTGATTTGAGAGTTGCTCATGAAGCCATAGCACAAGTCCGAATAAGTCAAATTCTTTAAGGATCAGTTTCTGACTGGGATTAAAAATAATTAACAAATTAACGTCGGTTTTTGGCGCTGTGTCGACTAAACAGCGACAATTTTGCCGGGGTTACAGATTTCTATCGGAAGAAGGGCTTTATAGAAGGAAACCGAAAAAGGCTCAAAATGTCTATCAAAAGTCTCTCAAAAGCTATGATATTATTAACGATTAACATTGCAACCAACTGAGTTTATGATAATCGTATGTATATTGGGCTGCGATGTTTGTAGCTTGCAAGAGTCACATTCGATTCAGTATTAAGTAAACATGTTAAGTAAAAACACCTGCCGGCTGTAGTTGATCCAACGATAACTGAAGACGGAAATCTTACGAAATAGGGCACGTTTGGGAAACGGACTCTCTTCCTAGAGAGAAATAAAGAAGGGCCACCTTTCTTACTTATCATTGTAACCTAAAAAACAAAAAGCAAAATTGGCTAGGTGAGATATACACCAACATATTTTGAGGGCAGTGTAAATGCACGATTTAAGCCCATTTGTTAGAACCATCGGTAGAACAATAAACTGGTTATTCAAGGCAGAATTCCAAGAAACTAACAAAGGATAAACAAACAATAACACAAAATTGTTAAAGAGGGATATTTTCACAATCATGTTCTGACTTGAATTGGGAATTCGCTGCAAATACGTAAGATGAGGTACACACCAACACATTTTCAGGGCAGTGTAAATGCATGACTAAATCCCCTTTGATAGAACCATCGGTAGAACAATTCATTGGTATTCGCGGCAGAATTCTAAGAAAATAACAAATGATAAACAAACAATAACACAAAACTATTAAAGAGGAATATTTTCACGATCACGTTCGACGGTTTGTTTCGATGAAAAAGCATCATATGTTACATCTTGTAAAAAGCGATATGGCATGCATAAAAATTTATCACGCCAATTTTTCACCACATAAGAAGGGCAAAAAAGGTGGTTGAAAAATCCGTAGCGGGAGTTTAAATGGCAGATGTTGTAAAGGTACAACAGGTGAACCGGAGGGTGTAGTAAAATACGCCGAAGAACAAAATGAAGCAATAATTCGGTAAAACTAGAAAAAATGACAAAAATTGTTTTCATTAATACACTGATAGTAAAACAGAAATAGTGCACTTCGTGCTTGTGAGTTGAAGGAGAACCTAATGAACGAATGCCACATAAATGCATGATGATCTCACTGGAGAGAATTCAGAGGTCCGTCTTTCAAGAAAGCTCCAATTGGAAAACAAAGGAAATCACATGACAGCCACATTTTTAAAGGATTAGTTTATAAGAAGTTGCAAGTCTAACTAGGGACTCGCTTTCGCTTCGAATACAAGAAAGGTTCCCTAGCCTCAAAAGAAATACGGTGAATGTGAAATATCACGATGGGAAAGATTGGATCGACCTTCCCTCGGACGATGTTGATTCAGTTATTCGGTGAAAAAACGCAGTTTATTTCGAAATAACGTTTGTATGCCTGTTCTCACGTTATCCTTCTAAAATAATTTCTGTGACGATGCAGAATCATCTAAACATACGATTAGCGGCCACGCGTTTCAATTGATTTTTCTTCAATTTCTACCACTTTCTACAATGACAACCCACTGAAATAAGAAAACAGGGACGATGTTACTGTCTACTTTTAAGTTAATACAGTTGGCTACCGGCACTCGAACCCTCGGTAACTCGAAGTTCGCGGTGACTCGAACCAAAATTGATTTCCCCTCGATTTGCTCCACAATTTACTGTAATCTAACCCTCAATAACGCGAACCCTCGATAACTCGAACCCCCGCAAACGCCAACTGAAATCCTATTCCCTTCAGGTTATTTTCTTTATAATTTTACCCTCGATAACTCGAACCTCGTTTGTCAAAGTGTAATGAGACAAAACATACTCCAGAACACTGAATTTATTTTAAATCAATTTTCGAAAAATTGAGCAGCACTGTAGTTTTGAAGTGTTTAATTGTCCTTTGTGTAAATTTCTTTAGTTTCCTGGTGTTTTGGTACACAAAACATGTCAGTTCTTCCTGGGAGAATACATGTGATAAGTGGTGTCAACAGGAATCTCATCCCCCAATAACTCGAACTCCCGATTACTCGAACCTTTTTTGATTTCCCTTTAAGGCTCGAGTTATCGGGAGACAACTGAAGTCTGTGTTATTATCGATCGGGTAATATGTTTTGCTTGTCAGATGTTTGAGTCCTACTTAAAAAGCAGGTAATTAATGATTTCCAGCAGCTGAGGTTTCTGTTTTAAAAAACCGTTAGACCAGGCCCCAGTTGTTCAAAAGGTGGATAGCGCTATCCACTGGATAAATCGCTATCCAGTGGATAAGTATTAGGGAAACCAATTGGGTTATCCACTGGATAGAGATTTGTCCAGTGGATAGCGCTATCCACCTTTTGAACAACTGGGGCCAGGTGTATCTGTCTAAAGGGAAAAAGTGTTTCCTGCATCGAGGACCGATAACAAAAAACAAGAGTATATATCAGAGAAAGTTATAAATAAAGAGAAAACAAGTGCACCAAACTGAATCATTTAAGTAGAAAATCAGTTAATAGTAAGATATTTTCTCATGCTTTTATTGCCTCATTGCCTTATGAATTACGTTACTATACTATAACAATTACATTCTACGGTGAATCTATATAGTATGGCAAAAGACAATTATATAATGAGTAGAATTTTCAGAATAACAAGAAAACGAATGTACAGACAAGGAACGGCTGGAAACCCGTTCAACATCTTTTGTATATGTTTATACACAGGAAAAGTTATAAAGAGCGGTTAAAAACCTTCAGCAAAGTTTCTTAAATGTGCATGCTCTGGATAACATTACAAGGCATTGCTGCCATATTTACAATTCTTTGGAGGTTACATTGTTGCTTTTTTATTTGTAGAGAAGTATTTTTCGTTGAAAATCATCCCAGTTAGTTACTTAACTTTCTTACTCTGATAGTGAAGTAGTTTCGCTTCAGTGTTCTCTACATTTCGTTTATTATAATCATCATAATCGTAATCATAATTTTTATGGATGGGATTTCCTGGAACCGTTCGCTATGTTTTATTGTGATGCGAGTTTTCAATCTACTCGATCCTGCCCTGTGTTAAAACACTTCAGGAGTCTTTCAAGTCCGTGACGATAATTGTCACTGAAAATAAAACAGATGCAAGGGTTGATGGCCAAATTCGAGACAGCCATAAAGAAGTGATAGAGAAATAGAGAGAAATGCTACAAGGTAAGTCTAGCCCAAAGAATGATAGTAAGAAGATAATACTCCAGGGTACCGCGCACAGTATAAACCCTACAACGATAGCAATGGCCATCTTTAGCACGTTTCTGTTTCTTTTGGCGCGTTGTTGCTAGCGATGACCGACTGCTCACCTGGAATCTTCTGTTTCTTGAGCTTGACAACGATGATAGAGTAAAGTATGACCAACAAGGCGACAGGGATATAATAAAATACAACAAAAATGGCTAGAATGTAATTCACAAACGTTTCATCCCATTGTATGAAGCAAGACAGCTTTCCATTAACGGGTTAACCAGTTTCATGGCGACTAAATACGGCGAGGCGGCGGCCATCGCGACGATCCACGTGGCGACAATGAAGAAGGGGCATATTTTTGAACTGATGAGTGGAGAACGGAGAGGAAATACCACAACTCGAAATCGGTCCACTGCTATACGGACCAGGCTCTGAATAGACACATCACTGGAGACGTCCGTTATGATGTGGACCAGCTTACACAAGGCCTGACCAAGAGGACCACTGATAAGCCACTGATAAGCCACTCATTCTCCTCGTACAACTGTGATAGCTCCTTTGGATTAAACCAAAATATTGTAACCAGCAAGTCGGACATAGCCATGTTGACGATAAAATAATTGATTGGTTTTCTCAATGTTTGTGTCTTATACACAACTGTTCCTATAAAGGAATTCCCGACCAGCGGAAAAACAAGGATCAGGTATTAAGCAATGATTTTTCCAATTTTTCGTGCTGTTGGATTCAGTGAGATAGAGCAGCTTGATCCATTTACCGTTGTATTCATGTTTGACGACTTCTCTGATAATAACGTTTCTCCTACTGCAAATGTCTTGTACCTTGAAAAGCAAATGCTGTTTTATTTATGTTTTACACGGAAAGCCGAATTACCAATTAAGGAGTCAGACAGTCAGTCAACACGCCCTGTTGTCTGTTGTCAAACTGACTTCTGACTAATAACAAGCCTTTGAATTTAAATAACAAGGGCAACTTTTGTCAACTACTACAACTATTTTACTTTTACGTTGGAAATTGGAGGCTGCGCTTCAGTTTTCTTTGATTGGTTAAGTACTAATTGAAGACAATACTTTGGTGAAAGTGAGCAGTTTAGCTCGCACTAATTTTTTTTTTTCATTTAGCAATTCATTCTTCAGCGACATTCCGTTCCGGCATTTATGTTTCCACTGTAGCCACCTAAAAAGCAGTCCAAGTGTAGTCGGCAAAATAAAAATAAAGTTACAAACCACCCATGCAAAAAGAAGAGCAAGAACGTGAAAACAGCGAGTTAAAAAAAGTCTATAGAAGAAAAAACTGAGCCTATTTCGGTAAATGATGGGTAGCAAGTCTGAAATGAATGGACAGAAAACTGTGAGAATAAAAAAAAAGGAGAGCTTTGTTCCATCTCCTCGGGTAGTTTTCTCGCGTTCGCAAATTTTCTGAAACACTCAGGTTCAATATTAACCCCTGGAAAAGACGGTAACAGCTGTTACTTTTCTTTTTTTAATTTATGCTAATACAACGACCGAGAGAGGAAGATAAACATAATGAATTGTCGGCGCGAAAACCACAGAACGGTTTATTGATCACGAGAACTGGTCATGAAACCATAGCACAAGTCCTAATATATAGATTTAGCCAAGCCTAAAAGCGGAGCCCCCCTTTTTGTTTTGTCTGTTTTTTGCTTTTGTTTTGTTTTTGCTGGCAGTTATTAATTTGTGAAAATACTCTCATCCAAGTCGTTTTATTAAAAAAAAAAAACAAAGAAAAAAAAGAAAAAAATTCTTGCTCCCGCTGAGCGTCGAACCCGGCTCGTCGGCGTGAGGTGCTGGTAACTAATCCACAAGGCCACGGGCGTTAGACACTGTTTCAGCACTTAATTTTAATACTTATTTCTTTCTTCGTGACAAGCTGCCTATCAGCATGAAAATGCTGGTGTTTTTCCTGGCAAAATGTGTTCGAAACGCCGTAAAAACGATGGTTGTGGACAGAAAAAACCAAAAAGCACTAGCTCTGCTATATTTGGCGTCGAAACCGCTGCGAAAAGCTGCGAACTCAAGCGGTGTGCCGACCGAGTTTGAACAGAACCGACGAGGCAAATTTGAACTTTTTGCCTGAACTTTATCGCCGAGTTTCTTTCACCTAGATTGAACTTTTCCCCTTCCACCAAAAAGACAACTGAGTGTTCTTTTGAACTTTTTTTTTTCATTAACAAATTTGTTTTTGACTTTTGTTGTCTTTGCTTGTTTTGCTACAACGCAGGTCAACATGCGATTTCGCGCTGAAAACACACGGGATTCAGCACAGGGTTATATCCAGTGTAGGAAGTGTATTGGTAGCCCTGTGGTGCGGACGGACGGACGTACGGACGGATGTACGGACGGACGGTCACGTGACTACTACGTCACTACCAAAATTTTTTGGCTTCATAGATTACCAAATTTCCTTAGCAATGGAGCTCCGCTGACGCGCTAGCGCGCTGGCTCCGCTAGTAAGTCAGATTCAGATTCTGACTTGAATTAAAAAAAAACTTTCTAATAAGTAACAGACTGACGTCGGTTAATGCGCTGTGTCGACTAAGCAGCGACAATTTCGGGTTGCAACTGTAAGTTAAAAGTTTCGTTTTTCCTTGTTGCTTCTCTGCTATCATAAAGCAGGAATTTAAAAAAAATGACATGTTTAGTGTGAGCACTGTCTTGGCGGAGCAATGTTTGACGATTGACAGCGGATGTAGTAATTAATGGAAGCTAGACCAGGTGTAGCTGAGGGAAACTGAAATGAATTTTTTTATCTACAACACTGTGATTATAAAGAAAACTCAAGATGAATTACAAGAAGAAATTATAAAAAATGCAGAGACTAGTGAGAAAAAAGATAAGAGAGTCCATTCCACATACGTGCCTACTGGATAAGTAATCCAGTTATTTGGGTGACAATGTTGACCGTTGATATAATTTCATTGCGTGATAAGGCTCTCTATAGAATAACACTTTTTAGGGAGTCTAAAGCGGCGTAGTATAGCCACAAAAAGGACGTTAAAAGAACGAAACAAAGAAAAGGCTTAAAATGTCTATGAAAAGTTTCTCAAAGCGCTGATATTGTTAGCATCTAATATTGCAACCCACTGAGTTTATGATAATCGTAGGTAGATTGGGGTGTATTGTCTGCGACCTGCAAGAGTCACCTTCGATTCATTATTAAGTAAACATGTTAAGTAATTGAGTACTTTTAAAATACAGTGCTTGCTTTAGTTGATCCAAAGTTAAGAGAAGACGGAAATGTTATGAACTAAGGCACGTATGGGGAACGGACTCTCTTCCTAGATAGAAAAAAGAAGGGCCACCTTTCTTACTTATCATTGTAACCAAAACAAAAAAAACAAAAAACAAAACAAAAAAACAAAAACAAAATAGAATTCGCTGCAAATCCGTAAGGTGAGATACACGCCAACATATTTTGAGGGCAGTATAAGTGCATGAGTTAAGCCCATTTGATAGAACCATCGGTAGAACAATTAATTGCTTATTCAAGGCAGAATTCTAAGAAAATAACAAATGATAAACAAAAAATAGCACAAAACTGTTAAAGAGGAATATTTTCACGATCATGTTCTGACTTGAATTGCGAAGAAAAGCAAAGCGGTTTACTGAAGAAAAGATGGAATAATCAACATGTCGCGAGCTTGGGACAAAGAAAAAATTACCGACGGTAATCAAAATTAGGTAATCAAGTTTCAACATGTCGCGAGCTTGGGACAAAGAAAAAATTACCGACGGTAATCAAAATTACCGACGGTAATCAAACCCATGACCTTCCGTACACCGGACGCTCTAACCACTGAGCTACTGGGAAACTCGTGGCGAGCATAGGTCATATTTTACTGATTTCGTGGTGCCACGCGTCCTGCATGCTGCTAGGATCAGCAATGTCGAAGCGCCCTATAGGTGATAAATAAAGAAAGATGGTGAATTTTAAGCTCGGAGAAGAAATAAGAAAGATGGAATAATTAACATGTCGGAATAATCAACAAAGCGGTTTGTTTCCAAGAAAAAACATACATATGTTGTATCTTCTTGTAAAAAGCGATATGGCATAAACATTTTCAAGCCAATTTTTCATCACATAAGAAGGGCAAAAAGGTGCTTTAAAAATCCTTAGCGGGAGTTTAAATGGCGGGTGTTGTAAAGGTACAACAGGTGAGCCTGACGGTGTAGTACAATAAGCCGAAGAAGGAAAAGAAGCAATAATACGGCAAAACTAGAAAAATTCAAAGCATGAAATTTCAAATTTACAAAACTTTGCAGCGAGCCAGAAAGATGCGTAAAGCTGAATACCAAATTTACGTAGTTTTACGGAGCATAAATAACACCTGCATGCAAACGTATTGATGAGGAGGTTTCCGATTTGAATCTTCACACCGTAGTATTTCATTCATAGATACAGCCACCTTAAATGTCTCCATAACTGACTCTGGGAATGAAAGGGTTAAAGAAAGCAACCATCAATAGACAATTGTTAACAGACGATGCGTTGGATTGGACACAAAACACGTTTTTCTACTCCGTTCATTTTCACATATGCGGCAGCAAACTTTGAGTAGCATCTCTGCACAGGCATGGAGGTAGCTAGTTCAGGCTGGATAAAACTCTTCACTGGTTTCCAGACCTCAACCGGGCGTCGATCAAATTCCTTCTGACAGTCCGCCTTGTACCCCGTGAAAATACATGCCTCTTGTACTGATCCTGTTCAAATTTGATTGTGTTTACAAAGAAGAATTTGATGAAGCCAAGTCTAATTGGTGCTAAAGGATTAATTTGGCCCTCGTGATCTGTCCATGAAGCCATTACCCCTGCTGATCGAAGGGTCCTACACTCCAACTTAGATCCAATATTCTCTCCAGCTAAACACACCGAACTGTTCCTTCAAAATACCTCACTAACCATGGCAGCACTGATGTGTTTCTCAGGGTACATGGCTTGGTAGCTCTCTGTTAGCAGCTGGCGATCATCTGAATCCAAATGCAAAGCTTATAGCTAATTGGTGGGGAAAGAGAAAAATGTCAGAGAAGTCAGTAACTGCCAGTTGAGGATGAGTAGATATCTTAAACAATGTCGATAAACGAACTGGTACACTTTCAGACATCTATGATGTTTGATACTTATTGAAGAAGACAGTAACAGGGATGGTGCAGTGGTCAGAGCACTCGCCTCTCACCAATGTGGCCCGGGTTCGACTCCCGGACTCGGCGTCATATGTGGGTTGAGTTTGTGGTTGTCAAAACGGGCCAGTTTAAGGTGGACATTAGAGTTGTAAAATAGGGCCAGTTCAGGGTTGTTATTAGCGTGGTTAAAAGGCGCAGTTCAGGATGGTTATTAGGGTGGTTAAAAAGAGGCAGTTTAGGGTGATTATTAAGTTGGTTAAAAGATGCAGTTTAGGGTGGTTACTAGGATTGTTAAAAAGAGGCAGTTTATGGTGGTTATTATGGTGGTTGAAAGGGGCAGTTTAGGATGGTTATTAGGGTTATTAAAAATAGATAGTTTCGATGGTTATTACGGTGGTTAAAAAGGGGAAACTAAAAGTAGTTGTTAGGGTTTGTTAAAAAGGACCATTTTAGGGTGTCAATTAGGGTGGTTAAGAGGCAATTTTCGTGTGGTTATAAGTGTGGCTAAGAAGGGGCAGTTTACGGTGCTTATTACGGTGGTTAGCAAGAGAAAGTTTAGGATGATTATTAGGGTGGTTAAAAATAGGCTGTTTAGGATGGTTACGAGGGTGGTAAAAAGAGGCAGTTTTGTGGGGTTACTATAATTAGGGTGGTTAAATAGGGGCTGTTTAGGATGGTTATTAGGGTGGTTAAAAAGGGTCAGTTTAGGATGGTTATTAGGGTGGTTAAAAAGGGGAAGTTTAGGATGGTTATTAGGGTGGTTAAAAAGGGGCAGTTTAGGGTGGTTATTAGCGAGGTTATAAAGGGGCAGTTTAGGGTGATTATTAGGGTCGTTAAAAAGGGCAGTTTACGATGGTTATTCGGGTGGTAAAAAGAGGCAGTTTTCTGGGGTTATTATAATTAGGGTAGTTAAGTAGGGGCAGTTTAGGATGGTTATTAGGGTGGTTAAAAAGGGGAGTTTAGGGTCGTTATTAGAGTGGTTAAAAAGGGGAAGTTTAGGATGGTTATTAGGGTGGTTAAAAAGGGGAAGTTTAGGGTGGTTATTAGCGAGGTTAAAAAGGGGCAGTTTAGGGTGGTTATTAGCGAGGTTAAAAAGGAGCAGTTTTGTGTGGTTATTAGCGAGGTTAAAAAGGGGCAGTTTAGGATGGTTATTAGGGTGGTTAAAAAGGGACAGTTTAGGATGGTTATTAGCGAGGTTAAAAGGGGCAGTTTAGGATGGTTATTAGTGTGGTTTAAATTGCAGTTTAGGGTGGTTATTAGGGTGGTTAAAAAGGGGAAGTTTAGGGTGGTTCTTAGCGAGGTTAAAAAGGGGCAGTTTAGGGTGGTTATTAGCGAGGTTAAAAAGGGGAAGTTTATATGGTGGTTATTAGGGTGGTTAAAAAGGGGAAGTTTAGGGTGGTTATTAGCGAGGTTGAAAAGGGGCAGTATAGGATGGTTATTAGGGTGGTTAAAATGGGCAGCTTAGGGTGATTGTTAGGGTGGTTAAAAGGGAGGGGCAGTTTAGGGTGATTAATAGAGTGCTTAAAAAGGGACGGTCTACGGCGGTTATTTGAGTAGTTAAAAAGAGGCAATTTAGGATGGTTACTAGGGTGGTTAATAATGGGCAGTTTAGGGTGGTTATATAGAGGCAGTCTAGTGTGGTTATTATAGTGGTTAAAAAGGGGCAGTTTAGGATGGTTATTAGGGTGGTTAAAAAGGGGCAGTTTAGGGTGGTTATTAGGGTTGGTTAAGAAGGAGCAGTTTATTTTGGTTATTAGGGTGGTTAAAAAGGGCAGTTTAGGGTGGTCGTTATAGTGGTTGAAATGGGACAGTTTAGGATAGTTATTAGGGTGTTAAAATAGGGACAGTTTAGGATGGTTATAAGGGTGGAAGTTGGAAGTTGGGTTTCCAAGATACGATGGTTAGGAACTTCCCATAGCAGCAATATGGTAGTTAAGAGTCTCTTCCTTAGAAACAAACAAGACAAAGGTACTCATGTCACTGTCTCTCCAACAAGTTCTGCTATCACTGGGCCTGTAGCTAAAGAGTGTGCTGACCTATGGCCAAGGATTGCCTCCAATGCTGGTAGCATTCAGTAAAATGTACAAAACACGTGAAATAAAACTGCTCTGACTTCTCGTAATGTAGTTTTGACTTTTCTGGGATCACACTAATTCCTCACTTAGGTGGTTTGTCATATGGCACAGATTTCCTTGGTGAGAAAGATTGAGCCAAATACTGGTTTTTTCAGTTTGGGAGTGTTGACATGATGCTGGAAAGACTTAAAATCCAATTCAAAACCAAAACCTAAGGGGAGCAGGGATGGCGCAGTGGTGAGAGCGCTCGCCTCCCACCAATGTGGCCCGGGTTCGATTCCCGGACTCGGCGTCATATGTGGGTTGAGTTTGTTGTTGGTTCTCGTCCTTGCTCCGAGAGGTTTTTCTCCGGGTACTCCGGTTTTCCCTTCTCCTCAAAAACCAACATTTCCAAATTCAAATTCGATCTGGACACAGTGGAAGAAGAGCCACCCAGTGGATCCACTGCTAATCCCTATTTATTTATTCTATTTATTTTTATTTAAACCTAATACTTTTATGTAGACTTTCTAAAAGTCATTTTCGCGACTTCGTCACTCAAAAAAGTCATCTTGTGGGCAAGTCTAACCTTTATCGTGTGGTTTAAACTAACCTGCGATCAGGCATTCTTTCTTTTGGAGGGGGGCATGGGGAGAGCACGAAAGGCTGTTAGGGGAAGGGGTAAAACAAACATCCTTTCCCCCCATAAAAAAAGGAAAGAAAAGAAGGCCTTTCTTCAAACAATTTTGTTTCTTTATATCGCTTTGTTTTTACCTTTCTTTTCCTTTTTCCTGTTTTCCAGATGATGGTTCTAGAACTAAGCCCTGAAAAATTGTTTCAGGGTTTGAAAATTATTGTGAAACCAAAATTAAATGACAGCGTTTGCAAAAACCGTTTTCATGGCAGTTGGACAAAATTTTTTCAAACTAAAAAATATGAAACAAATGGTGTCCGACTGTATTAACGTGATATACCAGTATCAGTTTTCGTGCCAGAATAAAAATTTTATCCCGCTGGTACAGCGACCTGAAATGCAATGACTCGTACAAATATGAGGGTTTGGACTGATAACATACAAATGCGACAAGAAGAAAATTTATGCTCCTAAATACTCTTTTTATGTTTGAACAACTCTCTTTTATTTGAATCTCTGTATGTGTGGAATGCCCTGACATCCATTTTTGCTAAGGTAGATTCCTGGCTTCGCTTGTGAATTGATTCTTACTATTGTTTAATTTAGAACTTTAAATGCATTGACACTTGCTCCTTATTTTCTTGCTCTTTTTCATTTCATTAATTATACCCAAATTCCATGTTATTAAAGGAAAGCATGACTTGGGTTTATTTGTATTTACATCCAATGTACGGTGTACGAAAAAACTTTGATGGTGTTCTTAGACTGCATGCATTTCACAGAGTTACATGATTAGCAGCAGCTAATGGATGTTTTACCTCATTGTCGCTGCTGGTCAGATATCGATTAGTGCCAGGTTAGCAGTGCTATGTGTAATTATGATCATTATGATAATTAACTCTTGATCATATAATGTGCTCTCTGACTGGTTGCATACCTGTAGCAACTGAAGTTACAGTATGTCATTCGCGTCCTCAGAGCCGCCTGGCCCTCTTAGCCGCTGGCCCCTGGGGCATAAGGACTAGTTGTCCTCGTTTCCAGGCGATTAAGAGGGCCATGCGGCTCTGGGGACGAGAATGAAGTTATGTAAACACACATCTTGTTTCCAGGGTCCTTTCTCTTCATCCCTCGAGAGGACCCCTGGGAACGAGGTTGATGTCAACACTGCTATGTCACGTACCATTCTCTTGGCTATGTTTTTCAGAAGAAATAGAAAATGATCGCTTTGTGCATAAATATTTTGATGTAATGCCTATACTTTATGAAGAATAATATTTAACTGAATTTATTCCCAAAACATGAGTCCAAAATACTTAAAGAATAAATAAGAAACCAAAATGAAACTTCTGGCATTTGAGTGGATACGAATTAGCCAGAAATGAAATATTTCTGCAGCACGAGAGCAGGGGGACTTGGGCTGGTCCAGTTGAAGTGTCCTTGAGCACATAAGGCCTTTAGCCACCTCGTTCAGCTTACGTTGTTTTTAATTATAAGTAGATCGTTCTTCACTGTCATATGTGTGACTTTTATTTAAGTTAACGCGGGTGGGGATGCCGGTTCGTACCGGGCTATTTAGTGCTTGAAACATGGTCCCTACCCAGATTTCCTGCCGAGTTTTTTCCCCTCCGGGGTTTTTTTCAGGCAGGTTTTTTCTGTTCTGCGTTCTGACAGTAATGTCTTTGTAAACTGTCGCTCACCTCTGTGCCGTATTGTGCCATATGACGTATGCGCCATATGCTTGGGTGTAGAAAGAGGTTGTAGTATAATGCATCAGTCAATTCTAGCAGTGCGCATCCCATCTTCCGGGCATTAGTGGCTTATTTTTCCTCATTGTCCGTCCCGGGGACCGGGCATTAGTCTACCCCAGGGCATTTGCTGGTCTCGTGACTTTCACGTCACAGCACTGCCACTTCCTTTCAGTGATAAGTTCATCGGGCGAGGACGATAAATTTGTGATTAATTCTGTCCAAGGAGGACAAAACGAGACGGTAGATCCATAGAACGAATGATCTCTGAAGCAATACAGAGAAATAAGACTTATTTGAGACTTAGTTTGGCCTGATTTAGCTTTGATTAGAATGGAGATAAGCTCGAAAACTAAGAAATCAACAAATTTTTTTACCTGTACCGCGGGGCATTCGATCAGCTTCGTTTATCCCTGCCATGGGGCATTTGCCGGTTTGTTTCAAAAAATCCTAACTCCTCGGAGGTCAGCCCGGGGGAGGGGATGGGTACTGCTGGAAATGACTGATGCATAACTTTATACTGTTAAAGTTCCCGGTGCTCGGCCGAAACCGCCAAAATAAACCTAATGGTTTTTGTTCATGTTGTGTACTGCGTGATGAAGCTGTTCCAGGCGTTCAGATAGTTACGCGTGAACGAAAAATATTGATAGCGGAGAAAAAGCGAAAAGAGACTCTGGAGAGAGTCGAGAGAACTCTCTCGCATCAACCTCGTCCCCAGGGTCTTCTCCTCGTTCAAAATGGTTTCTCCGATTCGCCCTTTTGAACGAGGAGAAAGCCCTGGGAACGAGGTTGCTCTCGCCTCTCTCCCTAGTCTCTTCTCGCATTTTTCGTGAATGCCTGGAAGAGGCTAAGCAGATGCTAACTTACAAAGAAAGGTTTTAAAAAAGTTTTGAAGTTTGGTTCAAGGCGCGGTTTGATCTGCAAACTATTCTACAAATAAAAGAAATGTTCCTAAAACTGCGTTCTCTAAAATTCACTTTCTTTGCTTTAGGAACGTAAAACAAGGAGGTTTCACCGTAGGCCTAAAACCAAAAGACACAATAACAAGAATATTCCTAGACCAGGTGTACATGACAGGAGAATGAACTTTTATCCGCAAAAAATAATGATGCCAAGAAAATAGCAGATGGAAAAAAAATTCATGGAAAAATAGAAGGGAAAGAAAAGAGTAACTTGCATAAAGTCTTCTGTACGAGAGGTTCAACAAATAAAATAAATGTGACAAAGAACCCGCTTAGTAAAAATTCTGTTCTACGTACACCTGCTGTTTTCGCGGTGCTTCAAAGCAATAACTGTCAGTGGAAGGCGGACTGTCTATTACCGAAACCTTTTACAGCTTATTTTTGTATTGAGGACAGGTAATAACGTAACACTCCCCAGCCGGGAGCTAAATAAGCTATTATAAAGGCACCACTTGTCGACTGAACTTATTGCTTCTTTATGAGGCAGAAATAATTTTTAAAAAAAAGTTATGTTGAGTATGAGCCCCTTCTTGGCAGAGCAGTGTCTTACGATTAACAGCCGATGTTGTAATTAAAAGAATTTAGGTCAGGTGCAGCTTAGAGAAACCGAAATGAATTTTTGCTCACTGCAAAGAGTGTTTAAAAAGGAAAGAAATTTATGACATGTACAGTAGAGGCGAGAATTAGAATAAATAATAGGAGAGTCAATTCCGCATACGTGCCTAGCGGATAAGTATTTCGACTTGAGTTATTTTGGGATTGTTTTGTCATCGGTAAACGGTGTTAATGAAAAGAGACCCCATGTAAGCGGTTTTGGGTGATGATGTTGGCCGTTGATATAATTTCAGTGCTATGTAAGAATGCATAGAATAAGACTGGTATAGAGTATTAAAATAAGAGGCGTTGTATAGATTTCTATAGCAAGAAGGACGGTTGTTACAGAAAGAAACAAAACCCTCAACGATGAAACAGCTCAGCTACCCACAATACAGGAGTTGCATTCGAATGATCCCATGACAACTAAAGACGGAATTAGTCATGAAATAGGGCACGTATGGGAGATGGACTCTCTTACCTTTATCTTCTCCTTTACTAGAGAAAAAAAAAACCGCCATGTTTCTTTCATATCATGGTAGCAAAACAAATATACCAGGGAAATACATTACACTGTAACCTGTAAGGTTAGATGAACACTGGTAGAAACGTATTTTCTCGAATAACAGCCGTCTCTCGAATAATCGCCACCACCCCCTTTGAATATTTTAATAACCCTGGAGGATGATCTGATCCAACAAGACTGGGTGATGACTCGAGCTCTAACGCCGAGGGTAAATTGACATTGAATAATCACCCCCTCGAATAATCGCGCCCTTTTTGGTGGTAATAAAAATAATCACCCGTGGCTAGTATTTAAGGAAATATGGTACGATAAGCGCAATGTAAAATAGGGCATTATTTAAGCCCATTTGATAGAACCATCGCGGCAGAACAATTAGCTGATTATTTAAGTCAGAACTCTGAGAAAAAAAAGATAAACAAACAATAACACAAGACTAATCAAGTGGAATATTTTAACGATCCAGGTCTGACTTGAATGGGCAAGGGAAACAAGGTGGTTTGTTTCGAAGAAAAAAATACGTCTTCGAAATCTTCTTGTGTAAAGCGATATGGCATATTTAACAACTTTCAAGCTAGTTTTTTACTACATAAGATTTAGAACTGAAAAGTGCTTTAAAAATTGTTAGTGGGAGTTTAAATGGCGGATGTTGTAAAGGTACAACAGGTGAACCGGAAGATGTAGTAAAATAAACCGAAGAACAAGAGGAAGGAATAATACGGCAAAACTAGTCTAGTAAAACAGAAATAGTGCACTTCATGCTCGTGAGGTGAAGAACAACCTAATAGACGAATGTCAAGTAAATGCATGATGAGCTCATTGAAAAGAATTTAGAAGTCCGTCTTTCAAGAAAGTTCCAATTAGAAAACAAAGCAAAACACATGACATCCACATTTATAAAGGATTAGTTTCCTTTTTGGTGAAAAAAGAAGTGTATTTTAAAATAATGTTTGTTCATGTTCTCCCGTTATCCTTCTACAATAATTTCTGTGACGCTGCAGAATTAACCGAAGTGCCGATCAAAACCCACGCAATTCAATTTATTTTTCTTCAATTTCTACAACTTTCTACAATGCCAGCCTACTGAATAAGAAAACAAGGGCGGTATTATTGTCTGCTAAGTCAGTGGTGTTTAACTTAATAGTTTTCGCTAACAGCGTTGTTTATCATCGAGTAACGTATCACTTTTGCTGGTTAGGTGCATGAGTCCTACTTAAAGAGCAAATTATTAAGGATTTCCAGTGGGTGAGGTTTCTGTTTTAAACCAGGTGTATTTAAAGGAACCATAGTTTTTCCTGCACCGATAACGAAAAACAAGAGTATACGAGAGAAAGTTAGAAATAAAGAGAAAACAAGTGCACCAAACTTGATCATTTAGGTAGATAATCACTTAGTAAGATATTTTCTCATCGACTTCGAATAACCTCTACTTTTTTCTATTGAATCTGTTTTCAGAAGTATAAAAATCTTATTTTGGATACGTGCGATAAAGGATCACGTAAGATTTTCTTAAAGGCCTCAGCATCCCCGGTAAATTCTGGGTATTAGATTTCGTTGACTAAATTTTTCAGCAACTTGCAATTAAATATTCAGCTAAAGAAAACACACACTACACCGAGCTAAAGAAATTGCCAGGAGAGGTAAAGGGTACAGCAACAAAATACAGTGGTTTTGCACAGGAATCATGCTATTTTCAGACTTTATTTGTCGTATTTTACTTTATTTATTGTATTCCACGGCGAATCTTAGTATAACTTATAAGTAAAGACAATAACAAGGCCAGTTTTTAAATTACTCAAGAAAACAGACCAAAACAACAGCATGCAAATTCCAAAGAACGGTTCAGTGGAAAGCCGTTCAACATCTTTCTAATTATTTTATCTACAGGCAAAGCTCTAAAGAGCAGCAGAAAATTTCTCAACCAAGCTTCTCAATGTGCGTACACTGAGCAATATTAAAATGAATGACAAGGCAAATTTACAGTTCTTTTCGAGGCTATACTACTGGCTTATCTTTAAGTGTATAACTTTTTTTCTTCCTTGAAAGCGTTGCTATAGTATAACGATTACATTCTACGGTGAATCTATAAGTATAACTCTATTAAGTAAAGATTTTTTTTACGGAGGAAAGTTCTTCGGACCGTTTGCTCTGTCTCTTTTTACCGGGACGCGAGTTTTTAACTTACTTGATCCTGTACGGTGTTAAAACACTTCAGGAGTCTCTTAAGTCCCTGACGATAGTTTGAGCTGAAACTGAAACAGATGCAAGGGTTGATGGCACAATTCGAGAGATACATAAAGTCGGCGATATAACAATAGAGCCAAAATCCGCAAGGCAAGTCCCGGGCAAAGTGTGATACTAAAAAAGCAGTAGTATGGGGTACCCAGCACAGTACAAACCCTACCACAATAGCAATGGACATCTTAAGCACGTTTCTGTTTCGTTTGGCGCGTTTTTGCTTGGCGTTGTCCGACTGCTCACCTGGAATCTTCTGTTTCTTGAGCTTGATAACAATGATGGAGTAAAGTATGACTAACAAGGCCATAGGGATATAATAAAATAAAATTAATTTGACTAGAAGGTAATTCACATAGGAAGAGAACCCTCCGAACGCTTCATTCAGTTCTAAGGAGCAATACTGCTTTCCACTAGCTCCTTCAACCAGTTTGTTGACGACAAAAGATGGCGAGGAGACAGCCGTTGCGACGATCCACGTAGCGAAAATGAAGAAGGGGCACAGCTTTGAACTGATGAGTGGAGAACGGAGAGGAAATACCACAGCTCCAAATCGGTCCACTGCTGTAAGGATCAGGCTCTGAATAGACACTAACATGGAGACTTCCATTAAGAATTGGACCAGCTTACACAAGGCCTGACCAAGAGGACCACTGATAAGCCACTGATAGTCCACGTACAAATAAGTTATATTCCGCGGAAAAAAGAATATTGGACACAGCAAGTCGGACATGGCCATGTTGACGATGAAATAATTTATAGGTTTTTTCAATGTTTGCGTCCTATGAACGATTATTCCTATAAAGGAATTCCCAACCAGCGAAACAACAAAGATCAGGCAGTAAGCAAAGGTTTCTCCAATTCTCCATACTGTAGTATCCGACAGGAAGGAGCAGCTTGATCCATTCACTGTTGTGTTCATGTCTGACGACTTTACTGAGAATAACGTTGCTCCCACCTCAAATGTCTTGTGTGTACAACAAACGCTGTTTTCGTTTATGTTCTACAAGAAAGGTAGAATAAAAAGTCAATTATTCAACACGCCCCGTTTCTGTTGTCAAACCATCCATTTTAGTTATCAAAAGCTTTTGACGAACAACACGTAAAGGCCTTTAAATTTAGCTAACAAGGGCGACATTTGTCAAACAAACTAAACGTTTAAATGGTGGATGTGTAAAGTTACAACAGGTGAACCGGACGGGGTTGTAAAATAAGCCGACGAACAAGAGCAAGCAATAATACGGCAAAACTAGTCCAGTAAAACAGAAATAGTGCACTTCATGCTCGTGAGGTGAGGAAGAACCTAAGAAACGAATGTCAAGTAAATGCATGATGAGCTCATTGGAAAGAATTTAGAAGTCCGTCTTTCAAGAAAGTTCCAATTAGAAAACAAAGCAAAACACATGGCATCCACATTTATAAAGGATTAGTTTCCTATTTGGTGAAAAAGAGTTTATTTTGAAATAATGTTTGTTCATGTTACTAAAAGGAAATTTGAAACTGATATAAAATGTAAAAGGTTAAAATGATCTCATAAAAACTTTTAAGAAACTAAATTTTCGACAACTCTCTGTTGCCCTCGTCAGAGTTTGTTTGAAACAGTGTCACTGTTTTTAGTTTCTTAAAAGTTTTTATAACATCATTTTAACTTTTTATATTTTAGATCAGTTTTTAATTTCCTTTTTAGTAACATGATAAACACCGATCGCCCAAATAGCAACGTTTGTTCATGTTCTCACGTTATCCTTCTACAATAATTTCTGTGACGCTGCAGAATTATTTAAAGTGCTGATCAAAACCCACGCATTTCAATTTATTTTTCTTCAATTTCTACAACTTTCTACAATGGCAGCCTACTGAATAAGAAATGAAGGGCGGTATTATTTGTCTGCTAAGTCTGTGGTGTTTAACTTAATAGTTTTTGCTAACTGCGCCGGTTATCATCGAGTAACGTATCACTTTTGCTAGTTAGATGCATGAGTCCTACTTGAAGAGCAAATTATTAAGGATTTCCAGTGGGTGAGGTTTCTGTTTTAAACCAGGTGTATTTAAAGGAACCATAGTTTTTCCTGCATCGAGGACCGACCAAGTGCACCAAACTGGATCATTTAGGTAGAGAATGATTTAGTAAGATATTTCCTTATGGACTTCGAATTAGTGAGACCAATAACCTCTACTTTTTCTATTGAATCTGTTTTCAGAAGAATAAAAATCGTATTTTGGATACGTGCGATAAAGGATAACTTAGGATTTTCTTAAATGCCTCAGCAGCCCCGGTAAATTAATTCTGGGAATTAGATTCTGTTGACTAACATTTTCAGCAACTTGCAATGACATATTCAGCTAAAGAAAACACACACCACACTGTGCTAAAGAAATTGTCAGGAGAGTTAGAAGGGTCCAGCAATAAAATACAGTAGTTTTTGCACAGGAATCATGCTATTTTCAGACCTTGTTTATCGCATTTTACTTTTATTTATTGTATTCCACCGCGAATCTAAGTATAACTTCTAATTTAAGACAATAACAAGGCCAATTTTTAAATTACACAAGAAAACCACAGCATGCAATTTCCAAAGAACGGTTGGAAAGCCGTATAACATCTTTCTAATGATTTTATCTACAGGCAAAGCTCAAAGAGCAGTAAAATATTGCTCAACCAAGGTTCTCAAATGTGTGTACACTGAACAATATTAAAATGAATCACAAGGCAAATTTACAGTTCTTTTCAAGGCCATACTACCGGCTTATCTTCAAGTGTATTAACTTTTTTCCTTAAAAGCGTGCCTATACTACAACGATTACATTCTACGGTGAATCTATAAGCATAACGTCTACTATGTAAAGACAATAACGAGTAGAATTTTCAAAATAACAAGAAAACGACTTTACAGGCAAAGAAAGGCTAGAGACCCGTTCAACGTCTTTCTTATATGTTTATATTCATGGAAGCTAAACAAAACAAAGCGCTGCAAGCCCGTATAAAAAGGTAAAGTAATTAACAAATACATTCTATTCTGTGCGTTTGTACTCCGACAACGCACAGATGACGTCACACCGTGCTGCCTATCTTAAGGTTTATTCATTTATTTATTTATTTATTTATTTCTTCTTCTTATTATTATTATTGTTACTATTATTATTATTATTATTATTATTATTATTATTATTATTATTACTATTATTACTTGTACTTTAATTTTTAAATTTCACATTCCTAAAAGTATTGTTTTAATCATTGTAAGTTTTATATTTCATGGTTTGTTACCGTCATGCGTTTTATACGTGAGCCCCTGGCTCGGATATGCGGGGCAACCCCATCCCACGCACTGACGTTAATAAATGGATTGTTGTTGTTGTTGTTGTTGTTGTTGTGCCGGAGAACAACGAAGTACGCTACAAGCCGCAGGCGAGTGGCGCAACGGATGTCGTTACCCTGTTTTGACGTCCTCTGTATGTTATCAGAGTACACACGCACAGCCACATGGAATAAATTTCTTTTATACACTTTTTAGATATCGGTTTTCCCGCACAACATTACAATTGTTTTCAAAAATCTTCGTAACTGATGATTTGCGCACGCAGAATGTTGCGGTTCATTACGTAATTCTTGCGTCTGTACTCTCCCCTAGACCGATCAAAACGCGCGTTTTACTCTGTCTATTGTATAAGCACTAATATCTAATGGGGGTTAAGGTTATACTGACATAACCTGGGCATAATTTAACCATCGTTAGAACCATCGTGACTAACAAGAACAGAAGGTTATTTCTAGAATCATTGCACTCGTTCCAGGACAAAAACTCTGTCAATGAAAGAGCACCCTTCCCAAGGTTTTATGCGTCACTGGTTGCCTCCCTAGGGGACAGCGAACAATAATGTCTTGCATATTTGCATTCTGTTACCGCTTGCAGAGTCAACTCTGAAGAAGACCGCAGAAGGCGGTCGAAAATTTAGTTGTTTTTTTAAATTTTAGATTTGGAGGAAAGTTGTTCAGTGGAATCTTTTGTCAGATTGAAAAAATGACTTTTTCAACATAACTTAAGGTCTACTGAATAACGTTTTGCCCTATACCGTCAGAGGAGTTGAAGAACCCATGGAGCTTTCTTAAAATGCAATAGAAAGGGTAGGTCACCGACTAAGTTTTTTAGATAATTGACAAAAACTGATATTTGGAGGTTCTTTTTGTGGATCTTTAGTGTTGCCATGGTAACAGCTTGACATCACAACCAGCCTTATAGTATTGCCCGACAAAAGAGTTGTCAAGATATTCATAGTTTACCCACATGGTCAGAAATATTTCTTTGTAATCTTTCTCGTTTCAAAAGGATTATAGCGGAGCCAGCGCTCTAGCGCGTCAGCGGAGCTCCATTGCTAAGGAAATTTGGTAACCTATCAAGCCAAGAAATTTTGGTAGTGACGTAATAGTCACGTGACCGTCCGTCCGTACATCCGTACGTCCGTCCGTCCGCACCACAGGGATGCCAATACACTTCATACACTGGATATGACCCTGTGCTGAATCCTGTGTGTTCTTGGCGCGAAATCGCATGTTGACCCGCGTTGTTGCAAAACAAGCAAAGACAACAAAAGTCAAAAACAAATTTGTTAATGGAAAAATAAAGTTTAAAAGAATACTCAGTTGTCTTTTTGGTGGAAGGGGAAAAGTTCAATTTAGGCGAAAAAAATTAGGCGATAAAGTTCAGGCGAAAAGTCAAATTTGCCTTGTCGGCTCTGTTCGAACTCGGTCGGCACACCGCTTGAGTTCGCAGCTTTTCGCAGCGGTTTCAACGCCAAATATAGCAGAGTTAGTGCTTTTTGGTTTTTTCTATCCACAACCATGGTTTTTACGGCGTTCCCAACACATTTTGCCAGGAAAAACACCAGCATTTTCATGCTGATGGGCAGCTTGTCACGAAGACAGAAATAAGTAATAAATTTAAATTCAAATATGACAATAAACGTTCACGGCCTAGTGGACTAATATCCGGCTTTAGTATAAATCTAATAGCGTTCTATCATAAATGCTGCAATCTGATTGGCTATCCTACTCGCCATCTATTCTGTGATAGATAGTGAGTAGCGAAAAGGTGAGTGGCAGGCGCAGTCTTATACTTCAAAATAACAATGCAATTAAGTAAAACTTTTCACTTTCGTGGTATATTAATCGAGATTTATACTAAAACAATTAGATTATTCGCTCTCGATTTCTTCAACTATCACGCGATAGAAATCTCGAGCTCATAATCTAATTGTTAAATAGACGCCCACGTCCCGGGTTCGGCTCTCAGCGAGGATAGGAAATTTTTTTTTAATTTAACAACTTGAATGAGAGTATTTTCACAAATTAATAACTGCCAGCAAAAAAAAAAAAAGAAAAAAAACAAGCACAAACAAACAAACAAACAAAACAAAAATGGAGGGCTCCGCTTTTAGGCTTGGCTAAATCTATATATTAACAATATTAAAAAACCCTTTCTAGCCACCTTAAACGGCTGTTTATTGATCGCAGTTGCGTCGATTAAAAAGGCGGTTGCTTTCTGGGGAAATGTGTTCGGACCGCCGCAAAAACCATAATTGTGGACAGAAAAAAAACAGAAGGCACTAGCTCTGCTATATTTCGGATCGGGACCGCTGCGAAATACTACGAACTCAAGCGTTGTGCCGACCCAGTTTGCAGCACGGAACCGACAACAAAGATGAAGTCTTAGTAACTTGAACTTTTTGCTTTTCTCAAAGATAACTGAGTACTCTGTCGATTTCTTTCTTTCCATTTATAGTTATCTGATTTTTTTCTCAAGTTCTAAACTTCACTTTTGTCGAACTGAATCGTTTTGCTAAACAAGGTAAACTTTTATAAAAACCTCTTTTTCAAAAGTGACGTTGGTCATGCGATTTCCCCCCAAGAAAAACGCCGGTTGCCCAAAAGGACCGCGCGATTTCCCGCCAAGGAAAGATGGCATTCTCCACCCCGCGTCGGGTTGTCTTGGAACTCCCCTCCCCCTCCCCCTCCCCTTCCCCCTTCCCCAGAGTCTGTACGGACGAGCGTACGCTGACGTCACAACCAAATTAAAATTTCTCGGATCGATAGGTTACCAAATTTGCTTATAATACTTGTACGAACATTGACTTATTTGAAGGGCTGAGCAGCTGAAATGATCTTTCTTATTTTACAAACAAAACTAAATTTGCCCAGAGTATGCCTGGGTATACATCTTAAATAGATTTGTTTTGCAGTGAAGTAAACCTTAATTAACAGCATCTAAACACACGCTTACTTTAAGCCAGCGATGTTTTTTATTAGGCATCTTTTCCCAACACTAATAGTATTCTTAAGTTAATACCCCAACATCCAAAATCTACGCTTACAGTAAGTTGTTTCCTCAAACATTTCACTGTGTTAACTGAGATAAAAAAAGTTCGACTTTTTATCATGCAAGTGAAATGTAATCTCGAACTCCGTAAGAGTTGGGAAAACGAATCGCTTCTTATTTGAGGAGAATAAAAAAATTATTTTGCGTATACTAAGATGTCATCTCAGGAATACCCCGGTAAAATCTTGAAATAAGATTCACGGTCTAAAATTTTCAGCAACTTGCAATTAAATATTATGAAAAAACACAACAAACCTTGCTGGCTTACGCCAATATTTCTTAAAGGGCCCTAAAATTGTATGAAAAAATCAGGAATCGTGAATCGTGAAATGGATTTCAGGAGGATCCAATAAAACAACGAATTGCTCGCTGCAAAGCTGGTTGTAAAAGCGACCCGTTTTGTTTTGAAATTATGCTTGCACCAATTACCTATTATAAAAACCGATGTTTCTAAAGACCATAGGGGAGAAAATGGTAAAGAAACAGTAAAAGAACAGCGCTGGAGAAAAAGTGAAAAATTATGAACTTTTTTCCTTCCTTGAAACTGTCAAGAAAAAAAAGAAGGGTTTAGCAATGAAACACAGCGCTTGTGGTAAAAGAATTACGTTGTTACTTTATTTATTTTATTACACAACGAGTTTTCAACATCACAAGAAAAAGTGACAGCCAAATTCTAAAACGGTTGGAAAATCCGCTTAACAACTTTCGTACGTGTTTTTGTATAGACAGAGTTCTAAAGAGCAGTCAAAATCCGCTCAGCAAAGTCTCTCTATTTAATTGCACTGGTTGATGTTACACGGCATTACTAACAGAGATATTTAATATTTTTATAGAGGTTATACTATTTATTTACAAGTTTCTGATTTTTACACTGGGTTTATTCCTTGAAGGTGAACTGACCGTCAGTTTTCTCGTTTTCTTAATTCGCTTATTCTGAATGTGACGTTCAACTGCAATGTTATCTTAAGATCGTTTATTCATGTTAGAGGAAGAATAGCAAATAATAAACAAATATGGTTGCCTTTTCGCTAATTATGCTTTACGGATGGGAGTTCTTTCTGACCTTTCGCCAGTCTGTTTTAGGATGCGAGCTTTCAATTTACTCAATCCTACATTGCGTTAAGACACTTCAGGAGTCTTTTAAGTCCCTGACGATAACTGCTACTGAACATAAAACAGATGCAAGGGTTGATGGCACAATTCGAGCCAGCCATAAAGTAAGTGATAGACAAATAGAGCAAAATGTCAGAAGGCAATCCACCGTCACATTCAAAGAGAAATAGTAAGCTAATAATACTATAGGGTACCCAACACAATACAAAGCCTACCACGATAGCAATGGCCAACTTTAACACGTTTCTGCTTCTTTTCGCGCGTTGTTGCTCAGCGTTGTTCGATTGTTCGCCTGGAATCTTTTGTGTCTTGAGCTTGATAACGATAATAGAGTAAAGTAGGGTTAAGAAGGCGATGGGGACATAAAAAAATACAACATGTAAGGCTAAAGAGTAATCAGCGCGGGATGAGGACTCTCCAAAGGCTTCATTCCATCGACTCTCGCACGCTAGTCCACCTGGCTTTTCAACAAGTTTCCTGACGAATAAATATGGCGAGAAGACCGCCATTGCGACTATCCACGTAGCGGCAATAAAAAAGGGACACAGCTTTGAACTGATGAGTGGTGAACGGAGGGGAAATACAACAGCTCCAAATCGATCCACTGCTATCAAGACCAGGCTCTGAATAGACACTGCAGAAGACATGTCGGCTAAGAAGGGTACCAGCTTGCACAAGGCCTGACCAAGAGGACCACCGATAAGCCAGGAGTTCATGTACATCGCTGTTAGTCTCCACGGAAAGAAGAATATTGGAAACAGCAGGTCGGACATGGCCATGTTGACTATGAAGTAATTGATCGGTCTTCTTAGTGTTCGCGTCTTATAAACTATTATTCCTATCAGAGAATTTCCGACCAGCGAAACAGCAAGGAACAGGCAATAAGCAAAGGTTTTTCCAATTTTGTGTTCTGTAGGATGTAGCGGGCTGGAGCAGTCCGACGCATTTATCGTTGTGTTCATGTTTGCTGACTTTGATAGTTCTGTTGTTTCGATTTCTCACTGGCCTCTTAAGAGCAATTAGTTCTCTATTTATGTTAAAGGAGAAATATCCCTCTGGCTTACGATTCGTGATTTCCAAAAACTTGAATTGAAATGAATAACCAATTAGGCTAAACGCCTCCTCGATTGTCAATCTGTTTTCTTTTTTGTAGCCTTTAATGGATGTCACACTTCAACAGCTGTTACCTTATTGTATTTGCATGTAAGGACTGAAGTGGTTTGAAATCTGCACGGTTTGGATATTTGACAATCGTGAGAATTTCTTCAATGCTGATACTCTTTCAGGAACGTACTTTTTTGCGGCCCAACTCGCTTTTCGCGCATGTAAGTTTATGGGGGCATTTTTTTACGCCGTAGCTTGTTTGTGCCAACCTGTCTATAGGTAGTACTCTATGTTAATTTTAATGAAGATAGTTTTAACAGTTTTTCCTGCGAATTCTAAACCCCGCGAGTCAAAAACGCATTAGGGTGCAATAGAAAATAGAAAGAAAATGAAGTACTCGTTCTCTTTTCAGTAAATGTGTATTTAAGTGTAAACACATCGCTGACAGAGGCTGCTTGCTGAGTATCGAACTCAGCTCCCCAAAAGAATGAGAGCTGGTAAACGAAACTATTGCTCATGAATTTTTGGACACTGAGAGTCGAATCTTAGGCAAAAGAAACAACCCCCCCCCCAAAAAAGGGAACTAGACATAACGAAGTACTAGGGGACTGAGAAAATATGTTCTTTATAACCTCGCTGTAACGAAATTGTGGGAAAACGACCAAAATCTTTGTTATATCAGCTTAGCATTCGGTTTAATCGTGCAGTTACTATCCAGATTTGAATGAATAAATTGAAATCTGTGATTCAGGGTCTGCTTACCTCTCTGTTAATCTGTTGAGCATTCATCTTTTATCGCGTGATGCCATTTTTTCGTCACACCGGGACAATTTTTAAGTTTGAATTTCTGGGGTGAGTTTCATAAAATTTAACGACCGGTGTAACTGCTAACGTCAGACGTTAAAATAGTGACTTTGGCTGGAGTGAACGTCTGTCGTTAGAAGTTACGCCGGACGCTAATTACGTTTTGTGCAACTCGCCCCTGGAATGTGCTCCCTATATAGGAGCAGTTTCATTATAAAGGGGTTCTGTTCCACACATTTTATTGTAAATATGGCCTGCCTGAAGAACATGGCTCCTTATACTTTAGGAAGGACTTCGTTATAAAGGAGCTCATTATATCGGGTTCCACTGAAATTGGGTTTAAAAAATAAACGTGATCACCATTCTTATAACAGGTTGTGGCAGAAACCACGGTGATGAAGAAGACGTTAGAGGGATTTAATTTTTTTCCTCACTGGAACTAGGGGATAAGTACGATGCTTGTCTTCGGAAAATTGCTACTATACACTTAATAATTTCATTCTTCTGAGATTTCTAGCTTCCTTTTTTGTGGAGCATAACTGCAAAGTCAAGACTTTGACAATAACAACGACTGTACATGGACATTCCCAAGAACTGATGAATTCCCGTTGGAGAGCTGATCGTTTTCATACGCCTTATGTTCAGGCAGACTTCTATAAAAACAATTTCAACCAATTAGGAAAGTTGTTCCTGAAATGTACATAGACTGAAAGATATTACACTCTATATTTACATTAGATGTTTGTAATTTTTTTCCGAGGTAATATTATTTACTTATCTACGAGTATCTCAGTATTTGAAGTTTTCACATTTCATTGGTTTATTCGCACAAGAGAGAGGATACAATGGAACCCAGTTCATACAACCACTGACAGATCATCAAAATTTGGTCCCCATGGGTATTCCCTATAGTCGGCCATAGGGGGAGGCTCCACCCAGAAGGGGTGACTTTTGTTGCCCTTCCGATATACGAAAGGGTAGGAAAAACTGTTGTTTTGCTATTTTGACCCTTTAAGCCCCAATAGCGACGAGCGTCTAATTTTTCCTTACACTATTATTACTTGATCAAACATACAGGTCATGACAATAAAAGAAATGATCACCAATGATCAAATGTCTTGATTTTTGATCAAATTCTTCCAGCTAGTACCATAAAAAAACATATTAAGAAGATTAGTGCGGAGAATAGGGACGTTAACATTGGGGTTTACTGGGTTAAAGGGTTGCAAATACACCTTAAACTAAAAGGAATAGCTGCTAAATCTGAGTACTAGCTAAAAAGATTGCAGCATTTTGGCAGAAGTTACGGAAAAAGTATTCGAAAGTTTGGAGCATTTTCAGTGAGTCAAAGCTCACAATGAACTACTGATTTTAGCATACTTTTGAGGCACGAAAAGTTCAATTTTTGCCCTAGTCACATGCAAGGGGTACCGTTTTGATCAAAATTAGTATATTAGAGGATAAGGGTTTGAACCTCGGAGGGTGGGGGATCCTCCCCTTACGAAACGTTAATATTCACTACCCTCCATTTCCCGGGATTTGATCGTATTAACGGGGAAGCGCCAAGCTATGATGGTACGCAAAAAGAAACGAAGATAAAAGATATAAACGATAGTGGACGACTGCATCACCTGCCTTAGCTTTCAAAAGCCTTTAAAAGCCCTTGAAACAATCTGAGAGAAAAGGAAACGATATTTGAAGTATTTTGCTTCATTTGGGCTGCCCCTCGTTCTTGACAGCCCGAAACACAGGAATTCTAAAAATGTTATAACAACGATATTTTTACCTTACTTTTCAATTTCTTGTAGACATGTATTAAAGTTTGAGAGTCATCTCAAAAAAGACTGAAGAGAAACAAGATTATCCTCTCTTGAGAGAAACTAAGAATATTGGTTACGTTAGAAGGAAGATGAGCGATATAAAAAGCGAAAAACATTTCGACGACCTCATGACATCATTGTCAAGTTCAAATGTCCAAAGATGTTAAGATCTCACACATTTAAGTAATTGCTGATATTTTAAAATAAATACAAGTTCAAAGTTGCAGCTATTGTTCTTAAAGTAAACAATTTCGCAAATATCCACAATTACTTTATACGCGTGAGATTTCAACACCTTTTGAGCATATGAAGTTGACAATGATGTCATATAGACATCGAAACGTAGTTCGCTTTCTCTATCGCTTATCTTCGAGTTGAAATGTCATTCGAAATCGTTATTAATTAATTTCATACCTGTTTTATTTCTTGAACTGACTTTAACGGCTGCCATCAGTAGTCATTGCCGAAAATTGTTCTTCTTGTTTCTTTTTTTCCTACTGTTCAACCCCTTTATTTCTGAATATTGTTCATGCAAGCAAACCCTTTCTATCATATTAATGAAACAAAGAATTGACGAGGTAATAAAATGGCGGGATTCCACTATAGCTATTAATAAGAGAACACAGTTACTTCTTTTCTTAATGATAGTTTTTACTGATGGAAGTTCCTGGAACCACTCGCTCTTATTTTCTAATGTCTCATGAGCAGTAGTCGCTGAGCAGTCGTTAAAAGAAGGAGAACTTAACAAACTGCAAAATAGGGAAATGACCTCGTCACAAAAGTCTACCGGAGACAAGCGAGGTTAAAAGGCTTTTTTCATTCACCATCACATCCTTTGACCACGCTTTGTCCGCTAAGAGGATACACGAAAGAGCAGGATTCAGACTAGATCCCAATTATATTGAACTGTAATCACTCCAAGAACGATTTAGATAATCACAGTTACTAGTATTAATTTCTGTCTAAGCTTTTGTTTCTGCAGCCCAATCTTATCTGTAATCGTTCATTTATGATTAAAACATAAATGAACCTAAAAAATAGGGGTTTAGCCGATACATTTTTTCTCGTTCTTTGTCCCCTCAGCCCAACATTCTAATTGTTCCGACGATAGACATAATTTTTCACTGCTTGACTAGACACAAAGGACGGTTGTTTCGCCATTATTTTGTATAAATAAAGGAGATGTATTGCTAACGAGTCAGAAACTTTATAAAAAAATCTTTCAGCTACCTCTCCTAATGCGTGTTTAGTTTTTCCTGAACTGCGCATTTCACAACAAATTTGAGACAAATTTGGTTTATGGAGTATCTGTAGCTTCCCTTTTTTATTGAAATCACTGAAAACAGTAATCAAATCAAATACCAACTGGAGGTCGTTTTGAGAAAATTAATCGTATTATAACTTTAGGGCCAGAGGCGGCGGAGCAGGGGGGGCAGGGTTCCCCCCAAAACGAAAAATTGGGGGGACACAGCCCCTCCTCCACGTTTCGGTGCCGAAAATATCGCTAGCGCAGCATAAAATTGGTTTGGCAAAAATATTAAGTCTCATGAACTTTTCGCAAATCGTTTCATCAGGATCGCGCTTGGCGAAATAATATGTTGTGAGACTTTTTTGGAACAACGCCTGCCTGCGTTCGAGAAGCCAATCAACTGCTGGATTTTTCCAATAAACTAGACAGAAGCGGTTTGTATTTGACATTTCCTGTGGCATCGGCGACTTCAGAGCGTACATTTTCTGTCCTCCGACGACTCAAGGGCTAGTAAGAAACACCATGAAGCAGGAACTTCTGAACAACTGCCTACCTATGCATTGTGACAAATCGATTACGGACACACTGGACACTGTTAAGACTGCAAAGAGGTTTGCTTGTGCCAACGACCTAGTACATAAAGGACATTTCGGGAAATTTGAGAGGGAGGTATACACTTGGCTTGGTGTACGATGATTGCCCCCCTCCCCCTCACGTTTCAAAACGCCCTGCCGCCTCTGAGGGCTGAAATTGGCTGGTAGGAAAGCTTTCCAGTTATAATTCGATGATAGTAGCTCAGGTTTGAACTCACCAAGACCACTGAACGACAGTTTCAAGGACAAACTCTTACGCAATTAAAGGGTTAGACTTAATTTAAAGTCAAATATGCAGAATACTACCAGGAAAGTGCTGGGTTCTAAAATAAAACAATACACAGAGACGTGAACAGTTCATCTTCTCTCTGGTATTGTTACTATTTTACTTCAGATTGAGACTAACCCTCTTAAATGTGTCTTTTGTCTTTTGTCCAGCGGTCTATATGAATCGAAACTGGGTTATTCGCCAGTACATCCAACCTCATTGCTAGGGTCTTTGAGTTGGACAATCCAAGAAAGGGGCGACTCGGCCGACGTCATCTTGGAATGTCCAACCTGAAGACCCTATCAAACGAGTTTTTCCGTGGCAAAAAGAGAATTGCTTTCAGAACAGGAGGAGCAGGAAATTGTACATTTTGATTAGGAGGATCAAAGCAGCAACAACACATTGGAAGCCAACCAGCCATGCAGAAAACATGTGCTGAAACACCATGCAAAACGTCCTGACTCAGCAGATTCAAATAAGTATTTGTTACACAGCGAGGTCAGTGTTCCAGATCATAGCACATGTCATGTAAACTGTGAAAGTCAGGAAAAAATCTTCTGCCGAAGGTATGGAAAATTACAAAAAGATGTTTACTTTTAAAATTAACTCGTCTGGTACACCTGAATGGACGAATGAAATTGTCCAAAATGGTAATGTATGGTAATCGATCGGTGGTGCGTTCATTTCAGATTGGAGAAGGTTTTGGTTAATTTATCTATCGAAGGAAGAACATAAAAAATTTGCAAACTTTCCTTCTCAAACTTGATCAGTTTGCCTCGATCGAATCTTAGCCAAAACTCTCACATTTTGCAAGAAAAATCTTTGGCGGAATATCTTAAGTTTACAATTGAAAATTTTCTCTGATTTTAATTTTTATGGAAATTGTTTGTGATCGCATGTCGGTTTTTAATACAAAACACAGCATATTGCTCGTTGTTTAACCTATTTCCAAGATCGCGGATTTTACTCTGAAAAGGTGTGTGAGGATTTGTTTCTGACATGGGGGAAAACATGAAGAAGGACGGTTTGCTTTAAAATCATGTTTGCAACTGTTACTTCAGTCTTACAAAAAGCATTGGCACAAGCATGGAGAGAATTAACCCTTTCACTCCCGGTGTCAGTTATAGAGACATTTAGATGATTCTAACTTCTGGGTCTGTGGATGAATCCTATGGTGTGACCATTCAAATGAAACATTGTCAGCAGTACCGGCTTTCACATGGATTTTTACAAAATGATCTGAAATTTGGGATTTGTCTTGAATTTTGATTTCAGGCACTCTTGGGAGTGAAAGGGTTAAAGTAAATGGAGAGAAAAAGCCTGAGGTTTAGAACGAATTTGATTGGGATATTGTAAAACTTCTTCGTCATGGCTAAAACTGTTCTGCTGAACAGAAGGGAGTGTTACTTTTGAAACGCCATTTTATTGCTTTGTACTTAAGTTAGTTTATTGATCAGCCGCCTTATTGTTTAAGATCACGTTTTTTGGTTACTGTAATTGTTGCGAATTTTTATATCATCTAGTCAAGTTATTTGCTCGGATTACACGCTTACTTTAGGCATGCTTAAGTCCACTTTTAGTCAGTTGCTATTGAGAGATCTTGCTCTACACTACTGGAAAGTTCTAACGCTTCGCTACGCTATATTTCAAGTAGGAGCTTGACCAAAGTAAGTCGTTTTCCAGTTATTTGTTATGTTATTGACCTATAAGCCCTAACTAGTCGTTCTATTTAGTTTTATTTAAAAGTGATTTTAGAAGACTTTCTCAGTTAGTGTATTATGGCGTTACTTAAGGTATCTTTGGTGATTGCCTTTTTTAGTTCGAATCACAACCAAACCACACAAAATCGCTGTTACAAACACATAACCACCGCTACGTATCGCTACCTGGCAATCGCATGGCTATCGTCGTATACCTTTTAGAAATCTTTAGCTACATGATTGGAATAAATACTGTTTGATTGAGTCCTGGCTAACTGACGGTGTTTTAACACCGTCAGTTTAGTTACTACACGTGGTTCTTGTGCCTTCGTTTACGTTCGTATTTATCTCCTATCGAATTTATGCTACTACACGATGCTACCCTGGCCTGTGACCCTCTGAAGGTCAAGGGGTGAAGTTAAATACAACACTTGGCGTAAGCTGGTAGTTACCTTACGTAAACATAGATTTTCATCTACTGGGAATCTGAGTATAGCTTCTAAGTGAAGACAATAAAAATAAGGCTTCCAAGGTAACTAAAATGTCTGTTCAGGCATTAAGCATCTTTCTTATATCTGTTTTGTGTTCAGCCTCAGAGAGAGCTGCAATGAACGGTTGAAAAAAGTTTCACAAGAATTCTCGACATAATGCTTTTTATCTGTAAGTTTCTGGATTATCATTCCTTGAAAGTATCGTTCCCTCTTTCGAAGGTACTTTTCCCTAAGAATCAAGGTATTTACCGTTAAACTTCATATTTTTAATGTGAAGTTAAGCAGTCATCTTTAAAGCTTTTTAATCATGTAAGATTAAAAAATAAATGAACATTGTTACTTTTTAATGCTGATAATTTTGTCAGGGATGGGAGTTCCACGAACTGATCGCTAAGTTATTTTACGATGAATAAGTTTTCAAAAACTACTCCTGCACTGCGCTAAAACACTTCAGGATTCTCCTTAGACCTTGGTGATAACTTTCGCTGAAAATAAAGCAGATAGAAGGATTGATGGCACAATTTGACAAGGCCATGAACCACTGAAGCAATATCGTAGTAGTGAACGATGGCACATGGCAATCTGCTGTCCCATGCCAGGACAATTAGCAAGTTTATAACACTCCAGGGTACCCAACACAGTACAAACCCCAACACGATAGCAATGGCCATCTTTAGCACGCTCCTGTTTCTTTTGGCGCGTTGTTGTTCAGCATTGGCCGATGGTTTGCCTGGATGGTTTGTCTTGAGCTTGATGAGGATGATAGAGTAAAGTATGGTTAGCAAGGCGAAAGGAATGAAATTGAACACAACATATAGAGCTATATAGTAATTCTCAATGGATGAGGCTTCTCCAAAGGCATCATTCCACTGCAGCTCACATGAAAATTCCCCATCAGCATATTCAACAAGTTTGTAGGCGACGAAGTATGGCGAAATAACAGCCATCGCGATGATCCACGATGCAAAGGTGAAGAAGGTGCACGGCTTCGAACAGATCAGTGGGGAACAGAGAGGAAATACGACAGCTCCAAATCGGTCCACTGCTATCAGAACCAGGCTCTGAATAGACACAACAGATGAGATATCGGCTAACGGGGCCAGCTTACACAAGGCCTGTCCAAGAGAACCACTTGTAAGCCAGGAGTTCACGTAACAACTGTGCTAATTCCCAGGGGAAAATTAAAATCGAAAACAGCAGGTCGGACATGGCCACGTTGACGATGAAAAAGTTAATAGGTTTCCTTAATGTTTGAGATCTGTAAACAATAACTGCGATGAAAGAATTGCCAATGAGCGAGACGAAGAAAAGTATTGTGTAAGCAAAGGTTTTCCCAATAATTTGTGCTGTAGGGTCCAGTGGGCTGGAGCAACGCGATCCATTCACTGTTGTATTCATCTTTACCGACTTTCTGATAGTTCAATTATTTCTGTTACAAATTAAAGGAATAGAAAAGGGAAAAACCTTTCGGTTTTGCATATTTAAATAATGAATTGGCCAATACCGCCCCTTGTGTGTTGTTCGTAAACCGTTCTATGTGACACATTGTTATTGACGTTAATTTAAAAACCTATTATTTCATCGTACGCAGTAAAATTGTCTTGGTAACGTTGAATGTCTCTGAGGGACCATGCGTGCACTCTCGAAAGCATATATTCTTCTTGGACGACTTGCTAACCATTTACGCAAGCTCAAGAGCTTTAAATGAGAACTAGTTAGCAAAAACGTATCCCAATTATTCTTTACAGTGCGCATGTCCATCTTAAGGGTTTTTAAGTTCAAGTTCAATTTCAATTCAAGGTCAAGTTCAAGTTTACACAGCACATGCTCAAATAATGAACACCACCAGAAATAGAAAATTAAAGAAAGAATAGAAAATTCGGCCTCGCACCCAGGGCTATGTCTTTTCATCTCTTGGGAGAAAAAGAGATAGGGCCCTGGGAACGAAGTTGACAAAATTTTGATTCTTTTTCACATTAATGGTGAAACAACACAGAAAAAAAAATTGGCCTTCAGAAATTGTTTGCAGAAAATTCCTTGTAGATTTTATAAATACACTCACTGAGAAACATTAGAGACCTTAAGAAATGACAACGTTAACGTCCCAGCGTGCATTTCGATTCAGACGGCAACCGGGGGTCTTAAGCAATTCACCACTTCTACATTCCCAGAATACACTTTGTTCGCCCACCCCGAAATTTTACATATTAAACTATTCAATTTTTTCTTGGAAAAATGCACGTTCCCAAGAGAAATTGAAAACAATAGTTTATGCAAACTTTGGGGGAAAACAAAGTGTACTACGGTAATGTGGAAGTGGTCAATTTCACTCCTTGTCATGCATGTGAGAAAGTTTGCTTTGACGTCTGTGTCTTGCCCTGACAAAGTCGAAACGCGTCCATCAGAGACTGACAAAGGACTTCCGGTAGTTGCTCGTGACTTCCAGTACGGAACTATGTTACCTACCATCACTTATAGAGAAAGCTTATTTGGATGTCTGTGTCAATCTCGTAGCTGGAGTCCTCAGACTTCTTGGTGAGCAGTTAGTCGCCGGGAAAGATGTCAGTGCAAGCTTACAATGCAAGCACAAGTGTCAAAAGAATAGCTTTCCTATTTGCGACCAGGAAGCAGAAGGGCACCAAGAAAAGAACGCCAGACTTCTAGTTGCAGTCCTTGACGTCAGGGACTGACTGAAAATAATAATAATTAGTAATAATAATGATAATAATAATAATAATAATAATAATAATAATAATAATAATAATAATAATAATAATAAATCGAGATGTTACGCGTGCTGAAAGTCATAAACCGTATCCTATATGGAAAAAGAAACATTATTTGGGGTTCATTTCATAGAAGAAATAGAAAACATTTTCTAGCTTTCATAACGTTTATGGTAACAAATTAATGAAAGGTTGGTGGTAGCCGTGGAAAACTCACCAGTTAGCTCGATTACCACAGATTCTCTCTTTTCATTTTGTTCGTGTTCTACTTGCCGAATTCACACTACAGACAGAAAACCATCTTATGCAGCCAAGAACTTAGGTGTTTTCTCTTACCTCTGTCATTGGTCCGCGAGAGGTCTGAGGTGGGGACTCGTGTCTGCGCGAACCCTGGGGCACAAGCGGCCGGGCAGAGCGTAGAAGTATGATGAATCCAGGCCTAAACGAGCCGCAAAATAAGAGAGTAAGCCACGTTTTGCTGCATCTTGCAGTCGCGAAGCTTCGGGACACCCAACAAGAAAATTTAAGCAAAGTAATTGAAACGTTGTTTTTTGCTTTCTCAAATTGTTCCATGCTTTTTAAAGATACTTCTGTTAGCTAAACCAGGTTGGGCTTTTTGGATTCTTTCGTTAGAACATTTAACACATTCAAGGCTAAGAAACTTTGAAAGAACGGAATCTGATCCCCTGAAATTCCAAGCTGCTTTTAGCGTTCTGAAAATTCTAGCTGACCCTAATTATTTCGTACTCTAAACGGCATATTTGTCCCTCCAAAAGAAATAAATTCTTCCGTGCTTGTCAGTGCTATTTCGCCAAAAATCCCCATTTGTTCATCACAGTTTTAAAAATCCGAATATCTCGGGCGATTTAGGCCTTCCGAACAGATATTGCGCCGGAAAGAAACCTCTGGTTGCCCTTAGAAACTAGTCTCAAAACGGAAAATTCGTCTAATATTAATCCAGTGAATGACACGGTTTTGTCTCAAATTTATCCGTCCGTTTTCCCGTCTTAACCAACGGAATACTGAACTCGTCTTAGACGGAAAACTGTCCTTAATTCACATTAGACGAGACGGTGACAGGCTTCTACACGCAGACTCGTTTAGCTGTTTTTGCAGCTCAAATTATATTTTTTTAGTCATGATTTTTTTAAAAGACAGTTTTACAGTCCTTAAAGTTATTTTAAGACCGCATTCAGTTTCAGGTTCTCTTCTTCTAATATGAATGCGACCGATATCTCTTTAGGAACAAGGAAAAAGTTTTCTTTTTAATAAACATCAGTTGCTGTAAATCATCAGGATATTTGTTAGCGCAGTAAAAGATGACGTTAAGCAAGGTAAGTCAAGACAAATAACTTGCAGGAAAATGACGAGGAGTTCCCTTTTGTTTCCTAACATTTTCCCCAGACTTTCCTCAATTTTTTCGTCAGTTCTGTAAAAGGTAACACATTTTGGAAAAATAATTTTGAATAAGTCAAAATCTATTCATTAATCAAAATCTATATTCGCTTTAATACGGGTACCTGCCAAAGGCACTTGCATTAATTTATTACATATAGTCCAGTTTATTTTCTACTAAAGAATAATAACATTGAATCATTTAATAACTGTCGAACTCAAATATTCAAGAACGTTTTTTACTTTTTCTTTTTTACTGAACATTACTAAAAAGTCAATATGAAATCTCCGCGTATTTGCGTAAGGCAGGTTGTTTCTTTCATATTCAAATATGTGCCAAGGTATAAATACAGAATTGTCAAAAACACGATTAGCCCCAACCCCCAAACAGGTGGAAACTGAAATAATTGCTCTGTTTTACGAGAGAGTAGTCATCGAGGGAAACTTGAAACCTACAATCCAAAACAAAGTTTTAAAAATTTGGTCATTTCGCTTCATCCCCGAACGAACTTCTATGAACAGTATCGAACGGTACACCAAACAGCGACTGGGGTTCAGCTAAATTTTTCGTTTGTTGTAAGATCTTTGAGAGTTTTTATCATCTGCCTTTTTGCTGCATTTGGTTGTCTTCAAATTGTAAATATTACGGCAATACGGAGAGCGTTTTGGAACCAGGGTAAAAAAAACTGACCTGAAGGAAGTGTTCGATCACTCAAAGGAGGAAAGAAGCGAAAGTTAGTTCATCACGTTGTAACAAGGATTTGAGCCATTAGAGGATAATTAGACGAAGCTTCAGGAAAAGACTTCAAAGATCATGTTTTGAGTGTATGAACCTGGAGAAACGAGCTGTAGTTATTGAGCCCGGCGCAGGAAGCTCAATTGTGAGATCATAAAACGGCCAGGCCTTATCGGCAAATGCTGTGTGTTCGCTTCATTTTTTTCTCAGGTGAACGGCGTTGCAATTTTATTCCACGAAAAAAATCGTGCTTAATGTAACTTGCCTTTGTCATGGATATGACATTTAATAACTCGCAAACCTTTTACGATGGTAAACATTGCGACAACTCCGTTATTACAGCCGTTTGTTTGATTGCAATATCCATCGTTGCCTTTGGCGGGAATTTGCTCGTGTTGATCGCCATCTCTATAAACCGAAACCTTCGTTCTGTATCAGACCTCTTCGTAGCGAATTTAGCCGTGGCGGACTTGTGCCAAGCTGTCGTGGCAGTTCCCCTTCGGGTAACAGTTCTTCTATCGGCAAGCCAGACACCGTTAATTCCATGCCACATGGTCGTTGTGTTTACAGTTCTCTTTGGTGGTGCTTCGAACGTGAACATTCTGCTTGTGAGCATCGACCGATTTATAGCCATAAAATGGCCGTTTAAATACAATATCTGGGTCACGGTGAAGCTGTTCACGCGCACTCTTGTCCTGAGTTGGTTTTCTTTGCTTCTTTTTGCAATTTTACCCCTGGTGGGGTGGGGTAGAGCTGAAAATGTCACCTTCTCACCGACCTGTCGTTTCACCATGACTCTGGAGAGAGACTATGTCGTCACGGGTTACATTCTTATTCACGGAATCCCGTTAACAACTATAATAATTCTCTACCTCTTCATTCTTAAAGCTACTTTCCGACATTCCCGTGCAATCGCCGCCCAGGAATTTAGCTTAAGAACAAATAATTCACCAATGAACGATCACTCCATCACTAACGAAGACATGAGCACAAACGGCGAACAACATCAGCAAAGAAATGGCGGTATACGCAGTTCGCCCATACGTGCACGCAACTTCAGCAGGCGCGGGAAAGGAGTGCGGATGGTAGCTGTATTGGTGGGCGTGTTTATTATTCTCGTGCTGCCAATCATTGTGATTGACGTGGTAGAGCTTTGGCAGGAACCTTTCTCTCCACCAGCGGTAGTTAGTGTCGCGATTTGTTTGATTTACGCCAATTCGGGCGTGAATGTCTTCATATACGCTGGTTGGAATTCTGAATACAGGAGAACGTTTCGTCTTGTTTTAGTTTCTCTTTGGAAGTTTGTGAAAAGACCCTGTTCCTAACAACAACAACAACAACAACGACAAGCTTTATATGTATGACTACAAATCAATACCGTACTATTGGAAAAGCATAGCTAATAAGGAAAGTCAACAAACCTAATAAAAATACAAAGGAATAAGAGGAAAAAAATTAAATCTTAACGATTAAAATAGACTGATAAGAAATTGTTTCGCAAACCAAAACAGAAGGAAATGGACTACACCAACTGCGTATTAATAAAATAATCACTGGAGTTCATCAACTCTACAATTAATTCTGTTAACGGTAATTGCTTAAAATTTGGTGTTCTATTATCCAACATCTTGAAAAACTCATTTCTATTTACTAAATAATTTAGGACGATGAAAAAGAAAATGAATTTCATCTCCAGTATCGCTGAGACCACAAAGAGTACAAAGTCTTTCACTCTTAGAAATTTCGTCGTTTCTATAGGTTTCGATCTTTTAGTTTGTAGTTACTTATTCGCAGTTATACTTGAACTTTTCTATTCCTAACAGAATGCTTCTCCATTGCATGTCCTAAAACCAAAACCAAATTTATTATCCCTGCCAATCACAATTAACATAATTTACCCAGTGAACCAATCAGAACTCGAAGCAAATGCAGGTACAGTGTAACCCGCGTCAAGCGCAGGAAAACGCGTGCGACACGGTTACTTTTGGTTTTACTTCTCATTCATTGAGAAAGAAGCGCACATTTTTAAAACCAATCAAAGAGCTAGTAACGCAAAAACAAAGCAAACGCAAATTACTTTCTATGCTCAATAAACCCTTAATTTAAGGAGGCTCGCAACAGTTTTTTTGGCCTTGGAGTGTATCTTTTGAAATCAAATTTTCGCATAGAAGATAAACTTCGATTTCCTTGATACTACACCACCTCTTCGACATATGACCAAAGTTTATTTTCTCATTGGTTTCCTAGCAGCAGCTGTCACCATAGCAACGGTAGTGGACAACCCCTCATTTTAAAGCCACCAAATCATGTGTAACTCCTTACTGCTCTCCTGATGTCTCGTACAGTACATATTGGAAGAGTTTGTTTGACATTTCACCTTTGGTGGTCATTTCCTTTATTCTCATGACCTGTATGTTTGATCATGTAGTGATATTGAAAGGAGACGTTTCATGTTGGTCCCTTCTTGGGGGCTGAAGGGTTAAAAAACCACTCTTTTCGGAGATGGGAAACCGTCTCAGACGGGAAAGCCCTCCGTGAAGTGAAACGTCAGCCTCGTTCCCAGGGCGTTTCTTGGTGATACGAGAGGAGTAACTCAGGGCAGATTTGGGTATATTCCTCATATTAACGCACCATAGAGTCGCCAGGCTCCACTTTACTTGCTTGGCGTGATCAGTCATAAGATTTCTTATAACATGTTGTAGCCTCCTCTGGGTTCACAGCGGCCAAACATAAGACGAGTGCGCAGTTCCCACCATATAAACTTTGTAGCGAAAATACAGACTAAAGTAAAAAGATTCACTTTAACAGCAAAAGGTAAAGTTTCTGAAAACTCAAGCTTTTTACGTTGAGTCTGTTCAAAATGAAGTTGCTGTCATTGAAAAGTTTTACGGGCGCGAAATTCGGTTTGTCGGGAATTTTATGCATCGTTTTCATATGAACCTCACGTTTGAACTGATTAAGACGGATTCCGCTCAACGTTCGAGCAATAAGTGCAAAAAATATTTACCAAAAAACTGCTCATAGCACAGTAACATTTTAAATGCTATTTGAAACATCTCACTCTAGTTCACTTGCCCAAGTGACCCCGCGATGAAATTCTCAAGCATTCTCAAGAAAATTAATTTCAAATCTCGTAAAAGTGTGCTAAAAACGGGCGCCATTTTGTTTTGAACTGACATGAAGCGTCTTTTTAAGGTGGCTCCATATAGTTTTTCAGCGCGCGAGGAATGGGAACTAAATTGGCACAAGCGCGCGCGCGAGGAGCGCGACAGTCCAAGTCAGATGACATGTGCCAATCAACCTCCCAGGCGAACTTTTCCAAAGTCTGATTGAGGCATCTTTATGGCTTACCTTTTCAAAACCTATCGAGCACATAGCAGTGAAATTATGAAAAGCCTTTAGTTTAATCGCTTTTGTAGCTGACAGTTGCAGTCCTACGATTGTTCTACGATTGTAGGACTGGACTGATTGCGATCTTTAAGCTCAAGCAACACAGAGAGGACTGAATACGTTGCACGAATTATTACGCGCCTTCAAGAATTATGCGTGAAGAACTTCTCTCCGTTCTCAACTTGAAATATCAGTGCTGTCCAGGTCAGCTGTCGAGAATCTCTGGGATGAGAAGCTTAAGTTTGTTTGGATCGAGCCTAAGTGTAAGTAATTTTTTGGAAAAGTGCTTTAGTTTTTGCCTTTCCAACAAGCCGTGTATTTTTTGTCGGGTAAGTTGTCTCTACGGCCGTTCTCATACGGTTTCAGCAAAATACAGCTGACTTGTGAATTTTATTGAGCGATGAATAGATTACACACTTGTAACGAGGTAACAGTTGTTATTGAATTTTGATAGAAGTTGAAACTCAAAAGGACACTTATATTTCAGTGTCTATTTATCAGTCACCAGTAGCTTTTGATCTAAGTTTCACTTGTGCTGACAAGGTGCGACTTCAAAAAACTTCGGTGGTCTAAAATAAAACCGAAAATTGAAAAAAGTTCAATTGTACCTCAGCTCAAACACAATTTTTATTTTTACGAAAAATTATGCTTAGAATGACGGCATTCATGGGCATTCAGTGAACGAATAAAGGATGAGTATCGAGTTGACAGCCGGTTCCAAAACAGTCGGCGTTTCGCAGGCGTTCTGTTGACTTGTTGAACCTTGCAGAAAAATAATGTGGTCTTTTTCAAAACATATAATTTCTTGTCGACATTTTTGTTCCCTTTTATCCAACGTCTGCCTTTAAATATAAATTGAAAGCGTATTTATATACTATTTGCTATTCATGCAGTTAACAAACACCCAAGTAGCCGCTAAGAAACAACGCGGGTCTCGGCAGACAAAATATTGAGCTTACAACATAAAATAAACGAGCTTCCCTGCTTTTCTCGGGTAGCATACCAAAAGATGTTCTAAGAGCAAACATGACCGCTTTAGATTTTTTCTTGAAGAACGGTTGTAATCAGTTAATGGTAAAAATGAAACTGAAAGTGGTTTAATGATTCCGCGTTCTGGAAACTAAAGGAAATTTTTTGCTGCTGGCAATAAAGTGGCGGCTTCGTTCGAGTTTTTATATCGCAAATCGGTATAAATTTTCTTCTTTTTTGTTTGTTTGTTCGTTTCTTTCTTTATTTTTGCGAATTTTTTGGTCACATGGATCCTTTACAGTAAAGGAAAGCAGTTGTCCAGAAAAATGTTGTTCTTTTGAAAGAAAAGCTCTAGAAAAGCTTTTCTACCGCTTACCGGCGTGCTGTCCACGCTCGTCCCAATCTCGTCCCCAGAGCCCGCGCGCATTTACGGTCAGCGGGATCGAAATGCCACGGGCTCTGGGATAATCAAAAACCGGATGCCACTTTTTAGGCTTCCGGTTTTTTAGAGCGCATGCTCGACAGTTTACGAACTGAGCATGCGTTATGGGTCGTGTAAAGACAAAAAAGGCGCGAAATATTACGACGTCCCCTTGTTTTTGGCGCCATTGACATTCACGTGAGACTCGCGTGAAAATGAAAATTATCCCCGCTCGCAGTCTCGCGAAGATGGCCGCACCGGTTTCTATAAATTTGTTTCACTTCGCGTAAGAAAATTCAGTTCAGAAAGGAGACCGGACCTCTAATGCAAAGAACGCCAATACGAGGCGCTGAAGACTGTTGTTGTTGATGGTAAAGATACCATTTGTGTACTACCAGGTGAATATGGAAGATCTCTCAGTGACTGGCTGCCTTCATACGTTTGTGACTAAATGAGTGTGTTTTTTAAACAACAGTGGTGAAGAGAAAATTAACTCTTTTATTGTAGTCGTATCCTCATTAAATTTTTTGATAGAAGAACAAATATCAAGCATGAACGTTTTCAAGGGTACTGAAAACGTAGCCATTGTCGAGGAGTTTGAAGTGCCGCCGCAAAGTTTATTTCACATCTTACGGCCCTTTACAAAACTAACAAATTTTCAGCGACATCTTGAAAGAAAACGATAGTCATGGATGAGGTTCTTTAGCAGTCGAATAGTGTGTAAGCTTACTAATTTGAAAAGTCTAATTGAGTAAGCAATCAACCTTAAAAAAACTTGACCTTGGTTTTAGCCCGCGGCACATACGCGTAAAAATTAGCTTAAATTTTTTTACAGAGTGCGACTGCTTATTTATTAAGGAAGACACAGAGCAAATCAACTGTACTGATGCTATTAAACGGTCTTGGACAAAGTGGAACGGTCATTTATTTATTTATTGGAAACGTGCCTGAGCAGGCGTTGACAGTGTTACGTTCGCCTGTCGACTGTGCTGGTGTTGTGTTTTCTCCACCACTACGTCGGTAAATATTTTACTATGGTATGAGTTTTGTACGGAAGGCTCGTTTGCCGAAATACTAAAACACTACATAGAATAAACACAAAAAAATGACTTGGGTACAATTTATTAACGAGTATCACAGGTCTATAAATAATCCAACTCAATAAATCAAGGCAAACTGAACAGCCACTTTTTAGTACAGCTAGAAACATTAAAAATCTATCCCAAACAAGGATGGACGATTTCTTACACAGACAATCAAAGTTGAGAGTGAAAACAATTTAATATTAGAGAAAGACCTTTTACCTACACTCGACGAGGTTTATCAGTCTTGCCAGCTGCAAACTTTCAAAGCTTACAAATACGACAGCTACGATGTCTTGCAAAAATAAGCAGGATCGCTGTTCTCGTTGTTTTTGTCATTCTGTCCGGTCGCTGCAACAGTTTTTGCACCACTTAATTCAAGAATCCAATCTACCATTCACTTTGCAGCTACAGTGAGATTATCGGCTCCAGTTCAACAAAATAAGCTTAAATTCTGTCTTCTGTCCCATCAAACTCGCACATGGCTCCGCGGAGTGAACGGATTTTTAAAACAAAGCCGCTTATTTTAACTTCTACGGCTGCACTGGAAAGACTGCCAGCTTCCATCCTCTTTAGACAATGTTGAGAACAATTTTCAAGCCTTCAGTGTCCATGAACCATACTTTAGAGCTGGAAATTAGAGGAATTAATCCAAAAATTGTACTCCTTCTTCAACCGTCGCGTCGTTTATCTTGCAGCAGGTATTCATTCAGCTTTCTCAAGAACCGCTGCAACATATCACATTGTCAAGGTTTTGGCGCCTTTTTCGTTTTAATCATGTGATCGACACCAGTTAGTTTTTTGCGTCTTCTCTAACATGAATTTGAATTTGACTGTATTTCGATTCTTTGTTAGTTTGCATCGCCCATTTTCAGATTTCTTTCCCATTGTCCGTCTCTGGGTATGACGTGATCGAAAACGTCCAGCAAAAGCATTCTAAGTATTTTTATTTCCTGTTTTGACACTTCTTTCTCGTAGACTTCCGGTAAAAAATAGTAGCCAATCAGATTTCGATTCGCCAGCATTTTGACATTGATTATCCCAGAGGTCTTGCATCCTTGGTGCTGACCAAAAGGAATGCAGCCTCTGGGAACGAGATTGCGCTCGTCCACTTGACTGGCGAAAAATGTCTGATTGGTTGACGCGCGACCACGTGATCACTCTCTTAAATTCAAGATGGCTACCAAAACATTTCTTGGAGTTCTTTCTTTCTCGTGGCGGGTGTTGACTGTTAGATTGAAAAGAAACGCAGAATTAAAAGGAACGAGAACAACGTAAGGGCCATAAGTTTGGTACAAGGTCGGTTGTGGATGTATAGGACCATTTGTTGTTGTGTTCGCCGCCTATAACTTGTTTGTTTCGAGACTCGTTTTAGCATTTTTCATTTCCTAAAACCTGCTAAAACATCGTTTCTTTCACTTTAGACCGAAGACGTTTGGGGTGGGATATAAAACGAGCTCTACGTTTATTTAGTCTGAAATCGCTCGTTAGATGGATTTTTGGCACATGGGACATGGTTGTGAATGGAGCATTTTACTGTCCAAATAATTGATTTCTTATGGATTCTGCAGCAGTCGGGAAAACAGCTGGCCAAGGAAAATGTAATACCATTTGTAATCGGTGTCAACACTAGTTTAAAATATGGCAAGTTCAGAAAGAAATATACGGCTATAAAGAGACAGTGTTTTGCATTGCAGAATAATATCGTGCCTGACCTTAGCATGGCTAAAAGAAGTGCATAACTTTGGGGTGGAGTTGGTGCCTGCATTGTGTACCTCTATAAAAATATTATAAATGTATTAAAAGAAATTAGACAAAGAATAACAATAAATGTTTTCAGATTGTCACATTCTAACAACAGTTTTTTGTTCTCATTACTTTTTTTACTTAAGGGCAATCCTTTTCTTGGTTGGAAATCTTAAATCTCTGGTTATGCCTAAAGAAACTACACTATTCTACTTCGATTCTAATTGGCTGTTAGAAGGCATATTAATCATTATTTTGCACTAAACTGCAACTGCTTGAACATTAGTTATAGATCAGTGAAATTAAAACTGCAGGTGCACCATGGCCTCTCCAAGATTATTGTGAACATCAATTAGCAGTAGTCTTAAAGGACAGCACAGAGTCCCAAAGAGCTTTGAGAATGATTTATTTTTGAAGACATATAACCTTGTTTCCAGGAATGTGATAAATGCCCCACTGTTTTGTTGCTGCTAAAGTTTAAGACTTGCCAGTCCAGTACACTATTTGTGCTACTTAAGAGTCCTTTCAATACTATTCAACTCACCTAAAGGCTTATGCAATGTTTACCCTGGATGCTGAGACTGTTAAACATTAAGGTCTGGCTTGCAGAGTGTCGTGCTATTAGTAACCATATAATAACAGGTTCAAATCATTCAGCTACAGCAAGCTTGTCTATTATTGCACCTACTCAGTTCAATACACTTGCTAGCATGCAGGTGAACACCCCATTATCAAGACTCAGTTACAATTAACTTACATCTGAATTGCAGTGGTCTTGACAAACATGCAGTAAAGGAGTCACCCCCTCCCCCATAATAATAACAACAAGTTGAAAAGATATAAGATATGAAGTACTGCTGCAAAGATCATGTTTATTTGTATTCTCTCCACAAAATATTGTCCTTTCATATGTGCACATTCATCACCATGCAACATAAATAATGTCCTATTGCCAACATGTGTTTCCATTTTTTTATGCTTAGCCTCCCATGAAAACTGTTTCATCTTGGTCTGAAAAAAAAAAGCATACAATACACATGTTAATTAATCAATGAGTACCTCTTGGATCCAACCTTTGTATAACTAACAACATTCGAAACAAAAGTGAGGCAAGAAAGCATTTTTTATTCTGATCAACAAAGGAGGGTGTAATGTGGTAAGATCTGAGACAGGATACATTTTGAAAGCAGTTATTAAGACGAAAATTTTGGACAAGAATGATGTTAGAACTAAAATGCCTTCTAAATACCTTTAATTGAAACACTGCACAAATAGTCTATGATCCTGGGCTAAAAAGTGCACACTTATGAGAAACTCTACCCTGCCCCAACATTTCTGGTGCAAAGGCAACACCTTAAGGTAAAGCAGGAATTACAAAAATTATCAAAAAGTATTTAAATCAAGTTTGAATGCCAAGTGCATGAAAATTTGTGACTGCCAATGTTGGGCCAGTAATATTATAATTTGCTCCACGTCTAGAAAACCTGTAAGAACAGTATGTTCTTATGCACTGAAAACAGATCAGAGCTGACAGATGGGTGTATAGGGGAGGGACCCCAAGAAAAAAGGACTGGGATATAAAAATGTTTCAGAATGAAAATAAAATAAATTCCTTCAGGGTTACACTACCAGTGTGTTGATAGCATGATAGCAGCAAATAAAAAAATTCACTGCTGACTTAGACCAACTTAAAAAAAAATAATAATAAATAAATAAATAAATATATATATATATATATATATATATATATATATATATATATATATATATATATAATTATATATACACCTAATTGCAATAACGTTGTCATACAAAAAGGGAAAAAACAATAAAGAAAAAAGCCAAATAGGAATCAATTAGCCATGCAAATTTCATTCTTAGATCTTCACAATTCTCAAAGCAATTATGGACGACGGTGTGATACTTCAGTTTGATATCAAATGAGTTGAAACAAGTCAAATTGGCCACCTAAAAGACCTTCTGAGCCCTAACCCTTCGTCAGAGCAATTCCCTGAGCGTACTTAATTTATTCCTATTTGGGTTTTTTCTTTTCCCGTTTTTCATTTTTATATGACAACGTTATTGCAATTAGGTGTATATATATATATACACACACATATATATATATATATATGTATATATATATATATATATATATATATATATATATATATATATATATATATATATATATACATATATAACCAAAAAATGGAGTGAAATTCTCATCTACTACAAAGTGCTCAATAGCTGAACTAGAGCGGTGAATAACAGTAAGAATTCAAGAGTTAGTTTTTATGGACATTTACTCGCTACTCTGAGTTTCATGCCTCATGCGAGGCAAGGCAATCATCAGAGTCGCCTGATGATTGCCTCGCATGAGGCATGAAACTCAGAGTAGCGAGTAAATGTCCATAAAAACTAACTCTTGAATTCTTACTGTTATATACATATATATATATATATACCTGCCAAGTGTCACGCCTAAGGCGTGATTGTCACGCCTGCGGATCGAAAACTGCGATCTCACGCCTACTCACGCCTGCGTTCCCATTTCTCACGTCTGGTGGAAAAGTGTGAGCTATTACAGCCTTAACCGACTCATTTTCAAAAAAAATTTTAAGTATTTAAATAAACTCGAACCAATGCGAGAAAATAATGATCATACTTTCACGAAATCTCGGATTTTAGTAAGGAAAGTCACTGGAGACATGGTCATATTGTCGAGACGAGCTCCGTATAACCTTAAATGATCAAAGCATCGATTTACTGGCCATAAATCGGAAAGTCTTCGGAACGTCTTCGGAAATTGTCGGACATCTTCGGAAACCGTCAGACATCTTCGGATATTATCGGTCCCGTACGAAAAATCTTGACACTCTCAGGATAAAAATGTCACGCCTATGAATCACAAAAAGTTGGCAGGTATATATATATATATATATGTATATATATATATAACGCTGTAGAAGTATTGCAAATGGCTCCAGCTTGCTCATCAAACAATGTTTATAGCAGAGAGCGAAAATCTACTTGCTAAAAATTTGCTGGCAGAGATATGAAACAAGGAAATAAAGATCGCAACAATTAGGAAACAACGTGTAAATCTGCAAATTATGCTTAAAGTCACGTAGAAGCTTATCTCGGGTAAAGAAAATGAACTTACAGCTTGCATCAAAATGTCAGAATTACGTAGCATCAACATACCTATCACCGAATTTACTGCAACATTCTATTGAATAGCTGCCTGTACGAACAACAACAACAACAACAACAACAAAAATCGCGAAATTTGAGCCTGTGTCGAAAAAATTAATGAAATAAGGTATTCACCATCTTCAATGGCTGGAAAATTTTCTCAATCTCACTATCATAGTTTGTCTTTAGTCTGTATAGAATTTTAACTTTATCGAATCATCGATCTTCAGGTCGCGTCGACGATTGCAATCCGAGATAAAACGTGTAAAAATAGTGTACATGTCACACAACAATGCACTTTCCCTGCCACGTGGTACAAGCTAATTTATACACCTACACAAAGCTCAAGAATCATTCTTTCGTTCCTTTATAATATCTTTTTGTACCACGTGGCAAGAGACTGTCACTATCAAAAAACGCAAAAATAACTCACCTTTTTCGCAGCCCTTTCTGGCGAAGACATCATGTCAAGACGTCGATTTGTACCCGACCACAGGGTGAAAGCGACTTGCTAAACGCTGTCCCAACGTAATATTTTCCATAGAATAAGGTCCGCTTGAAATCGGCCATAAAACAAGCCTTGATCTCTCAAAAAGGTAAGAAAACCACAAGTCTGTCAACTCTCAACCGGCGGCCATTTTTCTTTCCTTCTCGAGAGCATTTTCCCACCAAGAACCAAGAACATTCACGGAAACCTACCACGTGATTTTTTTCGCGGCGCCTGCGCAGACATTTTTCGCCAGTCAACTCGTCCACGCAAAAGGAATCATGAGCATGCGCAACCCCGTAACTTGGAGAATTCTTATTTTGGTAACGTGAAGAAAAAAGGTGGGTTTTGAGGCATTTTCAAACGCTAATTGCGCGTGTTCCACTCGGTGAAATTTTTTTAAAATTGGAACACTTGTAGGATTTTTGTGTTTTTCAGTCATATTAAAGTAAGAGTAATTTTTGTACGTACACTTCTGCATTAATCGTCGAAAACGGAAATTTACTATTCTGGCAAAACTTATGTACAAAATTCCTCACAGCTTTGCCAGCTGAGACTTCTCAAACGACAACATCTTTACAACAAAAATAGCGAAAATTCACCGAGTAAAAACCAAGAAATGACGTGAAGAAACTGGGTAAGCTTAAAAAATGAGCCAAACAACTATATCAGTGGTTGCCATGGAAACGGACCAGGCCCAGAAATTGTGACTTTTTTGAAAAGTATAAAGCCTAGGCTAGTTGCTTTTGTAGCTTTTCCCTAGTGAAATGTAAATCAATGTCCTGAAAATCATCAAAAAAGTTATGTATATTTGTCTGTTGAAACTGATGAGAAACTGTATGGAGCCACCTTAATTGAAATATGGATAACTTCAAATCCAGTTTTCTCTCGCGGGGTCAGCTTGGGAGCAAAAGTAACGATAAGTTCTTCTTATCTGTTCTCAAAATGTGACAGTGCTGCAAGTATTTTTTTGGTAACTTAATTTTTGCACTTACTGCTCGAACGTTGAGCGGAAATCGTCTTAAATGTTCAAGCTTGGAGGAAAAACGGAAGTGACGTGGGTTTTTTACGTTTGACCGAGGTGAAATCCTAGGTACTGTAGGCGTTTCTCACGCGTGCAGCCACGGGAAGACATGGAATCTTATTGCGGTGGAAGATACGCCTCTGGGAGGGTTCCCGACTCCTTTTTAAATAGCATCTAGGTCATGACAAACTGCTTGTAGGAGTGTAGTCCTTCAATCGACCACTAGAACGGAAAAGCACACGGAAACACGGGTAACCAGGGGACGTGTTACCCATGCAACAAACTTGTGTCAAGATTTTTCTGCTCAAGGTAATATTTTCGTTTCAACAGAGTTTAAAAGAGAAAGCTTAAAACGACAACGTGCTATGACCGGCAGAAAGATGACTAAATTTGCATCTCACACTCTAAAGGTGCCATTCTTGTTTTAACGAAACTGGAATTCTTCGAGACATTCTCTATTCTCTATTCAAAAATTGTATTTAAACACGCTTCTACGGTACAAATCCACCAACGAGTTCTCAGTAATAACCCATAGAGTATAGCAAGGAATTTAACCTTGAATTTCGACAAACTACTAACAATGAACGACGACGATCTTTACAGCGTATGTTAAGTTATGTTAAGAGAACAGCGACTATCTTTCCACGCGAGACCTACGTAAACTACCTAAAGACCGATAGACTGTCAAACTGGTGATTGATAAGAGGTAGCTTGGCCACCTTAAAAGGATCCAACGCCATCTCACAGTTTCCATACAGAAACTAGAAACTGACATACAAGAAACTAACCCCTTTATCACTTCCCTTCTTGGCGAAATAAATAGTGGTGGAAAAAGAATATATACCCAGGAGCTCGTCATGAAGAAAAAGTTCATAACCTGTGCAAAGAATGTTTGTGCAGAAGTCTAAAGAGGCTATGGATTTACGTCTCTATGCTATGAATAAAATGTCAACACATTGGTCTGGTTGCCGCGCACGAGCAGTACCGGAGGCAGGTCAGCGGACAACACCTCAAGCCAGCTCATGTACATCAGAGGAGTGGTGACATCCGTGACGGGGACTGGGATGGAGATCACTACCAGCCTGGTGTCTGGGGAACAGTTCTGTCTCACTAGCTCCCCTATGCGGATCGTCCGGAGAACCTTCTGGTCCTCAATTGGGCCGTCTCCCAGCTCCTCCTTGACAGGAAGACGCCTAAACGCATCGATGCTCTCTTCGGACGGCTTCTTGTTTACTCCTTCCGTCTGCTCGACGCAGCTGGCGTCGATGCGGAATTTCTTTAGGAGGTTAGCCATCCGCAATCCTTGCGGGTTTAGCTCGTGCTTGGAGCGGATGTCAGCTGAGAAGAACCTGAGCTTGCAATGCTTCCAGGCACGATGAAGGGTAAGGAGATAAGGAATCAGAACTGTTAAGCCGCCATCATCATAAAGCCACCATACATCTATAGTTCCCGTCTGCTTCTCCCTCAATGCGATTTTTACATGCTGTAGTTTCGTGCCATCGTCGGAAGGCTCCGGAGACACCCCATCAGGGCTTGTAAGGCTTTCTTTCTCTTCCTTCGTGGCTCCCTTAGACGGTGTGGAGCGCGGTTTGGGCTTAGAATATTCATCTTCATCCATAATGGAGTCGGAAGAGGAATCCGCATCGTTATCGTTCTCATCGTCAACTTTCTCTACGATGAATTCTTTCTTTTGTTCTTCGTTCATTCGAAGGATAACCAAGCCGTAACCGAGCTCGAAGACGTCGTTGATAACACCGAGGTAGTCAACTACTTCATTAATGTATCTCTTATTGGTCCAATTATTCTTGAAGCCCATGACAACTGTGTTTGGACGCATCTTCCCCAGACCCGCGAGATGCATCATGGACTGCACGCCCGCGCGAAGACTGTGAGCTGGAGAGAGAAAAAGTGAAAACAAGGAAAACAAAATTAGATATGAACGAAAAGCAAAGGAGCGATTCGAATTTTAGCCAATGTCCCCTACACATGGGGTGGTAAAGTTTCTTTTCGTTTGGTGTGAACGTTAAAATGACTGTTTTTCCTGTGCATGTTATCTGCCAGAAGGGGTGAACCGTATTTCTCATATTTATTATCCGCAAAAGAGAGCTTTAAATGTCGCAAATTTGGATTTCATCTACCCCCTCCTCGCCCCCCTTCGCCAAATCAGAGCTTCTGAGCAGTACTTTCCTGTGATACTGTTTATTATGCGGTACAAGGTCATTCTTACTTTTGAGTCTGTGGATGGAATTCAGAAGTGTGATCATTCTAACGAAATCTACTGAGCAATGCCTTCCTGTGGTACTGTATGTTGTGCTGTATAAAGTGTTTCTAACTTTTAAGTCTATGAACGGAATCCAAAAGTGTGACGAATCAAATCAAATCCCCTAGAAGTTTTTTCCTGTGGCACTCCTCGTTCTAGAAAAATTTCAAATTAAAGTGAAATTCGGAATCTTCTTAATTTTCAGCTCCTTCATCCTCGATAGTAAAAAGCGAAAGAGAGAGAGAACACTGAATACACAGTACTTCTCACCTGTAGTCACAGCTCGGAACGCTTTCATTTTGTGTTCTCTGATCCACTGAGTATCATCTTCGTCGGAGGGCAGTGCTCCGAACGGTTCTTTAATAACATTGGCATACACCATAAGGCTAACATTTTTGGTAATCTGTGACACGAGGTATGTCAAGTTGGGTCTATCTTGGGGGCGGCCCGTCAGAACCAGGCAGTGCGGACGGAAGTTCTTCACATGATCCTCTATGCGATCAAGCCGGTGCGTGAAGCGGAGTGCTTGGATAAAGGAGAATGCCTGAGACGAGGAACCCCAGTTTACCTGTCATGAATTAAAAATATACAGTTATTATTACCGTATTTCTGCCAATAACAGCTGGGGTAGCCTACGAATACAGCCCGGGGGGGGGGGGGGGTGGGGAGGGACTCCCATATGAAAGGGACGGGGATGCTCGTCGGGAAATTAGAATTAAAACCTAAAGGAGACCAATCTGGGTGTGGCTCAGGCTTTGTTTGACCTCTGAAGGAGACCATGTGCTAAAACGATACCTGCATGAGTAAAAATATCGCCTTTCCGTCCTGAACACCCCAAGTGAGACCAAAATCTGCAATTTACACCCCTAAGCGAGACGACGAGCATCCCCGTCACTTTCATAGGGAAGTCCTCCTCCCCCAGGGAATACAGCCGCCTCTCATCGCTCCCCACCGCTTGGGACGTTACGCGATGTGATTAATCATTTTTTCATTCCAAAAGGGGGCCATTATTCGAGGGAGGGTGATTAAATGAGGGGGCGTCTATTTCTAATACTGCTTGCTGGAAGTCGTTCCCAAAATATTTTATTTTCTTATACCTTTTTATCACGTCAAGTAAACTAAACCAATTAATCAGATAAAGTTAACCGAACATGGGCTTTTAAAGTAATCGCAATTTGGTTTCTTTAACTACTTTCAATGGCAATATCCTCAGCATTGGAGCTTGAGTCATCAATCAGTCTTGCTGGATCCGACCCCTCTTTAGTATCATCAAGGAGGGTATAAAAGAAGGCCAGGGGAGGTAGAATGAGAGAGGGTTGATTATTCAAGGGAGGTGAAGGGAGTGGTGTGTGAGGGGGGGGGGGAGGGGGTGATTATACAGGGAAGCAATTATTTTAAATATTTCCACCAAAGGGTGGGGGGCATGATTATGATCTCCATGGATTGTAGAGGATACACAAAGAATAGAGAATGACGTAATCCTAGCAGTGAAGCTGGGGGCTGCGAGGGACAAGGTGCAAGCCTGAGGAAGTACAAAAAATTTGCTTGGACTTGCACCCTTGCTGCACCCTTGCATTGCACATACATTCCTGATTCTTTGAATGCCCTCTAACTATCAATAGAAGAAAAATAATAAATTCTCACAGTCTAACATTTTTCTCTTACCTGGGGCTTTGTAAAGTCGACATACTTGTACAATATCATGACAATGACTATCGTCACCAGCGCAGCCCACCAGTTGATTAGGAACATCATGGCCATACACAGCAGAGCACCCAATAATGATACCCACATATTGTAGTACTTAAATGAGGGCCGCCATCCTGGGGAGCGTCCCAGGGAGGCCGCGAACACTGCATAATTAATGAGAGCATAAACAATGAGAAAGAAATTGGAGATGATGGGTGCTATGACATTGAGGTCTCCAATTGCAATGAATGCTGCAGCTATGAAGAAAGCTAAGATGTAGCCACGGCGAGGTTCGTTGCCTGGACCATACCCAACACCAAAAAAGGAGATGTATGGGAAGAGGCGATCTTTACAGACAGCTTGGAATGCTTTGGGCGCTCCGACGAGACTTGCTAGCGCTGATGACAAAGTGGATGCAAAAATCCCTGCTGTAACAATTGGACCCCATCCTGAAACTAATTCCATTACCTTGAACACAAACAACAAAAGAGATTTTAAAGTTAATACAAAGGGACTTTATCTTTTGCAGCTTGAAGTGACTGTGAGACTGCCTGATTATTACTTTACATACGTTCATGAGACCAACTCAGGCTAACCTGCAGATTTCAGTTCCATGAAAGCTAGTATTCCGGGGTATTCTGACTTCAGTTGGATATTCAAAGATTTCACAAAAGTATGCAAGTGGATTAAATTTGGACATAACGTACTTTGTGTACCATCATTTGAAAATTGCATTGAACAGGGACTTAACCCATTATAGGGCCAGTCTCATGCCGATTTTCCTATCTTCTTTGTCACAATTTTGATTAATTTAAATCAAAGTACCTTGCTCACACATGAATTGCTTTTAGACCACAAAGGGGACAATATTAAATGAATTTTCAAACCAAAAACAAGCCAAAATAAGTTTCTAGAGATTTTATCTGAGACGCAAGGGCAGAAACTTGAAAAATTCTGCCAGAAGTTTTCAAGTCAAACACCCTTCCATCCTGGCCATCCCTATCCAGACATACTTATTATAGTTGCCATACACTGGAATACCCATTTTAATACTACGGGGCCAATATTTTTCGGCTTCCATAGATAAAAAATGTGTCTTTTGGCTTTTCAGAGTGATACTAGAAATTGATGAGACTGCCCCTTTCAGCCCCAATATCAACAAATATGTTCTCCTCACTGTTTTCCACATATTATTTCTTATGGTACGAGTTGGGAGAATTTACATTGAGGCCTTTCAACATTTGTGATCCTTTCCTTTATTCTCATGGCTTGTATGCTTGATCAAGCAGTGACAATGTAAGGAGAAATTTGATGCTTGTCACTGTTACATGTATATTGGGGTTTATGGGTTAAGGGTTAACTAGCGTAGGACATTCATTGCACCCCATTTAATTTTTGCATCAGCGCAACAGAAATGAGTGAGTGTACTGTATCTTTGAAACAAATATTACTCAGTGTCAAGTATCAAAGGATGGCCAAATTGTCACAAAGACTGACTAAATTGGCATTGAAGATGGCAGGTTTTGTCATCAAACATTTGATGCACTTGTCAGAGCAGACTCAACTATAACAGTTAACCCTTTCCTGTCAGCGTTTTCCCTTAGAAAAACGCATTTTTTACCGCTAAAGCAGTTTTTGAAGTGCTATGATGCCAAATGCCACTAAACTTTGCTACAAAAGCGTTTTCTTACATTTTACTCAATTTTGAGCCAGCTTCTGTAGTAAATTGTACATTATTTTGCTTTCACGCATGTGCATAAGCCAAAATTGGACACGTTTTTGTGGTATAGCTCTGCCAGAATTTGGTCGATATTCAAAATGGACACATGTATGGATGGATCTGTCCTTGCTGTGCTAGCCGCTTATCAAAACAATCTGGTGACGTCAAAAATGATGACATCACAAGTGGCTCAATGTTTCCCGACTTCAACATCGGGAAAATACAACTCTTGACGGAAAAGAGTTAAGCAGAGTTTCACTTGAAACTTTTTTAAAAAACACTCATAAAAACTCACGTACATGTAATGGCCTGACAAATTTCAAATGTTTGATCCCAAAATGTGCAAATATATTTGATACCAATTAGTAGGACAAGTGTTTTTTCTTCTATGACATAGCCAGGCTTTTATGGAACCAACAGTCAGGTGTATATTAGACTTTGAGTTGATGATCAAACTGCTGAACTTCCTACCTGGAAATCATTGAGAAGTCCATATTTACATTCCTGCATGGCACAAGAAGCCAGAGTTTGGTTTGTATCATCTTTCAATGCCTCTTGCACAACACCAAGTGCTTCTCTTTCCACACAAGAACCCACCAGCCAGGCAAGCATTATGTACACCACTGTGCTAATCAGAATAGCCAGAAGTGTTCCTTTTGGGACGGCTTTGTGCACGCTTTTAAGATCACCAGATATGTTTACACCAGCTAGAATCCCTGTTGCAGCAGGAAAGAACACTGCAAATACGGAGAAGAAGCTTTCATTCTTATAACCTGGACTAAAATTGGTATCAAAGAGATCTTTCTGGTAGCCAGCGAAGCCTTTTGCTTTGATTCCTTCTGACTGAGGCCCGATGAAAGTGCCTATGATGACATTGACAATAGAAATAACTAGAACAATGAGAAGGAAAATCTGTGTTCGCACAACCCACTGTAAACCAACCATGGTAACCCCGAGAAGAATAACAATAGTAATGAGGCCGACGATTCTAATGTCATTAGACTCATCCACCATGAGTGCATTGTTTTCTCTGAGGATGTCCCGTACCGTCTCAGCAAAACCAACAACGTACATTGCTGTTGCCACTGCACTAGCCACTGAGAAGATTACACCAATGGAGCCACCAAACTCTGGTCCAAGACTGCGGGATATCAGGTAATAGGCACCACCTAACGATAACACAAGATGGATTATCAGTCACATGTGACCATATTTTATTTGATGTTTTATTTTTCACCTAGGTTCCCTTCCCAGATGACTGTTAATTTTTTTTACACTTCTCTATTTTTATTATCGCATTATATCACCTGTTTATCATGTTTATTTTAGTTCGCCCCCATTGGCTTGTTTACACTGTAACCGTTTTACTACATATTGTAACGACTTTCCATATTTTCATTAAATCCCCACAGGAAGGGCAGATTGACTGTCTGAAATATCGGGAGAACCACTCTCTTGTTGTTTTTTCTTTGGTCTTTTTTTTTCATTATAGTTTGTTCTAATTACTTTAAAACAGCACAATTTGGATTGTGGTAGTACCTTATAGAAGTTTCATCCCTTCCCACTCCCTGTTGTCATAGTTCTCCACTTCTTGGCCCACTCCCTCCTGCACCCCCTGCCCCGCCCTCTCCCCTGCCTGCCCTCTCCCCTGCCCAACCCCACTGGGGCGATCAATAATTTGTAACATTTTTTACCTCCTTTAACTTCACCATTGGTACAAACAGCAGACATGGACATCGTCGTCAAGGTCGTCACCACAGCTGATAAGAGAACAATCACTGAGGCCAAGCCTATCCCTGCATGACCAACCACCCAAGACAGTCGCAAGTACAGCATAACGCCCCATATGTTTAGAAGACAGCTGAACAGTACGCCCTTGATCCAGCCGAACTTGGGTGCATTTACTACACCCCTAGTTCTCACTTCCAATGCATCACCATCCTCTAGTTTGCTTTCCTCCAGAGAAGGCTGCTTTGAAGGTTCAGCCTGGAGAAAATAAAGCATCAAACATATACATTCATACATTAAAAATGTTTCTGATTGAATTCAATCTTTTGGTTTGTACAACAAACCCATAGGGTATGAAACCTGGCAAGATGCCACTATCTGATGTTTTGACATGGGGCTGGTTGGATTCAGTCACACAACAACAAAATAGATTTAAAGTTTGTAAGTTCTTATTTCCTTTAAGTTCAACTAAGTATACTTCCAATGTTCATAAGAATAGACTTTGTTAATTTTATCACAAAAGTATATTATTTGAGCTGGTCTGCATTTTTTACAGTCTGTAGTCTGTAGTCCATATTCCATAGTCCATCATTTACACTGACAGTACATTTGATTTTCAGGCTCTTGCCAGGCCAAAGTTTAGGTTAGATGAGACATAATTTAATAATAATAATAATAATAATACAGTAAAAACCCTCTTTGTAAGAACCTAGTGGTTTAAGAACCGGCTGGCAGAAATTTGCCATTTTAATACCCAAAAATATAAGAACCTGTTTAGCCAAGCAATATCAAGGAGGTTCTTACATGTGGGTTAAAGTTAGATTAAGATTATGATAAACATTTCAACTCTTGTTATAGAGATAATGCTATATATACATTCTGTAATCAGTTTTGTTAGGCTTATCATAATACAGTTGTGAATAAATACTGTACATGTATATTTAAGGACCAAACCCAAGTTTATTCATTTTTTCTGGTAATCAACAACTACATCTCCTTTATAGAAATTAAGAACCTAATTAAGAACGTACATAGCCTAAATTGCAAAAACTGCCCCAAAAATAATACAAGAACCTATTTTGCCAGACTTCAAAAAAATGTAGGTTCTTACAAACGGGTTTTTACTGTAATAATAATAATAATAATAATAATAATAATAATAATAATAATAATAACTATTATTATTATTTATATAGCACTGTTTCTACAAGGTTGCCAACAGCACTTTACAATATTTAAAATTAAATAATAGAAATATTATTAAATAATACAATATCAATTAAAAATACTTTTAAAAGAAAGGTACAAAGTACAAAGTATCAGTGATAATATTGACAATATTTACAATCAGACAACAAAATAATTATTTAATAAAGTGTCAATTAAAAATACGCTTAAAAAGAAAGGTCTTCAGCTTAGTTTTAAAAGTAGTAAACAACTTGGAGCTCCTCATATCCTCTGGAAGAGAGTTCCATAACATGTGGGGAGCCTTTCAAATACAATGTTTTTGATTATATAGGGCCATTATTTAAAATTAATTTTGAAATTAACTCGACCATGAGAAAGTGCATGAATATCACCAATATTGAATGTATTTTTCTAATGTTCAATATATTGCTTTTATACCATTTAGCAGATAGAATATTCATCACACATGATCATTACAGTATTAGAGATAAACAGCACAACAAACTCATCAACTTTAAATCAGTTATATGATTAAATTAATCCAACCCTTCTCAACGCCTGATTGAAATGGTTTTCTGAACGTGTTACTTTTAAAAACGTGCATATTTATGCAAAATTTCTCTATGCATAAATGCATTTCATGACAAGCTATTGAAAAGCCAATTAGCTTTCATTTGATTAAATTGTATTAACGTGGTGTAGTTGAAATTCAGCAACAATATAATCTTTAAATGTAAAGAAGATCCTCGCAGTTATTAACGCAACTTATGCAGTTGCGAAAAGAAAGCCTGAAAAAATCAGGCTTGCCGGGACTCGAACCATGACCTCTGCGATGCCGGTGCAGCGCTCTAACCAATTGAGCTAACAAGCCAACTGGGAGCTGGTCATTAAATTGGTTCGTAATATACCCGGGAAAGATGAAGACGAAATTGTGAATATATGAAACTCATATACTTGAACTGCGGAATGAAGAAATAAATGTAAAGAAGATCCTCGCAGTTATTAACGCAACTTATGATGCACTATAGCTGTACGTATGTTGACGTGCGTGTAAGCTTACTTAGAAAGCTTTCGCTCTTTATATCAACGCTGAAAACCTTGCATTGAATCATGATCATGCAAATTAATGCAAAATGTCTCTAACTTTTCAAGCTGGTAAACGAAAGCCTACACTAAGATCATTCAAATGAGATATGTTGAGAAGTACCCCCTCGTGGTATTGTTTAAGCTTACTTTTCAATTTCTTCCGAGTAAAAATTTCGCATTTTTTAAAGTTGTATTCTCGCTTAAATTAAGGCTTAAATTACGTCGAGAAGCAACGCAAATCTAATTCTAGACACAATTGCACCTTCAAAAGGCTACATCAATAATCTCAGACAAGGTTATGAGCAATAACAAACATTTCTGACCTTGTCGTTTTCCAAGCCTTTTCGCAGCTCTTGAAGAGTGGGTCGTTGCTTTCCGCCATGACCCTGTGAATGTTGACTTCGATAAAATATTGTCATCGGAATAGCTTCGTTCGTGGCGTATCCGTAAGTGAACTGTTCTGGTGTTGTAGGGCTCTTTGGCGCAAATTTACTCGGCGAATCTACCGGAGAAGGGTCGTCCGAACCTTCAGCATTCTCCTCAGAAGAATCGGTTAATTCTGGTTCGAATTTCACTCGGTTGACAGAGAATTTTTTGGGCTCTTTTGTTGTTGACTTATCATCGCCATTTGCAGCACCCTCATCAGCATTTTGTTTTACTTTGTCTTTGTTTGTTGTAGCGGTTTCTTTTCCTGCTTCATCGGACATCTTGACTGGTTAAATATCGGGGCAATGAACGAAATATTTATGCAATCTCGCTTGCTTGATTCCTGAATTTACCATCGGTCCTGGTTTTCGCGCGCCGAAATAAATCAACCGTGTGATATGATGATGATCTGGTGTTCGATAATGGCGACAAAAGGAATTTTGAGAATAGTGGAATAGGAATCTTAGATGGGGGATTTCTCGCTACAATTTGTCAAAAATGCCGAATTTCAGTATATTTTACAAAATTCAGCTGTAACGGGATAAATTGAAATAAATAAATAAATAAATAAATAAATAAATAAACAGACAGACAAATAAATAATAGGTTTTCTTAGCTCGTGTTTTTTATTTGTTTTTGTTTTCTCTTTTTTTCCTCTAAATAAGTTAGAGGGGGTGGCTTGGTCAGTTGGATTGCCTCAAAGACATTGCCGTGTACTGTGCTTTTTGATTTTTTACAAATTTTAATCGAACAATTAACAAGGCAGGATAGACAGAAAAACTGACTGATGGATGGGCAGACCGTAAAAAGTTTAGAGAGACTACCCCGTACTAGGAAGGGCTGCACCCATTCTTCCCCACCCCCACCCCCACCTCCCAGCCACCATTCTAATTCTACGTTGTTTATGGTCAGCGAACCTCTGTACGAACCCATGATGCAACGTAAAGGAAAAGTCGAAAGTGCTGAACAAGAAAAGTTGTGTAACAAGATTGTGGGAAATCGCCGCTAGAATTGTGATTTTTGGTGGACTTCAGACGATCGAGAGATGTTCTCGTCCTCTGGGATCAGCCCTCAGGTAGCTGTGAATCATTTTACGTATTGAAAATCAAATAACTTTGTGATTTTGTGTGGTTCCGATTCACGTGCATGTCTTCATGTGTCATAATGAAAGTCGTGTTTTACGACGAAATAGCTTTGAGAGGGCTAAGTGTTCAAATTAGCTAAACCTGTGCACTTTTTATCTATTTAATGCTGTCGTTTCCTGCAATATTGACTGCAGAGTAGTATTAAAAACTAGCTATCAAGATTACCTTTCGTACAACATGTAATGTATACAGTCGATCGATCGACGTTGTAAAGCAAAACAATTCTTCCATAAGCTTACATGTTACATGGAAGAGAAAACAGTTGGTTTGTATTTTCAATGTTAGATTCTTGGAATGGAGTGTAATTTTTTACCAGGGAATGTCTATGACCTTGCAAAAATTTACTGATGTATAGCAGTGTCTGTGTGCTTTGTATGTGCAAGTTTATAAGCTTGTATAAGACTTGTGCTTTGGCCATCCCAATATTAATGATGTGTTTTTCGTTTCAAATCGTCTGACCGATCCAGTGTTTTGAATAACTAAAAGAGAAAGTTTATAGCTGGCCATCCCCAATATGTGCAGCGACTGTGTTTGTTTTTTCGAGTCCTTTGTTTGTAGGTTTAGCCAACAAATAATCGAAATAACTGTGAGTAAAAATTCAGGTTCCAGTCGTGACATCAGAAATTCAAAGTAATGAAAGTACCAAACAAAAAATTAATCATTACGTCATTCCCTAACCACCTTACTATAACACTCTTGTCATGGCATATATAATTGTCATGGACTCACCGCAATTAGCCTTATGGTAGCCATACCACATGTGTAACATACATTGTATGTGTAGCAAAGTGAAAAAAATTAAGCTCCTCCTATGGGCTTGTAGTGATGCTAGTACTCTTCCATCCTGTTGAAGGGGGAGTTGGGTGGGGGATGATGGCTGCGTTTAATGCCCCCAAGGGCTTTTCTCGGTATTCATTGCAATTTCCTTTTTTGGATGTTTTCAGGTTTTAATAATAAAATTGAAACCAGGGGTTAAACTATGTCATACTGAATAAGTATTGTCATCTGAGGACTGATTGTGTTATACACATACTGTATTTTCTTGATTAAACGCTGGACCCCAAATAAACGCCAGGTTCAAATACACTGTAAATGCCGGGTCTACCAGGCCGAAATTAAAATAAATGCCCCAGGGGTTTATTCGGGGTCCCGGCGTTTTATTCGGGGTCCCGGCGTTTATTCGAGATGGGTATATTTAATCAGAATTATGTGTCATAACTGCACAGTAGTGCTCTTTCCACTGTTTATTTGATTTTATCACATAATTCTTAATTTCTTGCACAGTACGTTTGCAGTCGAGCAGTTGCCGGTATACTTCCTCCATGTTACAAAGAAAATGTAACACTGGGAAGAGTTCAGATACTGTTCCTGACGGTGATTTTGTTTGCTAAATGAGTTACCTGCTTCACTGAGAGAGGGCAAATTGGTGACATCGTTTCACATTTTTAAACGTTTTTGGATCTTAAACACAAAGACGCTATAAAAGGGATAGCTCCTCCCCCTCTTTGTCACAAAATCACTGCTTCAACGACTTAAAATCAAAGATGGCGGATTACGCGAGGAACGGGGGAAAATTCGCCATTCGAAAAACAGGTCAAATGCTACCTACATGGTTGTGTGTACAGCTGTTGAATTTCGATTATAAAATACTTACTTTGTGAGATAAAATTAAAAGTAACAGCAGGAACGACTCTTTCTTAGCTCAAATATACTGTAATATTTTAGCGTATGAAATTTGAATTTCGCGCTCATAACGGCTCTCCCAATCGCAAGATGCTGCAGGATGGCACACAGACTCCTCTCAGTCGGATGAAGCCTCTCTGAGCCTTTAAAATGCATGGCTTGTGGACTTTCCTATCACATCATGCTCTTGCCAAACTTTGTTTTAATGGTTAATAAAATGACTAAACTGTAGATTGTGAAAGAAAAGTTCACTGTTAGATTCATGGCGGGCGTTTGGCCGTTTCATTAGTCATCTTTTGCTTTGAATAAAGGAGCTTTGAATGCATTGCTTTTGCTTCGAGAGTTTATCGTCCATTTACCTTTGACTGTCGATATTGTTACGGCTGATTCTTCTGAGAAAAACCTAAAAGATGCCTTCTTGTTTACTACGAAATGTACCTGGAGGTGAGCGCCATGGGTGGAATGTATTCCAGGGCTCGAGACTAACGGTAGCCAACTAGTCACAGACTAGTAGAAATTCCGTTTTGGCTAGTAGGTTTTGCGCTTTCACTAGCCATTTTGGCTAGTGAAATTTTCAAAGCACCAAAGTACCGTATGGAAACCAAACTAAATTTTGCTTCTGGTGATCCGATCCCCAAAGCAAATTGAAGCACAGAAACTAAAACTTATTCCGTAAAAGGATATCATAATGTTCGTATGGTGCTTGTTTTGTCGTCTCAGCGTTTCTCCCTACTAAATGTTGTCTCAGTTGGCAACGTTTCTCTGTCATTAGTACATTCCAACAAAATTAGCCGTCTTAAGAACGTTTTACCATACGTGTCCTTCAAAGGTCCGTTAGTTCATTCATATGAAAATGGTCTAGTTCTGTACGTTAGTACGTTCACACAATTCTTTAGTCTTTTTTTGTCGACTTATTTCCAATCATTACTATGTTCGTACAATATTACTTTCTCTTCCCATGCACCGTTTCTCTCTACATAGCGTCGTTCGTATGATATTAGTCTTGTCTTCACAACGTTTCTCCGTACGGAAGCACGTTCGTCGATTTATTAGTTTTGCGTTCTCAACGTTTCTCCGTACGCCGTTACCACGTTCGCACTTTACTGGTCTTATTTTCCCATGGTTTTCAGTGTATTATTGCATTCGTATCATAAGTCTACACTTCTTAGCGTTTCTCTGTACGTTAGCATGTTCACATGGTATTAGTCTTGTCTTCTTAACGTTAATCCGTACGTTTGTGCAATATTACTTGTCTTCCCTACGTTTCTCCGTAATTTATTGTCCTACCGTAATAGTCTTGTCCGATCGGCGTTCTTCCGTACGTTACACGTTCTTACGGAATTAGTTTTGTCTAATGACGTTTCTCCGTAAGTTGGTAGTTGCGTATTTTATTATCCTCAGTGTCTCCTCAACGTGTCTCTGTACCTTGGTAGAGTGGCAGTGTTTCTCCCTACTGTGGTGCATTTACAACCAACGTGTTCGATGTGACTCCTCAACGTTACTTAAATACGCTCATAATTTACTTGTCTTCTCTTGTAGACATTTTGCCGTACGTGAATTGACTGCTATATCAGTCTTGTCTTTCTCCGTACCTTAAAATGTCGTACAATGTTACTCTCTTCTTCCCAACGTTTCTCTGCACGATGACAAGCTCGTATTAGGTTAGCTTTTCTAGATATTGGTCATAATCACCGACACAGAAAAGAGAGGCGTGAATAACATCGTGCCTACGAATTTGCCCTGAACGCACGAATATTGTGAGGATCTTTAACCGTTGGAAAGAATGGTCAACATTCCAGTTCTTCACTCTTGAGATTACAGAGAGGCATGTTTACAGTACTTAACTTGGCCAAAAATTATACATATTGAACACAGTGCGAGATTATGCAAAAAAAAGTCCGGCTAGTGAAAATTTATTTTGGCTAGTGAAATCAAACCTCTCACTAGCCACTAGGCTACTAAGCTGAAAAGTTAGTCTCGAGCCCTGTATTCACACAAACAGATCAGTGCCGCGGGCCTTGCATTTTGACCCATGAAGAGAAAACTGGTGATTCCTGGCTCAGTTGCACAAGCAGGATATTTGCACACTACTTTTTTTCCTCTAACAACATTGTGTAGCTCCCAATAAAAGTGATGCTGCATTCATAAGTGTGGGAAGTGTTATGTGTTCTATATAAGGCGCCATTGTGAATGGCTGCAGTTGTTCAACACGGACATGCTTTACCGGCCGACTGTTTTATATTGCGGCGATACTCGACTTGTATCTGAATTGCACAGACCGGTGTTCTTTGAGGTGGATTTCTATATTATAACTGAGGTAAATTATTGCAAATCGCGTTAATTTTATGTTGAAATATGCACTCTGTATTGTATGCTCGTGTTTAGCCGCATAGTGCTTGACAGCTTATATTGTGGTGTAGCATGTTCGAGTCTTTTAGCCCCCAAAATTTCACCCATGAGTTTTCGTGACAAATATGATTTGATTTATTGGCTAGCTACCAGGTAGACATATTTGAGTTTCAAATGTATAGGGAAATGCGATGACATGACCTACGCTAAAACGAATCAATTTGCTTAGCTCGTAATGTTATGAAAAGATGCACAATTCAAACAAGAGTTAGATTTGTTAAGATCATGCATATGGTTTAGTCTGCAAGAAATACTGGCGTGAACATTTAAAAGTTCAGTAGAATAATATTCTCAAATCGACAAAAAGCTCCTGTCTTCAGACTACGCTTGTGGAGTAACCGTTTATATAAATTTGAATTCCTCTACCACGATTTCGCATGCTGCCGTGTCTCACAAAAGGCAAGGTTTTTTTTTTGACAAGAACCAAAAAGGTAGATCCAAATATAAAATTTGGCCAATTTATTCTTAAAATAATTTAGTTGTTATTAGTAAAACTTCACATAAAGTGTGTGTATGAATTTATTTTGTGAGCTTCTCACTGTGTGCCGCTTTTACGTCTGTAGGCTAGCGAGGTTGATTGACAAAGGATCTCGAGGTACTTTAGGTACCTCTCCTTTTATAGCACGTCTTAAACTCCAGTACTGATGATAAAAATAAATGGTTGAAAAATGCACTCAATAAATAAACGCTGGGCCCCTAAGAAATGCCAGGTTCGGATAAAGGCTGGGTCCATGAGGCCGAGTTTTAAATAAACGCCCCCAGCGTTTAATTGACAAAATACGGCACATGTAAATCAATCAATGAGTAGAGTAGTTGTCCAATGGTATTGATCCAGTCACAGTTAAGTTATAATTGGTATTAAACTCAGCATGCTTGAGCCCCAGTAATGTAACAAATAGGCTTACGGAGAATCACGGTGCTCTGTGTACACAAGTGTTTACAGTTTGCAGCAACAGGTGGTAGTGACATCTTTGCTGCTAGTTACTTTACAGCAACCTTTGTGCCAACCTTGCTGCGGGTTCCAAAAATGAAGTTGCTCCAACCTGGTTGCAGCAACTTAACATGTGCATTTTTGTATGTAACTAGAAGTCACTGCAAGCTTGTGTCAAGGTCACCAAAATTGATTGCTGCAACTATTTTTCCTTTCATAAGGGTAATCAGATTGAGAATTTTGTTATTGATACAATTGCAGTACAGTGCAAATGTAAGTTCACAGTCACTTTCGCGTCTCGATCCTTGACTTGATTCTAATGAGAATCGAGCCTGGAGAATCGAGAATTGACTGTAGAGAATCAAGTCTCACAAGACTCGAGAAAATAATGAGTATTGAGCTTGTTGCTTGACTGATTCATTGTTAAACTTATTGAACGAAGAAGTGGAATCTCTGGGAATACTACATGTAAAACTTTTTCTTGTGTGAAAAATTCCACCAACATCACTGGCTAAGAATAATTAATTTTACAAGTGTACATACATTTAATTTATGTGCTCAGTACACAATTATGGCATCACTAAAAAAAAAGTAAATGAACAGAAGGATTTTCTTCATTTTTCGAGTACATATATATAAAACTGTGGGCACTGGTATTTTAAGTTTTTGTAAACGTGGTACTGTAATTAGTGTTCATGTGAATTAAATGTGGTTGGTTTTACGGGCTTCTGATATTATGCGAGGGTGCGATTTTGCACAATTGACCTTATATCGCATCCGATCACGCAATTTAGTGATATCCAGACAATATTTGACAAATTGCATAATTTTTGAAAAATCACAATTAAAATCTTTTATTAGGTAAAAATGAGCTGAAAACTATTAAAAATCACATCGGAAGTACGTTGTATGGAGAAAGATTGGTTTATTACATTTTGAGATCTTTCTATGGTACTTTTTTAAATTTGCATTTTGTCAGTAAGATCCGTTTTTCAGAGAATTTTACAAGGGCGCAAGCAAAATTTTTTTGACTCACGGTCGTGAGGCCAAGTAACCAGGCATGGATTGAAAAGGGAGGGAACTGGACTGGACTCTTTTTTGTGAGAAGGAAGAAGGAACCATTTCCCGATGTGAATGTAATTTGTGCTTTTTTGTTAATGAAAAGCATTTTTTCATGTTATAAATGGCTGTTGAAGTCAGAAAACAAGTGTTTTTTCTTCTTCTGATACCTCCAAGTAGAAAAACTAGGTTCAAATTAACTTCACATAATCTGTTGCACGTTTGGCCTTCTTTTGCTGCACAATTCACCTTGAATTGCTGCATAATTTCTCAAATTTTTTCACACCCTATTAGAAGCCCTGGTTTTGGGATACATTGTGTATTAAAAAGATTGAAATGGTGGTGGTTTTCCGTAGATTCACCTCATTTGGCTTATGTTTTGCATGTGGGCTAGTTTATTCAAAATTGGCCTTATGTTACAGCTATATTTTCTGAGTGCAGCCATCATTTTGGTTTTTAATTAAAACATTTAAAACTCATATGGGTAAGGGTAGATTTTTCCTTGTTTTGGCTTGCTGCCCTCTGTTTTGATTTTTATTCACAAAGGATATTCATCGTTTCTTTTGTTTTTAATTACAATTTTTGTAGGTTAACAAAGGTTTTACCAAAGATGCAACTTCATTGTTAAAGACATGCCTTTAGCATGAAATCTTTCTTGAGAATGGCAGTCGAATTATTGAGAAAGAAAAAAACAGTGTTTTTGAATAAATTTAAAGCCACATGCAAAAGATGAGACCAATCTGAAGAAACACCAAAAACAGGCTAACATTGAACAGACGTGTAAGGTGGTTACTTGTATGCACTGAACACTTCAATGGTATGTTTTACTAAACATTGTTTGGCTTTGTTTTGTACACATTAGGCTGGTGGACTCCTGCCTCAAGTATCAACAGTATTGAATAGTTTTAAGAAAACATCCATTGGAAGATACATGTCATATGCCCAAACAAAAACACAGCATGTTGGAAAAGCCAAATCAAAAACAGAACAAAGCCTTTCAACAGAGTCAAACATAGAGACTGCCAAGCATGTAAGTACCGAATTTAAATTGCTTGTTTTTACCTTGAAAACAAACCAAGACGAATCATGCACTGTACATGTATTTTAATTTTTTTATTGCAAGGGTTCATGGGAAACATTTTTTAGGCAGAATCTTGGTGTTTCCTGAGAAAGAAGTTTTTTTTTTGATTGTTGTGATTTTTTATTTTATTTTTAGGATCCTTATGGAACATTTCTTCATGAATTTGGCATGTCATCAGTTCCTGAGGAGTTACTAACCCAGCTCACTACTCCGCTGTCTGTCTGTCGCTGTAATTCACGCGACAGCACTCAGTGGAGGGTCTCACATGTCTCGTCAGAATCATTCTTCCAAAATAAACATGGTAAGGTGCAGGTACTACCAGGACATGTACACTGTGCGGCATCTTAGGGCTGATTTAGATGGTACAATTTTTGCTTACAGCTGTTGTATGTGACTTGCTCATGTCATGTATCCAACATGAATTGTGTCGTTTAACCCTTTAAGCCCCGAGATGAAAATGATTATTCTCCTTACTATTCTCCATACATTTCTTATGGAACTACTAAGGAGAATTTGTCTAAGTATCAAGACATCTCATCCTTGCTGACCACTTTCTTTATTCTCATCACTGGATTGTTTGAGCAAGTAGTAATAATGTAAAGAGAAATTTCATTTTCGTCACTGTTAGGGCTTAAAGGGTAAAATCAGGCGTACTACATGTACATCTTCATGACAGTTGCACACAACATGAAAAAAAAACATGAAAAATGTGGTAGGATTTTGAAGCATGTTTTCAAACCCTATGGCAGTCGTAGCCACAATCAAAATGTTAGAATGACAAGTTGTGTACGATCTTTGCCTGATGCGAGCAGTGTGTGCTACAAATGTTGCATATGACAGTTGTAAGAAAAAACTGCACCATCACAACCAGCCCTTAAAATTGTGAGTACTGTAATACAGCATGATAGAGCGGTTTTCAATTGAGTGTCGAAAGTAATTAGTGTTTTGCTTTGGTTTTGCTTTACTTCGCTCTGTGATTGGATAAAACCTTTCGCACCGCTTTCTCGACCAATCAGGAGTAAAACTCAAACCAATCAGTCGCGACTTGCTCGCGCTCGCACGCGTTTTCCCGCGCTTGGCGCCGGTTACATGTATTTGCTTCAAGTTCTGATTGGTTCATTGGATAATTTGTGTTTGTTGTGATTGGCTGGGGTAATTACTTTGGTTTTGGTTTTACGACACTCATTTGAAAAGCGCTCTAGTGTCACTAAAAGTAATGACAGATGTACTGTACAGTTTAGAACACTTGATTTGTGATGATTTCTTGTTGTGTGAGTCCACATCAAAGAGGAATGCCAATAAAGTGCTAGAAACATTTTAAAAAAATTTTTTGATGGTACTCAAAAGGCTCGAAATCAATGGTACTCCTTACAGTGCTCTATTACATTTTTCTACTCAGAAGTTTGTTCTTACTGCTTGAAAGAAAACTGTGTATTTATTTACTCTTAATTACTATGTTTTCCTCAGGGTTTTCTAGTTTAAGTTTGTCCAGGCCTGATCCTTCAGGAATCAAGTCATCTATTTTCATGTCTTTTACGAAATTACCCTGGCTACACACATCA